>JANJGK010000021.1:13498278-13533278 GCA_039081455.1 Macrobrachium rosenbergii | reverse complement strand
GTTGACAGAAATAGACAATTCGCCTAGAATCAGGTATTTTCTGTAGAGGATCGTCTGCCTGCAGTACAGTACTGAGAAACCCAAATATCTTTCAATAATTTCATAATTTATGTTTATGGCTTTAATTTTTCCTCTGGTATGAATAAATGTACGTGTAGTGAGCCGTCATTAAAAAGTGTTTCTTCTTTGTTTTTTTATTCCTGGAAGGTGGCAGAGGAATACTGACTTGGTGAGCAGTTGTGTAACTTACATATTTAATGGCAAAGACATGGCAGTAAATTTACAAGAAAGGCTTGTGCTTATACTCTTTCAAATAGGAATCAATGTTTCTCTGAAAAACACATGGGGTTTATGGGCTGACCAGTCTTACGTGGCAGTGCCTCATCGCTCTTCAGATTTGTTCAACAGATCAGGCAATGGGTGCTGTGTATGCTTGTACTAGACTCTGAGAGAAAGATAACTAATTTGTGTTGAGTGAAGGATAGTTAAATTCAAAGACACCAACGTGCAGAATGTCTTATAGGCGTCAAAAAGCAGTACCTCTGCCCTCCTAGACAACCCTGAGCAGCCGCAGACTAAGAATTAGCAATGCTTTTAAGGACAAACATGTTTTCGGTTTGGTAAAAGGCTGGAAGGATAATGTCAACCTCTTGGGAAGACGGGTTGTTGCTACGAGAATTACTAAGAGCCCTCGCGGCTTCTTTACAAAAGGGTTTATACTTAATATTCTTTCAGCATCTTTCCCTCTGTTGGGGAGTGCAAATGGTAGCTCTAGCTAGCCTAGGAATCTATGACAACGGATAACGCCAACTTACTCTGAGAGTCAGTTGTAAAATGGGTCTTGCCATTTGAGTTGGCAATACCCATCCTTCCCGCTGCGAGCCATGCCATTACCATGCGGTCATCGTTAGCACGTTCGTAAAAGGCTCTCACAGTCTTGTGTAATGAGAGGGAGTATGGACGCCTATGCAACATTAAATTTGGGGATAGGGGTGTGATCTGCATACCATGAAGTAAGGTGATGCGAGTCTCGCGGTTACTTTGTTTCTTGTGTCCTTCCAACGTCCTCTGGACACGTGAGGCAGTACGGAGTGGAATGCCCTGATCTTGAGGTATTTTTTTTTTCTTTACTGGAACGGAGCTTTCGGCCTATGAAATTTTAGTGAGCCTAAGTGCTTTGGATTTAGGAATAAACGTAATTTGACGCATTGACATTAGACTTTTCTCTCATGTCTTATAGAGTAGTAAGATGGACCCAAGGAGTGTTCAACTTATCACACTCATAGTTTAGAAATGAGTGATCGAAAACAGATTAGACTACCCTAAGGTTATCACTCAATAATAAGCAAACAAACAAACAAACAAACAAAATTTCCCTCTGATGGGCGAGTGTTGTTTCCTTTGCGTTTAACTCCCACTCTTGTTTTCCTCCGGTTTGGGATGAAAAGGGGCAAGAGGTTTCCCGTAGCAGCGGCTTCTGCCTTCGCAATCAAAATAAGCTAAGAGCAAAATCTTCTTCGCTAAAATCTAAAGTACGGAGGTCGACTAATATCGTTTGACGCATTCCTGCCTCACCAAGAGTCAATGTACGATTAGTTACTGATAACAACAAATCATTGACAAAAGAGAAATGTTTCTCTTCATCTAAGGTAATATGAAGACTGGAGGAAAAGATTATTTTGAAGAATATATATATATATATATATATATATATATATATATATATATATATATATATATATATATATATATATATATATATATATATATATATATATATATATATATATAATTCAATGATGTCCTTTCTCACAGCGGTAGTTGACCCGGTTATCAGCACTTCTTTTGGGGTGAGCTTGCTAGCTCCATACCCTTTTCAATGCAAATACAGTAGGCTAACCACTAGGTACCTAATCCAATGTTTAGATCACTAGGGGCAACAAATGTACTGCACGGAGCCAAAATAAGTAAATATACAAAATCAGTGCAACTTAAGTGAATCCATAATTAGTTAAGTTATGTACTAATCATTCAGGGCTATGTTAATTCAAGCCACTCAATGAAGCCAGCTATGATGTATTATTTGTGCGAAAATCCGATCTTGGTTACTGCATGTTTATATAACAACTATATCATGCGTAAGAAGTGAAAGTTTTCATGCTAAATGTCTTACAAAATGATGTTATAAGAACGACAGACGATGCAAGTAGAGATGATTTTGTCGAGTATTATGTGTAAATGTTGATATGAAATGAAATGTTGGTTTTTCTTTTTTTGTATACATAAAGATTTTTGTTTTATTTTATACATGAAGATTATCTGCTATTGAAAATACTAAGAAAATTTGATACTGAATAACAATTTCATGCATTGAACTTTGAATAATTCCAATACCTCTCAACATATTCATTCATAATAGGTTATTATTCGGTTTCTTGAAAATAAGTTTAATATCAAATCTCCACCACAAGTAGAACGAAAGTTATGATTTGTTGGCGATTTTGTTTCAGCTCATTTTATGTCCTCTGGAATACCCTTGAATTTTCATCAGCCCACTGGATGACATTTCCTGCTATGAAATACCTAAGTTGTCTTAAAAACTAAATTCTTTAAAATTTTGACTCCCGATTGTGCACTTATCTTTCTGAGGGTCGCCTGGAATCAAGATTCTAGTCTGAAGCTGAGTGTGTTGTTGCATGAACTCTCTTTCAGGCGCTGGTGTTAGGACTTCAAGGATGGCAATGAGCACGAGATGAATTTACAAAAAGCATTTGTAAGTTGAATGACAAAATACATTTTTAGTTAGGATTAGGATCAAAACGAACAGATGAAATCATATCTGTGCAGACGCGCTGTCGCTGAGGGCAGATATCGCTGGGGAATGCTTCAAAGGGGGTATGTTGCGTAAGTAGTCATGAGCACTATTCGTTATTCATTCCTCAGTTGCAGCGACCAGCTTCGCATAACACCAAATAGAGAATACTGTGCTGTTTTGCTTCAAGAATAATTTCCCATCTCCTTATTTGGGTATGAAACCACTGTGGCATAATGAATGTGGTAAATTCCTGCCTTTCATGAGCTAATGTTGCAATAATCGCGTTTTCATCAACCTTTCTTTTGCTTGAGGAATCTTGCTTTTAGGTTATTACATCTGAGGTTGATCTTCATACGAGGAACAGCTGTGCTGGATTATCCCAAAGTACTGGACTAACCAAGGACTGGTAGAGGGCATTAACAAGAATTGCAAATAATCTTTAGTTTCTCTTTTAACCATCCCTCAAACATCTTGAGTAGAACCAGGTTAAAAGGTATATACACTTGGACTTAAATTAATATGATTTTCCTTTGTTACTAATGCAGTTTTCTATATTCTAGCTAGTAAGGGTTGAGATTTTCTTATAGTTAGAGGCTTGACACGTTTCCCGTCTTTTCAGAAGGAAGTGTGGAATCCTAATCCGAAAAGGAACACTTTCATGATTAACTTGAGAATGGACACACTCGAGCGTACTGTCCAGCTGTTTGTTTCCACCTACAAGTGACTTCGTTTTTAAGGAATTCATTCATATATATATATATATATATATATATATATATATATATATATATATATATATATATATATATATATATATTATAGACACTCGCACACACACACATATATATATACACATATAAAAACCTTTAATTAAATATTGCATTGAGCCATATGAAAATAAAACGTACTGCAGAACCAAGTAAAATATTTTGATCTTTTTGTTCTTTTTTATACTGACAAATAGAAGGAGGTCATAGACAATCCCTTTTTCACCGTGGCCAGCGGTCACTTCGCTTAATCATCCGTACTCGAGGAAATGGCACCGCCGCCGATAAAAAAAAATATGCCAAATCTACCATATTATCATCCGTTTTCCTGAAAAGTCTGAATGGCATTAAGAAAATATGTCAGCAGTGCTAATACAGTATGGGACCAATCAGTTCTGTGTGATTTTTCACCTGACTACAAGAAGAGCATCATTCATTTGGCCAGTTCTAATTGAAGGATTATCCTGATGTAATCTGACATTATTAATTTCTTATTTGTCTGGCTCACACCAATGAATCGCATTCCATATATGGGATTTTATGAAAACCATTGTTACATTTTTGAGGACCATTTATTATAGGGTTTTTTTTTGCAGTGATGTTATATGGGAAGAGTATAGTTAAGCTGAATATTTTTTTTTACCATACCACTGATTTTATGGACTCATATTTATGGTGTTCCATTTTTCCCGTAAATACTAGTGACAAAGAGCCAAAGGTATTTGCGTAATTAAGAGCAAAAAGATTGCCTTTTACTTTTCACTTCGTTCAACCCATCGTCAATCCATCTTACAATATTTATTCAAACAGATACCACCCCATCAGAAGAAGTAATTACTTTCCTGCAAACTAACTGAAACATGAACGAGAGAAATTTTTTGCAACGTTTTTATCCCTATAATATAGTGTCGAATTTGAACAGTTACCATTCTCCAATATGCTTTAGTTAATGTGAAAATAGAAGGGGAACTTGGCGACATCAGAATATAAAACATACTCGTTACCATTCACAAGATCGCAAATGTTTTTTGAATACTGCCATGATAATTAACACAACCACTGGGTACGAGTTGACCTGGTTACGTGGACTGGGGTACGAGTGAACCACGTGAATGGACCTAATATATTCACGAGTTGTCCTGGGCACGACTTGACCAGCAACCTTTTCGGTCCCCCTAAAAACGATTACCTTCTGACAGGCAAATGTTACGGCCAGTATAATGAGCAGAGACGCCACATGTTTGGTAATCTAATCCGAGCTGTACGTATGGTGTAAGTTATCAGTCTCCCTCGTTCTCTCTCTCTCTCTCCATCACTTTCAGTCATTAATTGTCCTTTATTGTTGATGCTATAGCATTCCCAAAGTCATCTTTTTTCATTGCAGTGATACACAGTCTGTCTGAATGTTTTTTCCATTCTTGATACTGCGACGTATTTCGGAACGGTATGTCATCGTGTTCTACAAATTATAAAGAAAATAACCTGAACTTCTCTCTGAATTCATTCATTTCTTTGGTAGTTTACGTTGAAAAAATGTCTATTTCACCATACCAGTTGTCACACTAACAAAACCTTGTATAGTATATACTACACCACCTTGTCGTTCAGATTGCTTAGGAGGACGCATTGTAAAGTACTCTAAATCAGTGCTTCAAGGGTATAAAACACAATGTGTTAAAAAGGTATCATCCTTCCTTAGCTTTTATCCGCATCATCTTTTGCCTTTGACACATAAATTTAGGTGGCCGCTTTTTAGCCCCATGATTCAGAAGGAGTCAATGAAAAAAATTACTGTCCGTGAAAGATTTCCATTTAGGCGTAAAGTGGAGGCTATTTTTGACACAAATTCTTTGGTTTCACAGTTCGATAGATATGAAGTAAGCTCTTATGTCAAGAACACTCAACCTCTTTATTTTAAGGTTAATTTTAAATTACCTTTCGATAACAGAACCCCTTTTTATCTGTTATTTAGAAGAATTCATGTCCCAATTAATGTCACTGAAAGATAAGATAGTGGCCAGAGGAGACTATCAACAAAACCGTGTTATCAAACTGAAAATGCGGTAGATATCACAAACATCTTAAGTAGAAGAGCAAGATAAATGGAAATCTGAACACTGAAAAGAATGCAGTTATAATTGCAGGCTTATGGGAATGAAGGCAATAAAATAGATCGCAACGACCACATGGAGAAATATACCAAGAAATCGGTAATTTTTGAGCCATCCTAATCAGCACACTACACTTGGTATTCCGAATCTGAGAAATATTTTGTTTCATCTGCACGCATCAGGTTAAAGAACCAAAGGATGATAGAACTAAATGAAAAAAGATAAAGCAACTGTAAGAGTTTCATGAAAGTTGGAAAAGAGGACTAAAATGTAGGTAGAATCTAGAATTTATCCTGGCGTTCAGTGTTTGCCTTATGAGATAATAGTTCGTATAACCGTTTTCTTTGAGAAATCAAACGTTCTTGTATGTACTCATATTTGTGTGACTCTTTATAGTAATGCACTGAAAATATAATTCAAAGGAACAAATGTGAAGGTGCTGATTTCAAAACACAACTACCAAATCTTCAGAGACAGAGAGCAATGACTACTGCTCATCACGACTGGATTATCTATAATAACCATAAAATAGAGGACGGCGTCATGCTGTATCAAAGTAAAATCGATAATCCGTGATTTAATTCGACATTCGTTCCGGTGAATTAAGCCTCACTTCTGTCAGGAAGCGAATTTATTTGCATGTCGCCCAAGACCAGTTTTACTGTTTAGTCAGTATGCGGGATTCATTTTGACAGTCTCTCTCTCTCTCTCTCTCTCTCTCTCTCTCTCTCTCTCTCTCTAGGGAGAGATATAGAACTACAACTCATGAGAGTACGCTTACACTCATTGGAACATCTAGGAATTCAAATGGTTCAAGCAATCACTTAGACTAGGAAACAAGTATATCGTCAAAATATTAATGCTGCGTTATGGAAGAGACAAAATGGACGTATAAATGCAATAAACTGAAGTCACAGTTGTAAGTTCTTCATTGGAGGGGTGGGTAGAGCTCTCGGCTAGCACGCTGTTGGCCCAGCGTTCGACTCTCCGACTGGGCAATGAAGAATTAGAGGAATTTATTTCTGGTGATAGAAACTAATTTCTCGTCATAATGTGGTTCGGATTCCACAATAAGCGTTTGGTCCCGTTGCTAGGTAACCAGTTGGTTCTTAGCCACGTAAAATAAATCTAATCCTTCGGGCCAGCCTAGGAGAGCTGTTAATCAGCTCAGTGGTCTGGTTAAACAACGATATACTTTTTTTTTTGTAAGTTAAATTCTGATACCTTTCGTAATCGCGGTTTTGATAAAGATTTGGAAAGCCTTATAAAAATCAAAACAATTTAATGATCGGAAGGTTATAGAGTAACTTCAAGTTTGTTAGTAAGAATAATGAATGAACTTTCATTTCATTTTTGACACGGGTACTGGAGCATTTTAAAACTTTCTGATTATGATACGTATCATCGCTGATAGCAACAGCATTCATTTTTTCTTTTGATCAATATTATTGTTTCTGTTATTGTCCTCATACCGATTTTCCTAGACAAGAGAGGCTCCAAGAAAAACCTCATCAGCATCAAGTTGAACTCTCATATAAATACTTTGCCTCCACCTGTAATATTCGCACACTCTCTCATGGTTCCTGGGAATAAGGCCATTCTGCTCCTTCACCTCTGCCAATCGGTCAACACAACGTTTTTTCACTCACTTCTCCTCCTTCCTAAGTCGCCAAATTCTCTTTCGTTCTATCTAAGCAACCAAAAACTCTCAGAACAGCTTGACTAATCTTCGTTGTATTTCTACACTTGTCATTTTCCAAACCCTCCTTTGTCCGCATGCACTGCGCAGAAGACTCATAGCTTCTCACCTTTTATATCACTCCAATTCAATAATGCCTTCATACTCTCCACCCTTTGGACCAATAAAAGCTTCTGTTCCACACCTTTTACTTGTCTCCCACTGCCTTCCTTGTTTCGTCTTCTCAGTCATTTGACAATCCTAAGCATTTCAAATTTTACTTCTATGCACTAAGGTAAGGTATTACCATTCTTTCACCAGTTCTACAGATATACTGTACATTCACCCTGATAACTTTACATAGCCAAATAATGACTCAGCTTTCTCTTATAAAAGTTTCAAATACTTTCATCATTCTCACAGTTGCTTGTTGGTATCACCATGAAATCTAATCACCTGCAAACCCCACTTCAGTAATTTTGTTCCGCTCCCATTTCTGAAAGTCTCCTGTGCTACTCCAACTACAACACTTACTTCTTGTTATGATCATTTGCCTTAATTTCTCTCAAAAGCACATTCTGAACACATTCAGTAGTTATTTTCGTTTCAACCTAGTGATTTACTATCTTATTTGTTCTTCTTACCTTAGCTCTGTATTAACGCATAAAATAGTAAATCTTTAGCTCACGAAAATTATAGCTAATAATAATAATAATAATAATAATAATAATAATAATAATAATAATAATAATAATAATAATAATAATAATACATCAAATTGGCGTATAAGTTTCTTTGTTTCAGCAGGTAAATTATGAGACAGCTGTATGAAGTCCATTTATTATACCGACGTTTCGATAGTCCACGCTTCCATTTACTGAGGGTGAATGGCACCAGGGGTATATACATAGGATATTCATACCCGAAAATGTGCCTCATTGTTCTCCTGAAGGTGGTCGGAAGGAGTAGGGTCTCCTGAGTAAAAAAAGAATGTTACTGAGGAGACCCTCCACCTTCCAACCACCGTCAGGCGAGCAACGAGGCCTGCCCTGAGATAGCTCAACAGCTGCCCTCCTTCTTGAACAGAGAGCAGAGGTCCCAGTGCCAACCATTCAGCGCCTCCGTCGGCCAGCCAATAGGAGAACTCCCTGGCTATGACTATCCAATTTAAAATCACCCTCCCCGTTCTTTGTAAACCCGTCTTTGGGTATTGATATTCCATGCATGTAACCCTCGTGACATTCACCTTTAGTAAATGGTAGCGTGGACTAATGAAACGGTGGGACAAAAAATAACGTCGGACAGCTGTTTTATAATTTACTTGCTGACAAGAAGAAATTCATATGCCAACTTGAGAAGGAGCCACCTCAGCTTAATGGCATACAGAGTGCCATTCTTTCAACGAAGTTTGCCACAAAGAGGATCTTCTTCCATTAATAATAATAATGATAATAATAATTATAATAGTAATAATACTAATCATAATACTACTACTACTAATAATAATTTAATCATTATTATTTTATTGTTATTACTATAATCAAGATAACATAGTAACTACTGTAAACCTCTCAAGACCTATGTATGGCTATTGGTCTAGAATAGATTCTACAGTAATTTTACACACACTTTTAAAACAGCTTTCGCGAATACCAAATTTGTTTCTATATATACATATATATATATATATATATATATATATATATATATATATATATATATATATATATATATATATATATATATACATATATATGCATTATGTACGTATATATATGTATGTATCGTACATATACATATATACATATATATATATATAGATATACATACATACATATATATATATATATATATATATATATATATATATATATAAATATATATCCGTATACACACATATATATATATCTATATACATATATAAATATTATATATATATATATATATATATATATATATATATATATATATATATATATATATATATATATATATATATACATACATACATACATATTAATCAGTCGAACTCCTCAAGGTTTTAATACTAGTGTTTTTAGAAAAAAGACATTTACAGGTTAAGGTACGACCTTTTACAGCAGTTGCTCTTTTACTTTTAAAACAAACAGCATTACCACTCTGTAGCACCGTGCCTATTTGCTATCCTCTATCTGGCACAACTTTCACGATGAAATTCCGTTTTTTTTTTTAAATTTTTACAAAGTAATTTGTATCCTTCATTTTTATTCAACAAGTATGTAAATAGCTTTTTGAATAATAGATTCCAACCCCGTCCGTCCATGCCTAATGTCCCTAAATTGATAATGTATGCCTCCATTCCTTTTGTATAATCGTTACAAAATTCAATTCGCAGTACAATTCCAGCTCTGGACATTAGATTATGTTAAAAAATCCTAAGACCATTGGGTCATTGTTTCACCATAAGGATAAGCTTCCCACTTTGATGAGGTCTCTGGTGGTTTGCTGTTTCACTTGTCCAAAATGTAAAGTTGGGAAATATATTGGAGCCACCAAGAGATTGCTCAAGGTGAGAGCTGATTCTCATCTTGGAGTTAGTAACCGAACAGGATGTCAATTAAAGACAAATGATTGTAAAAAATGCAAGACATCGTTTTCTTATGATGATTTTAATATTGTTGCCCAAGCACCCAACGACCACCCTCTCTCCATCCTGGAATCTTTAACTATTAAGCAGCTTGTTCCTTCCTTAAACAGCCAGACCTCCTAGTTCCACTGTTGTATATATATATCTTGAGTTCTTAGCTCCCATAGAGTTAGGTACTAAACGTTCTGATATTATATACATGTATATTTTTTTTATTTACTTTTTTTAAAATTAGGTCTTTCAGTATGTTTTAATGTTTCTTTAGAGTTTGTTTTTGTTTAAGTTCCATGTTTTAGGCTTTTGTAAGTTTTTTAAGTGAGTCGATTCTTAATTTTTATTCTTTGTATTTTACAGTCCTGATGATGAGACATGTAGTCTCGAAAATTTGGCCAAATAAATTTATGGGATGTTACGATGGCTGTTTGCTGTTCTGCTCCTGGTAAATCTTCGGCGCTCCAGATGGTCCAATCTTCCAGCATATCTATAAATATATATGTATATATATCTATATATACATATACTGTATATATGTATACCTATATATATATATATATCTTTAAATAAGCAAACCCATGATGTACTTATCTATATGTACTATAGGGACAAATGAAATACTGAATGCGATCCTGGCTGATTGCGCCTTCAGTTTTCTTGGAGATCTTCAGGGGTACTGACACAGTGGAAGACACTACAGGCGAACATAAAAACAATTGGAAAAAATATCCACACTTGATAAGTAGGAAAAAAAAGAGGAGTTGTAAGCCCTTTAGCGTGTGAGGTCAGTGCACCACCTACAAATCTTGTTTATCTATGCGAGTGAGCTCACAATTTTGCTCTACGTCTAGGAAAACTACCTTCCTTAGAATACTAAAGGGTGTGTATATTAATTCCATGTAATACATAAGACAATGTTTATATCGGTCTAACTGGAACATCATTGGAAAAGAGAACAGATCAGCATAACGAATGCACAAGAAATGCAAAAGTGAACAGAGTAATTTTCGCTCATGTGACAACAAATATGCTATCAGTTGGACTAGGGATTTAAAAGATAATTTGCCTTAGTAATAAACTGGAAAGAAATATTATAGGATCCAGTTTTATAAAGAGAAACTTTTGTAAGGATATGAATATCAGCCAAGGAAAGTAGATACTCGGTCGATTTGTTTAAAAAGAAATATGTACAAGGTACAAATTTTTAGGAAGATACTTTATTTTGGGCCTAGAGCAGAGGTGTTAGCCCACGAGCATAGATAAACCAAATTTGTAAATGAACCTCTGACTCTAATGAGCTTAAGTGCTCCTCCCTCTTTCTTTGATTAACAGGTGTGAACATTTTTCACACCTGCATATTCGTTTGCAGTCATTCTAGTATACAGTACATGTTGCAAACTTCTACTTCTATATATCAGTCCACTTGAAGATGTCCTAGAAAACTAAAGACGAAACGAGTCAGTATTTAAACTAAGTATCTAATTTTTTCTTGTGGTACATCTACGTGTCGGCACACACATGCACGCACACACACGAGCATATATATATATATATATATATATATATATATATATATATATATATATATATATATATATATATGAAGTAAACACAGCCTTTCAAAACTCTTTTGAAAGGTTGTGTAACATTGTTCTATAGTCTAGACCAATAATAATAATAATAATAATAATAATAATAATAATAATTTTTGGGTACAGACCCCTTATTGTAAGTAATTCCCACTGAATGCCACTACATACGTGGTATCGATTATTTCAAAACAACACTTCTCTAATTTCCTGAATCCTCGCTTATCAACGAGGCCAAAACTGAAATAATGACAATAGATGTTGTATGTTGTCCCAATTATTCTCTTGTACCGATAGCAGTTTCAGCTATTACTCATGGCAATCAACAGAGCGACACTAGTTCTGCAATGGAACGAAAGATTACAGTCAAAGATTAAAAAAAAGAATCCGCAAATAAATGAAAATCAACGAAAAAATTCCGTAGTCGGTATGATGCTTCGCGAAGCCTCACAGATCCTGAGAGTCTCATTGGTTTGCGAGGGAACCATCCTCTGTTGGAGGGGAGAACGTATTCTGCAGAGACGTGACGTAGATATTCAAGGTTGGCTGAAGCTGTTCAATGCTCCCCGCTTCAGCAAGTGTGCTCACGGAACTCGCCAGTTCTGTAAATCACAGGTTGCAGACCACTCGTCTAAAATAATTAATGAGAACGGATTCAGCTAAGGAATTTCATAGTATGAATTGCGATTGTTTTTTCCTCGACGCAGGCCCAGTACGAACCAGTTCGCTAATAAATAATACCGCTGTTACTCACGGGTTGATTACTAATATCAGGCTCTTTATCTGAGATATTTCCGTCCATTCAACATGAACATTTTCCAAAGGGAGATTACGTGCAGTTTCCTCAAGTACTGTTCATTAAATTTGCATATATATATATATATATATATATATATACTGTATATATATATATATATATATATATATATATATATATATATATATATATATATATATATATATATATATATATATGTAATTCTAATAGCCACAATGCCCTCTTAACTTCTCGAATTCTTCGCGCTTTTTTGGATATGCTTGTAACTACGAAGCCGAAAATATCCAGACGGAAGAAATTGAAGAGCCTGTGAATGGCGGTCGCGAGAATCGAACCCGCATTACTATATTCACAAGGAGGTCACGTTGCCGACCTGGCTACGAGAAGGCTAAAAGTCTATCGCCTCTCGTACATACATATACCTGTCGTTTTCAGATATATTTTGTTAGCGCTGGAATAGACCCATCCTCACCATCGTAGCCACTTCGACCTGACCTCCTTGTGAATATGGTAATGCGGGTTCGATTCTCGCGACCGCCATTCACAGGCTCTTCAATTTCTTCCGTCTGGATATTTTCGGCTTCGTAGTTACAAGCACATCCAAAAAAGCGCGAAGAATTCGAGAAGTTAAGAGGGCATTGTGGCTATTAGAATTACATATGTGTCTGGTAAAAGTGACCAGTAGATTCTACATATATATATATATGTTGTGTAGAAAGTTATTATTTCTGTAGAGGACCTCAATAATAAATCTGTATTATTGAGGCCCTCTACGGAAGTAATATATATATATATATATATATATATATATATATATATATATATATATATATATATGTATATATATATATGTATATATATATATATATATATATATGTATATATATATATATATATATATATATATATATATATATATCTATATATATATATATATATATATATATATATATATATATATATGTAGTGGAAGCGTATTTATGTAACAATTTTTCTATCTGCAACACAGATAATCTACAGATAATGAACTTCACGTTTAACTATAGCATCTTAAACAGTAAAAAGCTCAACAATATAACGTACGCGATATATATATACATATATATATATATATATATATATATATATATATATATATATATATATATATATATATATTAGAAGTACAAAGTAATTGCAAGATTACTTAAGCATTACGTCAATTTATGATGGTACAGGTACTTTTGCAAGAGCGTACTGACGGCGTTTTATGAGGCTTAACTTCATTCTTGAAAAATTAACGTGAATATATATATATATATATATATATATATATATATATATATATATATATATATATATATATAAAATTTTTGATAATTTTGGCGATTCAAAGAGAAAATAATTTACTATGCCAATAAGAAAGCAATATAGCTTTCGTCAATTTCTTAGTTTCCACGGTTGTATTCTACATACCTATAATGTAAAAATAAAGTTCGTTATGAAGAGACAGTGTTTTGCTTAAAAGCCCTCCCTTTTAAAATTCTTCCCACGGCCCGGGGACTCGAATATGTTTTTATCTTTTTCTTTTATATCATTCTGCTTTGTTTGTGAATATTAGTCATCCAGTTTGGTAGTTATCAACTGACATACATCTTAAATTGTTGCATGAAATCGAAGTTCCAGTGAATTCATTATCCCAGATTTTAGCATTAATCTCTAGCTGCCCCCTAATTTAGCTAACATTGCATGCTTATGCATTTTTTCACGTTCTGATCACGACTGCATTCAGGTCCCCTCAGACTACCATTCATCATTCAATACTAGATATATAATTGTCAATCCCAACGGCCTTGTCTTCTCTTTTGTATGGTTCAGTACCACACACTTTTTTTTAATAGTTTTTGTCCCAAATTTGACGAAATTATGGGATGATTTTCCTTCCACGTCACGTAGTTGATTCGTGGAATTTCACAATGCAAATCTTTTTTGTTGGCAGGATGACACAATCATCATTTTATGGTCTGTTGATTTTATCTCGTTTGTTTTCATTATTGCTCGTAAGTATTTTATTATTTACTTCTGTATTGCATTTCTCCGTAAGGGACTGGTTCCATATTTGAGTCCACCTAGGGTTGCAACCTGTCTTGTACCTTTCATTAAATGTTAAGGTCACAGCTAATTCTTCAGGACACAGAATATTAATTGCATTTAAAATAGCCTCTAAGGTTCTCATTTTCTAAATCCGACATCGGAGGCCTGTGGACAAATCTCATTGTTTGTTACTTCTGCTATTTAAATATTTGTCTTCATATTCAAAATATTCCTAAAATCCATTTGTGATTCATGGGAGTTTTCTGATATTGACACTATTATATGATTAAAAAGTGAGGATTTTGAACGCTCTGTTTTTTATAATATTCGTCGTATTATTTGCAGGGTATCATAAATATTATGCCTCTTTGAGTGCTGGGGGGGGGGGAGGTGGGGGGCGGGAAGAAGGGAGACGGCGAGTTGGTTGCTAATATACATTTATAACTATATAGAGCTACACCGGTTTAAAACAAAAAGATATATTTTTGTCAAGGGCCATGAAAGCCGGATTTTCATTATCATTGCTCAATATGAGGGAATGTCCACAAGGAACAAACTTAAAAGACCACGAACTTGCACGGCAAACTTTCCAGCTTCCATATTATAGAATATCCATATTTAAAAGAAAACAAATAGAAGAGGTAAAATGGAGAGGATAAAATGATGAAAAGTAAACAGTAAAGATCAGTTCAGAAAAGCTGAGGCGCTGGCGCAGAGCGCTGTTAAGTAGCATCGCAGCAACTTTTTACTTATGAGCATGGGCACCCATATTACTGCCTAAAAGCGAGCAGCACGCACTAGTTATTAGGTTGTAGCTACTAAAGGCGTTAATGAGCAGTTATGTCTGTAACTGTACTTGTGGATAAAGGTTTAACATGATATATTTTGGTAATGGTCTAAATCTTCTCTAAAAGACTGAGATCTCTTGAGACTTGGCACTGAGAGAGGAAAACAATATTCACAAGATGGCGTTGAACAAGATAAGACCCAAGGCATCAAGGTGCAGCTAATCTAACAAGGAAAAGGTTAGCAGTAAATATCTTTAAACCATTCAGTCACTGTACACAGTGTTGATATGATATGCAAAGATATCTTAGGTGTCTTTGAAAGGTAGAAACCTCATTTCACATTTGGGAGGAGGTCCCAAATGCACAATGCCATCCATCTGTTTGTTGCAAAGGTACAAGTATCATCCAGGTCAAGATTCTTCATCCAGTGGCTTTGCAATTTCTCCAACCAAGTATCTTAATTTGTCAGGATTGCATGCCGGAAGGTCATTAAGTATATTTGTAAACATCAAGGCATTATTGAAGGCAGTATCTACAGTGAAGTGTGCATGAGCTGGCTGGGCAACAGTCTTTCAATTAGGAATATGGCCCAGTACATTAGTGTGCAGGAATAGATCTATTTCAGCAGTTTTTTTAGATGAATGAAGCCATAAAGTGTGAAGTATTCAAGGAAGCCAGCCTCTACATAGGGGCCTCCTAAGAGTGGGATAATTCTTCCTACTGGTTTAGATTATTAACCATAAGAACCTTCTACAAGACGGCTGATACAAATTGATGTCTAGGGTGATATCATGCCATCACTAACATACACAAGGGCTGAGTATGTGCATATGCTGTTTCTAAGATTCATGTTGAACATGGGCTGGAACACAAAAGTCTTTGCTGGAGTAGTTACCACAATGTTTGAACCACATCATTCCAGCCATGCCTTCCACTGGACATCAGATTTTCAAAGCTGTTCTGGGTGCTACGGTTGTTGTCCTCCCACCCAAAATAAAAGGAATCTTTAGAAGTTGTTAAATGAGTCATTACTGTCTGTTTCTTTGCCAGGAAATTGACAATGTAAGTCTAGTGTCTATTGTCAACTGCATATGCTACATGTGGGCCACGCATGTGAAAATTCTGTGCTGTCACAGTATCTGACCAATCACTGGCCCTTATGATTCTTTTCCTTCCAGACTTGGCTACCCTCCGCAAAAGATTAAGAGAAAACCTAGTCTCAGATAACCAAACAGTATTAACTTTCACTGCTTGTGCTCGCCTTTGTCCATGTTTTTTTTGATGACCTTGCTGTTCTATTATAGGTTGAAATAAGAGCACAAGCAGTCTTTCAGTTTTTTCTAAAAGAAAACTATTGTGCCGGCTTTGTCTGTCCGTCCGCCCTCAGATCTTAAAAACTACTGAGGCTAGAGGGCTGCAAATTTTTATGTTGATCATCCACCCTCCAATCATCAAACATATCAAATTGCAGCCCTCTAGCCTCAGTATTCTTACTTTATTTAAGGTTAAGTTAGACATAATCGTGCCTGTGCAACGATATAGGACAGGCCACCACCGGGGCGTGGTTAAAGATTCATGGGCCACGGCTCACACAGCATTATACAGAGACCACCGAAAGATAGATATATTTTCGGTGGCCTTGATTATACGCTGCACAGAAAACTCGACTGCGCCGAAGAAACATCGGCGCATTTATTACTAGTTAGTTACTTTCCCCTAGACAGCATTACATAGTGCTATCTTTCCTTATGTCGCTGGCCTGGTATGTAGACAAACTGCCTTCCATCTACAAACTGCTTGCAAATTCTACACCTTCAGATGGTGTAAAAGAGGGTATAATTCTGACGTGACGTGTTAAGACAAAGGAGACAAAGACCCAGAAAATGATCAATAGATGGCGCGGAAGAGGCATTGGAAAAGGAGATACTGAATGTGTACAGGATAGAGGTGAATGGTTTATCGTGTGTAGGACTGGGCAGGAGGGGAGGGTGTCCTTAGGTGCAGTTGTATGATGCGGTTAATGCTGTGGAAGATTTCTGCACAATAATCTATCCATGATTCAGCAGTTAAAGTATGAATGCAGGCGTGACAGATGCCTTGTCTTTTCTTTTTCTCCTTTTTTTCTGGGAACTCCCTGTCAGAAGAAACGGTTTTACGTAATTAAGGTTACAACAATGTCAGTCAACTCTTGGAAGCTTTCCGGAAACCTCCATGATGCAATTAAATTAATTAAGACAACGATTTTTTTTAATTTAGTTTTTCGGAAAGACAATAATGGATCTCAAAATAAATGTCCGTCATAACCAGTGACTCACACAAGGCCACAATACAATATGACCAATGTTATAAATTGACATTTCCTGTGCTACATGTCTGATGCTTTTCCTGTGTTAACAGGAGAATAGTCATGCAAGTAAGCAAAAATAGAAATCCTAAAGAATGTTTGAATCTATTATAGCATTTGATTCGCGATTTCCTCCTTCGACTAAATTGCATTCCCAAGAATATTTTGTTCCTCTGACGCCACCAATAGGAAAAAGATGCTAAGAAGGAGACTCTTAGCAACAAGTCCCGGATTCTATGATTTCCTGCATCAGCATCGACAAAGCTTGGCCAATAATACAAGGAAAATAGTTCTTGTTATGTTCTTTTTTTAGACATTGGTAACAAAAGACCTTTATGATTGCGAACGCCTGACTAAGCAGCCTTAAACTAGCTGGGTCCTGCCAAAACTAGACTGGTAAAATGGAGAATTATTATCTTGTCAAGCCTCTGGACCATTTTGGGGGAGAAGTTGTAATTTTGCTAAAAAATGCATCCATAATATTCAAGCATTCGCTAACGGTTGTTGACTTCCTTGTGGAGCTTATCAACAAGCGACCTTCTCCCCCCGACCCCTAACAGTACAAACACCCATCCACAATTTCCCCCTCCACACACTTATTTTTGTCGTTTTCACTCAACAGAAGAGGTCCACCCGCTTCACACAAAAACAAACTGGTACACCGCATGTTAGCGATAATTTTGAATCATTGTGGCGTTTATTACACAATGATTTAGTTCACTGAGTCATAGGATTATCAATCCTGAATATATCATTCATATTTTATATCAATCCTGAATATGTCATTCATATTTTATAATATTTTCTTTTAACGTTGAGAATCTGCTGAATTGAACAATAATGACGCTCCAAATACCGCCGTACCTTGTAAGACATCACTCACTCTTGAATGCAAACTATTTTTTTGCAGTTATTACGTAGTCGACGAAGTTCTGTGGTTTATCCGATGAGTATCAGCGGCGGGAGGCGCAAGGCGCTTGCGAGAATAAGAAAGAAGTGGTAAAACCAGATGATGACGTAACGCCTACGCAACATTAGCACAGTAAACTAAATAGCGCTGTCAGATTCTAAGGTACCATGATGGTATGGAAAATTCCGGGGTTGTTACAGAGATTATCTGTCTTTATTTTTAGACAACTTTTAGTAAAAAAAATCATAATGTATTACTCTGTATTCCGTTCCTCAGAACAAACACTTTCAAAACTGTTTAAAGATTATATAACAAATTCATTAAATATGAAAAAGGTATATATATATATATATATATATATATATATATATATATATATATATATATATATATATATATATATATATATATATATATATATATATATATATATATATATAAAACGAATAGATCCAGAAAATCAAAACGGTTTCATGTTTAACAACACTATAGTACGTACACAACTTCACAGAGTCTCATGATAAAACACGATTTCTTTAAGAAAGTTCTCTAATCAGATTTTCTTAGCTATTGCAATTCAGAAGAGTGTACCGCTTGATATTTCAGCTAATGCAGTCTCGGAACTATGCCCACACTTCAGTAGTGAAGAAAGTCTAAGAATAAATTATGTTTACAGTGAAGAGCCTGTTGCAGTAAAAACTTTCTAAGCAAGTGTTCCATATTTTACGCGCGGTATGAAGAATGTGAATGAAGTTGGTTTGGATACCGATTACACTTGGGAATAAAAGAAATATTGTTGAAAATATACGGAAGCGATGTCAACGCACAAGAATACTTGTACCAACGAGGAGGAGGTAACTCATATATATTTATACGTATGAGTAAACTTTAGTCTCGTTTCTACTTTACATATTTTCAGTTGATTTTTATTATTGGTGTAATGCATTTCTTTTGGAATGAACAATAACGAGAAAGTCTAAAATCCAGAAGTACCAATAAAATCACTTATAGTAAAGAGTTACCTTTCATGTCTATGTCCTTACTTTGGGTTTTAAGCAGCAACGAAGGAAAACTGAAACGAAGAGAGCACCGATAACTAAGCAAGTGGATGAGGAGCTATAGAGGCAATACGTGTGACTCTTTACTATAAATGATTTTATTGGTACTTCTGGATTTTAGACTTTCTCGTTATTGTTCATTCCAAAAGAAATACATTACACCAATAATAAATATCAACTGAAAATAATATGTAAAGCAGAAACAAGACTGAAGTTTACTCTTACGTATGAATATATATGAGTTACCGTCTCCTCGTTGGTACAAATATTTTTGTGCGCTGCCATCGATTCTATATACTTTTAACACACACATACACACACACACACATATATATATAATATATATAAAACTTCATATTTAATGAATTCGTTTAATTTCTCCAAGTGATTGTTGGTTCTTAGAAAAGGAATACACAGTAATACATTATGATTTTTTACTCAAAGTTATAAAAAAATAAAGACAAATGAACTGCCACTGTTGAGAGGGGGAGCGTTTTCTTGCAAGGATACAGGCACCAACTTCGCCATTCTCATAGATGTTGTAGTGGTTCTTTCTAGTTGCTGTTATAAAGTTTTCATTTTGATTTCGTTATTTTTAGTTATTATGTTGTGGTGAACTTGCATTTCACCTGCGCTGCTTGCTTTGTTGTCCTTATAAGGCTGGAAGTCGTTCCTTGGGTGCCTTTTGCTGCTGATTGGTACCCAGTCAGGGGCCACTGGAAGTTAAAACTCATTCTGCAACTTGTGAAAAAGGTTGGAACTGTAACAGGAGAAACGAGACAGCTTTGGCCCTCACAAAATAGTGATTTCTTAGATAATGCTAATTATACAAGTCGAAAAATATGACAATCAATGCTCAGAAGTTATTCAATAAAAGTATAGATTTTTAGGGTCTTGAAAGTCTTATCAAGTAAAGTAAAAAATGAACTGTAAAGGAAAACATTGTCAAGCGGAGTAGAATAACAGTTCAAAATTACGCATGAAAGGTAACATTAACGATGAAAACTTTGCAAACTGCCATTCGGGTTTGAGAAATTGAAAAAACCTCTGGATAGTGGTGGTAGGTTGTCTAACTTTGCTGCGCTGCAGTTACTAATTTATCCTTTCCCTCCGAACATGAGATTTATGGGACATATTATTTCGAATACCCTCTTACGTCGTACAGTCTATGTTCTTATTTGGTAGATTATTCATATTCATCATTAACCAACTGATCGCTTTTTAAATTTACGAGCTAGTAACTGGGAGCAATTATAACTTGACTGATCTGTCAGTCATTGCTCTCTTATGTCACTGAGGGTTGTTCAGTGTGAATGAGTGCACCTAGAAATTTATCTTTTTCTTTGTAGGGATAAAAGAAGTAATTGCTGTTTAAGACTGGTCATCAGTTAACCCCGGTGGTGTTACGGTAATGAAAACATACATAGCCGGTTTCAGACTATGACCGAACTCGGTTAAAAAATATATAACACAAATGAACGGTAATGTTGGCTTCATAATCTTCCGTTTGTTTCTCAGTTATTATTATCATTGTTATTAATATAGTTTTACCAGACCACTGAGCTGATTATCAGCTCTCATAGGGGTGGCTCGAATGATTGGCATGGAAAGGAATATTACCGGGACCGATGAGGTCATTCAGTGCTTTGATGAGTGAAAATGAAATTTAAAATGTATATATATATATATATATATATATATATATATATATATATATATATATAAATGAAATCACGAAAATATGGAACGTAATGAATACATAAATAGACAAAATCCACGAAGGAAAGGGGAACAAAGGAGTACTGCTCCTTTCGACGTGTCCTTTACTTAGCACACTGAAGAAAAATAAAAATAAGTTTATAAAGAAAGCTCGTACAAATGACAGATGGGGATTACAAAGGAAAAAACATGTACCTGGAATCCAACACAATTGACAAATTAGCAGACATGCCAAAACACTGTTTCCCTTTCCTTCGTGGATTTTGTCTTTATATATATATATATATATATATATATATATATATATATATATATATATATATATATATATATATATATATATATATATATATGATCATAATCACTGTTGTACGTGATTAATTTATCACACATTACCACAAGTGAAAAATAAGACAAGGGGTGTCGGTCCTGACTGGTCTCGACTTTATTTCGATTATATATATATATACATATATATATATATATATATATATATATACATATATATATATATATATATATATATATATATATATATATATATATATATATATATATATATATATATATATATATATATATATATATAATATGTACAATTCTTCTCTTACACTGGTATGCACGCACACGGTACATACATTTACTCGTTTACATTAACTTTCACAGATGACATAGGGTACCTTGTGAACTAGAAACATGTTTCCAAATTTTTGAAGAGGGAAATCTGATTTTACGAGCTGGAAGACTTTTCTGCAGGCGTTTTTTTTTTTTTTTTTTTTTTTTACCCCTGATTCGGTGAGCTGAAGAGTGCTTCTTGCATTGTAACTTCTTCACTAAGAGTGCTTCTTGCATTGTAACTTCTTCACTAAGACTAAGTATCTTCGTATGGAAACGTTTACACAGGGTATGTCGGTCTACCCTAATTGGTCTGCTCTTAAATAAACAAACATACACATACAGTATATTATGTATATTACGAAACGCCGTCGGCAAAATAAACTGTTGTTCTGATATACGTGCTATCCTTTTCTGGATGCCCCTTTGATAGCTACTATGAAGCTTAAAAGTATGTGACCTGTTTATAAATAAATATATATATATATATATATATATATATATATATATATATACACATTATATATATGTGTATGTATATATATATATATATATATATATATATATATATATATATATATATATATATACATAGTATATATGTAATATACACAGAAAATATAATTAATTTTCCAGGTGTGAAAGTATATAGATTTCTGGCCCTTAGCAATTTCGACTGATCTAAAGGACATGGTGGAGACCATGCCCTTCTGAATAGAAAATAACTGACCGATAAATAAGCAAGTAAAATATGCATCCTCTTATTTTGTCATCGTGATTGTTGCGTACTGAATGCAGGCCGATGATTTTCTCCCCACCGTGCAACCAGTAATTATAACTTTGTCAGATGCTGTCCACGGTGATTACACCTTGCTTAAAAGAAAGAATCGACGCATGCTCATTTCGCAACGAAAGCCCAATGAGTTATGGTAGGTTGCAGCAACGACCTTCTTCAGTTTTATTTTCTTTTTGAATATTTGTGTCGTCTTTCAACAAGCCTTCAGATGAGGTGATGGAAAGTCCTTCTGATGATGAAAGTCCTTCTGACGATGAAAGTCCTTCTGACGATGAAAGTCCTTCTGACTGGCGCTCGTTTGTTTCCTGGAACATGGGATTTGGTCAATCAAGTCACTCTCCCTCTCCCCCATCCCCCCCCCCCAATTAAAGAAAAACAAAGCAACACCAACAACAATGAGTCCTAGAGGACGGGATTCTTACATGAGGCTCACAAAATCAAGAAGTATTTAAAAGGTTTTCGCCCCTCTTTACGAGGAAGATGGCGATATAACTAGAACGCCTGAGAACCCTTATATGGACAAGGAATAAGATGCTGGGCAATACAAGGCACATCGCTAATCGTAAACACCATAAGAGCCGGCCTTTGACCTTTGGATACTAGTTGCAAGCGCCTAGACGTTTTTGTACCTGTCCTCCAACTGCCTCTTACCCTCACTGGGATGTTTACGTATCTTCGACGCAAAGATTTTCGTACGTACGGTATATATGTATATATGCATATGTACACATATGATTATGTATATATATATATATATATATATATATATATATATAATATATATATATATATATATATATATATATATATAATATATATATATATAATATATATATATATATATATATATATATATATATATATATAATATATATATATATATATATATATATATATATATATATATATATATATATATATATATATATATATACGAGTATATATATATACACATTAAACCTCAGAATAAAACCTACATTGTCCGGCAGAAACATTATAAAAACGGAGACTACAACTCCCCACCGTTTCTACCGGACAATACCAGTTTTATTCTGGGTTTAATGCGCAGAGAAGCTAATTTGAATTCTTATATACTGAAAATTTCCAAAAGACGCCTACAACTGAACCATCAAAAGAGACAGGGATCAACAGGCACACTGCTAATTCTGCAGACCACAACAGTCTGTTTCGTATAGTTAATCTGGGCACTGATCCTAATTAAACCTTCTCATGCAAGCAATGTAGTTACTTACACCCCATTCACATTCTGTCATTTCCTGTTTTTACTAGTTGCCGTTAACACGTAGAAATTCTTTCGATGAAGAGAGGAAGAGAAAAAGAGACGGATGTTATGTCCAAACAAATACCACCGATAAATTAAATAAGTTAAAAAGTTAAGTATATCTTAGTTTAACCAGACCACTGAGCTGATTAATAGCTCTCCTAGGGCTGGCCTGAAGGATTAGATTTATTTTACGTGGCTAAGAACTAACTGGTTACCTAGCAAAGGGACATACAGCTTATTGTGGAATCCGAACCACATTATGAAGAGAAATGATTTTCTATCACCAGAAATAAATTCCTCTAATTCTTCATTGGCCAGTCGGAGAGTCGAACGCTGGGCCAACGGGGTGGTAGCCGAGATCTCTACCCACCCCTCCAACGAAGACCTCTGTGACTGCCATAAATGGTTCATGTTTTTTAATGTGTCATTAAAATGCCTTTTGAATCATTTTGTAGAGGCAGTATGGCTGTTATAGGGTTGGCAGCGCATAAATACTATTGAAATATACATATATATATTTATATATATATATATATATATATATATATATATATATATATATATATATATATATATATATATATATATATATATATACATATACATATACATACAGATAATTAAATACATATATATTTATATAATATATATATAAAAATATATATATATTATATATATATATTATATATATATATATATATATATATATATATATATATATATATATATATATATATATATATATATATATATATATATATATATATATATATATATATATATATAGTATGTGCGTATGTGTGTTTGTTTTCCTAGGATATTTTGCTAACCATAGAAACTTACCTTTTGATATTCCTAACGACTTTGGAGAATAAGAATGTTAAATTACTGATGAGCACTGATGGAATTATTATTTACAGTTGCGGGTAACAGAAGTGAAATCCTATAGGACCTTATACAGTTTTTCAATAAGTTCTTGATGTAGAACTTGATAGGCATTTTTCTTTAGGTATTTCGAATTGGACGGTTCACACACGTCTTCGCTTTAACTGACCTTTTTGTTTGACAATGCTTTTAATTTCTGATATTTCAGCGTCCTTGACGGTGAATGCGTAATTAGATAAGTAAAGCGGTTAAGCACTGACATTTCTGCTTGTTTTGAAAGTCTTCGAATTCCAGCGTGAATCTGCGTCGCTTTAATTTTGCTTCAAATTTTCATTTTCTAAACAACACCTTGGTCAGATGATAGACAAATCTCTCGGGTTTCTGTAAAAAAGAGATATAATTTATGTATATATATATATATACTGTATATACAGTAGAAGTATAATATATATATATATATATATATATATATATATATATATATATATATATATATATATATATATATATATATATATATATATATATAGTAGTGTACTTTAGGGCAACAGTCTCTCTCTCTCGCTCTCTCACACACACACACACTCAAGAAAGCACTTCCTGCTTATTTATACAAACCAGCTTAAACCAGTAATGGAATCCTGCGTGGGAGGCACCTGCCTAAATGAAGTGGGAGCCTAGATTAACTGGAAGCCGATTAATAAAGTTAAAAAAGCCTCAACTTCTCTTATAATCTCCAGGGTCGTTTTGATCGTTAGTTTCTTCATACAAATGCTTTACCGACGACAAGTAAACAAGTCCGCTCTGAGTTACCTTTATTACCAGTGCTAGGGAATGTTGCGTTGCTTGATCCTGGGATCTCCTTTCTGCACAAACACACACACACACATATATATGTATATACATATATATATATACATACATATATATACATACAAATGCATACATATACATATATACTGTATATATATACACATACACACACAAACACATATATAAAAATATTGCATATCCTGATATCATAATCTCTCTCTCTCTCTCTCTCTCTCTCTCTCTCTCTCTGTTTGGCCACTGGTAAAGTAGCATTCTTTAGTCGTTGTCCAAAGCCACCCCAAAAAATTCCTTTCAGTCATTTTTACTTTTTAATGAAATCTCGTCTCACTTAGAAATTTTCTAATGATCTATATTAGTCCTATAATATATATATATATATATATATATATATATATATATATATACATATACATATATATATCTATATGTATATTGCAGGACTAATATAGATCATTGGAAAATGTCAAAGTAAGTGAGACGAGATTTCATTAAAAAGTAAAAAATGACTGAAAGGAATTTTTTTGGGTGGCTTGGGACAACGGCTATAGAATGCTAATTTACCGGTGGCCAAACAGAGAGAGAGAGAGAGAGAGAGAGAGAGAGAGAGAGAGAGAGAGAGAGAGAGAGAGAGAGAGCGATTATGATATCAGGATATGCAATATATATATATATATATATATATATATATATATATATATATATATATATATATATATATATATATATATATATATATATATATATATATATATATATGTGTGTGTGTGTGTGTGTGTGTGTGTGTGCGTGCGTGCGTGCCTGTGTGCAGAAAGGAGATCCCAGGATCAAGCAACGCAACATTCCCTAGCACTGGTAATAAAGGTAACTTAGAGCGGACTTGTTTACTTGTCGTCGGTAAAGCATTTGTATGAAGAAACTAACGATCAAAACGACCCTGGAGATTATAAGAGAAGTTGAGGCTTTTTTAACTTTATTAATCGGCTTCCAGTTAATCTAGGCTCCCACTTCATTTAGGCAGGTGCCTCCCACGCAGAATTCCATTACTGGTTTATGCTGGTTTCCATAAATAAGCAGGAAGTGCTTTCTTGAGGGTGTGAGTGTGTGTGAGAGAGAGAGACTGTTGCACTAAAGTACACTACTATATATATATATATATATATATATATATATATATATATATATATATATATATATATATATATATATATATATATATTGCAGGACTAATATAGATCATTGGAAAATTTCTTAGTAAGTGAGACGAGATTTCATTAAGAAGTAAAAACGACTGAAAGGAATTTTTTGGGGTGGATTGGGACAACGGCTATAGAATGCTACTTTACCAGTGGCCAAACGGAGAGAGAGAGAGAGAGAGAGAGAGAGAGAGAGAGAGAGAGAGAGAGAGAGAGAGAGAGAGAGAGAGAGAGAGAGAGATTATGATATCAGGATATACAATTGTTCATTTCGAAAGTTCTAATAAAAAATATGCTGTGTCATTTGAAATGTAAAAAACTGGGGTAAGATCCCTCTACCCGTCCAAGTTATTCCTCCTATAGAATAACTTCCGTTTCCCGTCTCCCTCTCTCTCTCTCTCTTATTCTTATAGCCCCTTGGACTGACCTATCCCGAAATTCCACTTTTATCTGGTCTCATGCGTTTAATGGAAACGATCTACTCTGAGTGACGATCAAATAACTCATTACATAATTACAAATACATTGATCGACTCTCGCCCCATTGTATGAATATTAACAAGGAATTTTATTCAATGAGCAGTGATAGCTGAATGTGGTTTGGTCATAAATAATGAAATTATGAAGTGTATGAATCAATTTTTCTTCGTCTATTTCATAACCAGAGAATTACTTATACAGCAAATATCTGGCTACAATTATTCCTATCAGTTTCATTATATTCTGTGTGTATATATTTTTTGTTGAACATTTCAGTAACAGTATTTTTCATTTTCTTGGATGACATTCAGAATATTTGCAATCAAAACTTCGAGCGGTTTTATTTATTTATTTATTTATTTTTTTAAACCAGCCACTTAATTTCCTCATATTTTACATGCATAAGTGTATGTATGTATGTAATTTTCATACAAGTGATGATAACAGCACTTGCTTATTGCGTTTTCATTCTTAACTTCCATGTATGTATATTTTTATTAGATTATATCCACACGTTGCATAGGTTTTTTTCTTTAAGCAACTCTTATTCGCGTTTATCGGCTAATTTCTGAACACCTTGATTGTGTGCATGGGTGGGTGTTCATGCGTGAGTGTGAGTGAATCTGCGTGTAGGTGGATAGAGGTTTATTTTTTCGCACGTGCATGCATTCAGTGAAAACAATAAGATCCATAAAACGCAATACATTAACTCATCTGCATACAGAAGCAGATAATTTATCGTCTTTTGATATAATACTTCTTAAGAACTATCAATATATATTACTATATACCCGGTATATGAGCACGTTTTAATATTTATTTTAGTTTAGTTCCATTTTTTCCTGTATTTTAGATGCTCATCGAATTTCAGCAGTATTTTGGGAAGGGGTTGTTGATTTTATGCCCTTACCCATACCAGGCCCAGCTCGGGTACGTAAGCCACAGCTCATAGAGAGAGAGAGAGAGAGAGAGAGAGAGAGAGAGAGAGAGAGAGAGAGAGAGAGAGAGAGAGTCAATAAGTATGTTCTCCCATTACACGGGTAAATGAAAAACACTCTTGGCCTATAATCGTTGATATTGATAAATAATTTATAGCAAACCGGACAAGACCTGACCCGGCAATATCACACGAATGAGTGATCTATCAGTACTGTTAGGAGAAGCCACTTTTTGTCGATAGTCCTTAGGCCAAGAGATATTCCTGGTGGTATTGTAAATAAGTACCTCGCTGGCAACCGCATTTACCAGGCATTTTGCTTTTTTTTAATTTTTTTTATTTTTAGAAAAACGATGATGAAAATTATGATAGTTGCACTTATCGTGGGTAAATACAGATGTTTAGTAACAGCCACACACATGCGCATTGATCCTAAAATTTGTCCCTCCACATTTTAAAGCTGTTCAATGTCAAGGTATTCAGGACGCGAGTTCCCTTCTTTTTCTGAAATTGAAATTAGCGAATATTCCTAGCAAACCAGCTTGCAACAGATAGATCTGAAACGGTTACGGATCGGGTCAGGGATATTGATTCAAGTGAATACAAAACGAGCACCGGCGCTGCTACCTTCAGCTGATGGCATCTGGCACTCTGTCAGCGTGAGAGTCTGTGCGCGCCTAAAAGCCGCTTGAGCCACCGAGTCGCCGCTCAGTTTCCTGTGGAACGTTGTTGTTGACGCACGTTTGTGTTCCTTCTCTCCTCTCATCTGTCGCTTATTGAAATGGTCTGGGGATACGCAAAAGAGAACGGTAAGTTCATCCCTATGTCTTTTAATAAGTTACACATGTTTGCTCTAGGTTTCGATGTGTTTGTACCTAAGAATATCTTTGTATATAATGAGAAGCGGGAGAATTAAAGATATTTGGTTATCCTTCTGGTGGGAGTACTCGGGCATCATAACTTGAATGAGTAAAGATAAAATGGGAAAGTGATGAGTACTGTGCCTTAATTTGTGAGGATTTTGGTTAAAGATAACGATCAGTAAAATGACCTACCGATTGTTTCCAAGAGGTACCAATGTAAAGGGCACCACTAGCCTGTATCTGCCATGCCAATTGTCAGCTGACACGAGGACTGACAAGGGCTACGGATCTGTTCTTCGATGACGCAATACCACCGTGATCTACATAGCCCACACTTTAATTCATTCTTACTGCGACTGAGACAATAGATAGATTGATACCGGTAAGGTTAACCATATGCTTAAATGGTACTAAGCCAACAGAAGCGAAGAAACTGAGCCATGTCGCTCTCGAAGATATTTCAGTTGAAAAGAAGAGACATTTTCCTTCATGTAGCCTTGCCATTTGCCCGGGTGGAACATGTGAAAAGTATTTTCAAGCTGTGTCTGCAGCGTGTCATTTTTCGGTCATTTCGCTGGGTCAGTTTCGTATCGGATCAGGAGCCAAGGGGCAGAAAAAACTTGACAACCTTCGCAGTGACCGTTTTGCATTTTAGTCCTGTTCTCCTTCGATAAAACGATCTAATTACGGGTTGTGTGCCGGCGCGTAAAAAATTTTTTAATTCTCATAATACAAAAAAAAAAAAAAAAAAAAATCGAACGACTGATAATTTATATGTCTAAAGTCTTTTATCGTTTTTCTACAAATCCCTGCATACAGAGATTCTTCAGCGGCAGAGTGAGTCCTATCTTTTTTTTTTTTTTTTTTTACTAACGATTGAAACAAACAAAAGCTGACGTGGAAATGAGTGACCTCCATGCCCCATGGCACTTCCTAACGACAACTACAGTACCCTGGTTTCCCCACTCCCGTGGTCCCCTGGCGAGGCACTGGTCTGACTATTATCCAGTTCTTGACTAGTTTGAAAAGTCCTCCTGCCTGTGTGTGTGTCTCTTGCCGTTCTCTCGGCTCATACAAGGTGAACGTCCGAACGAGAGAGAGAGAGAGAGAGAGAGAGAGAGAGAGAGAGAGAGAGAGAGAGAGAGAGAGAGTCTTTGATAGTCTTGACTGCAGGGCAAAAAGACCGTACCTTTCACATCGTCCAGATGTGAAAGGTCAACAAAACACCGAGACCGAATGTTGACAAAATGAGCATTTTGGAAGAAATGTGTTGTCTGAGGCGCTTATGACCCATCAAAACCTCAAGGATGTCATAGTTTATACATGGAAGAGGAAGCATACAAATTTAAACGGATATTTACTAAAATGTAACAGATGTATCCAAGTTCTTGTCTAGCTACTGCCCCTAACTCATCCTACGATTACTTAAGAAGAGTATAGCTGAAATACTTGAAATGATAAACTAGAGGTATGGTGTAAAATATACAAATCGAAAGAGAAACTAATATTCAAAATCAAAATCTTTAAAGGAAACCGCACATGTCATGTACAATGATATAATGTATAGCACTTACTTTTGTTTGCCGAGTTCAGAAACTCATTTTAAGATTATTTGACAGAATCAAATCCGTTTAAACCACCTAGCTTATGAAATCCAAAGTCTTTACTTAGATCCCGATAATTTCAAGGAAATGTTTTTTTCTTCTACAATGCATCATCGGAATAATGAAACCTTGGTGTTTCCTGCCTTATGGGAAAACCGCACCTGCGGCGGTTCTTATACAAGAGGGAGTTTACCAAGAAATATTAAGGTCGCGCATGCGTCATCTCCGGACAGTTTTCCTACCTTTTAACGTCATGACCGTCATCTTAGAGACGGAATTTCATCAGAAGTTTTGTTGAAGTTACTGAGGGAACGTTATTTAACAACTCCCTATCTATTCTTTGGGCATTTTTTATGCTTCAGTAAATACAGCATCTTGTTTTGAGGGGACCTAACATATTGCCTTAAAATGACATTACTAACTGTATGAATTATCTGTATTGTAATGAGCAAACAAACACAAAAGGCGGGACAAGTGAACGCCCTTTGTTGATCAGGTGGACAAGGGTGAGAGTATACGCATAGAACGTAGTAAAGCAGGCGGATCTTTCCTAGATAGTGACCCCAAGGGTTTTCGGGGGTCGTTATCTAGGACTAATATTTCTTGGGGGTCATTATCTTTATATTTACAGTCTTTTGTTTATGCTTTTACAGCAAACCCCAACGGGCTTGTACTAAACACGCCGCAAAGGTGGATACATGCCGGGTTAAAACCCTTGGCGATCACTGTCTAGGAAAGATCCAAGCAGGCACTATTTGCAAAAGTTCGGAATTAAATGTTACTCCTGTCAACAGATTTATTTTGAATATATCTATGTTCAAATGTTGAGAAGACGCAGTTTTTATAAGTAAACTTTCACTGCATTCACAAGTGCAGTTCACCTGCATCTAGAGGTGAATTATCAGTACAGTATGTCTGCGTATGGGTGCTTTTATGCTCTTGTATATGCCATTTGCAAAGGGGAATCGTTTTGGTTCACGCATCGTCTACGAACAAAAATAGGTTCCTGTGACACACACGCATACACGGACAAATAATTTCCCTCTTTTTCTGCGCTTGTATGCTCTCTTGGCTTCGATTTTAGTAGCTTATTTTATTCGTCAACCACCCTGGCGTCGCATGGGGAACTTCGTTCGCCATTGCATAGCAAATCTCACTCGAAGTCGATGGGTTTCGATGTCCTTTCTAAGCTGGCTCTTTCGCAGCACGAGAGAGACTAACCGCTAACCATTAGTTGGACACATTTGGCCTTCCATGGGGTCGCCCGGTGGCCAAGAAAATATACTTCTCCCTCTACTCGTTTTTATACACTTGGGAACAAGATGAGTTACTTGGGCGCAGCATTCTCTGTTTATATGCTATCGTCATATTTTCTTTTTGGTTGTAAGGTTTTCAACTTTTTCATATACACACACACATATATATATATACATATATATATATATATATATATATATACATATATATATATATATATGTATACACAGTGCATATATATGTATATATGAATACACACATATATATTCATTACAGCAACCGTATTGTTTTTGTATCCCCGATGTTACTACATACAGGATGGCCTCGATTGTATACGGAATTCATCATGCATAATACAGAATCTTACCACAGATCTACCACAAAACTGATATTATTCTGGATTCAGAGAAGCTGTAGCCTTGGCCACGGTGTGGAGAATGCTTTAAAAGCTAAATTTTAATTATGTATCCTTGGAGCCAGTGAAGTACTCGATGTGCCTTGAAGTACGTCTTTAACGGGAAGGATAGCATCCTTTGAAGTCGTCCCCTCGAAAGTGGGAAGAGTATATTACATATATGCATATATAAATATACAGTATATGTATATATATATATATATATATATATATATATATATATATATATATATATATAAATATGTATATATATATGCACACACACATATGCATATACATATATATATGTGTGTGTGTATACACACAAACACACACACATATATAGATGAGTGTGGGAGCCATTTTCCCATCGTTTTATAAATTCGAGAAATCTAGCTCTGATGTTCAAAATAGTGAATGATCGTAGATTGAAATAATCAAAGAAATGTGTTAGTTAATGGCCATCACGTTTCAGTAAGCTGCAGAAACGGTAATTTATGTTATAGTTGGAAATTTTGTAAAAAGAAAAGTAATGGCTCACGCCACCTTTACGGATAAATATATACATTGCACTGCAAAAGGAGTAACTGCGACGGGCAAAGAACCCGTCATTTAATGCTGTTTTTAGTTCGAGCTTTTTTGAAGTTATGTGGAATGATGGGCTTGGTGCTGTGGTATCCTCTAGAAAGTTAAAGCTAGTGTTATTAAGGTGTGGGGTGAAAAATGGTTTTTGGATGAAATCTGAATATAACTGACAAATAATGAAAAAACAGCCGTTCTCTAAAAGGCGTAAAATGAATTAGAAATGAAATCGAAAAATACACGGAAAGTGTAGAAACTGCTTCATGTTTTCTGTCTTTATCCTTTTTTTCCGTTTGCTGAATTTGCCGAGAGAGAGAGAGAGAGAGAGAGAGAGAGAGAGAGAGAGAGAGAGAGAGATGCGATGGTGGTTCCTGCCTTATCGATGTCCGTACTTTCTGCTGATGCGACCAAATAGATGTCATTGCCAGTTGCCTGTAAATTGCTCTGGATCGAACGCGTCTGATAGCCCATGAGGTCAGCTAGAACTGGATGAGTCCTGGGTTGAACAGAGGAAGAGAGAGGCAGGGAAGCTATACATATATTACGCAGCTCAGAAACAAGTCCCCCAGCAGGTGTCGGGGAGCGACTCGCCTGATTTCAGAACAGGTTTTAGACTTCAGTCCTTACCGGGGTTTTCCCGCATCATGATCCCGACTCGATTTTCCTATCGATTTCCTTCTGTGTTTACCTTTGTAAGATTCTGGGTGCTCCTCGATGGGCACTTATGGGGTTCTTCGTTGGTTATATAACTCTTTTTGACCCTACTAGTGCGAAGTGTCGAGTTGTGCGTTCAGCACTATCATTTAAAGCCAAGATAGTCATTAAAACACAGTACAATTCTTTTCAGATTGCCTCGCTTATATCCTTCTGTAGTGTTATGACCCACAACAATGGTTTTTGATAACCTCAAAGATATATTACTTGCCTCGAGGAATTTACTTGAGGATAGACTTTTTGCGTTATCTAGCTAGCCTGAATTCTATTGTGTACTCTTTTACTAAGAATGTACAAATAATCTGTGGTTGTAAATATCAATACTCACTGTAGTGTATATCAAATGTGAGAGAGAGAGAGAGAGAGAGAGAGAGAGAGAGAGAGAGAGAGAGAGAGAGAGAGAGAGATTTTTGATATTTCATCCAAACTGGGAAAAACTTAAGATAGTGAACTAATTATGCAGTAGCTCTCAGCTTGTCAGGCACTCTTGATAAGTCCGATATCTGATAAGGAACAACTGTACCATAGTACAAACTACGCTTGAACAAATTTTCCAAGTTATCCTCAGCTTACCGTCATTCCATATAGTTTCTAGACTAAACTAAACTGCACCTTATACTTACTACTCAATTGCTTCAGACGCTTGATGATATCAGCCCCTAACTGCTATGACTACGTAGTCATAACATTGAGGAAACCTTGTAATGTAACTGAGCTCCATGGAGGTAACTGATATGCCTTCTGATGTCAGAAAACTATTTTAAAGCCATACCTTGTAGTGTTATTGATAACAACAGATCTCTTTGAAATCAACACGGGGCTGCTTGCAACACCCCTGCTTTAATTATCGACTCTCAAAAGTATTGTCACGTAAACGCTGAATTGCATTTGAGGCTTCTCGTTCACTGATTGCGTAATGCTATATTAAATTTTCTCAGCCAAGCGAGAACTAGCTTTGGATATGACGGAAATACTTTTCAGCCGATGATGCATTAACTGTTGTCTTGAATATTCATAAATGTGAATAAAACACATTTACTCTTTAATCTCTACTTTGCTGATGAGAGGAATGGCCTTTAACAAACCAAGCGAGAAAAGGATGAAACGGAAAATTAGTTCAGAAAGTAAACAAGTAAGCAACAGACAACTGGAGGAATCACAAAAAGACAGTGAATAATAAAGTTAAAAAACAAGACAGTTGTAGAACTGACTCACCTTCCGTACCTGAGTCACACTATCCTGAGTCCCCTCCATAGGGTGCTTGGGAATTCATGAACTGTGAAACCGCTACTTCAGTAATATTTTTTTTCC
>JANJGK010000021.1:13320778-13495778 GCA_039081455.1 Macrobrachium rosenbergii | reverse complement strand
ACTGGCAAGGAGAGGGCTGTCGGAGGTATGCTTCACCTCACTGGGGTGAAACCTCCTTTTTTTCTACGTCTGTCAGTCTGTCTCTCTTTCTCTCTCATACACTCACGCACACGAAAAAAGTTAACTGAACTTTACCCTGTGTTTTGTTACAATGTTATTCACCCAGACAACCAAAATGATGATGCCCATTTTGTACATCTGGCTGTTCTATCTCAACAGCCACTTTGGTCTTTTGAACTGAGGCAGACTCTGAGATAAATCTGCGATTAGGCAAAAAATGATTTCAGCCATTTTACTCCGAGTGTCTAGTACAGCAGCTGGAGTCTCAGAACCCGCAGCAGACCGTTCGTCTTCATCAGACGGACAGGTTCAGGGCCGCTCAGGGGTACAGTATGGCTTGTAGGTTATTGTCCCGACGTCTGATATCTACGGTTAATATGAGTATTGTAGTACAATTGAGAGATTTTCTCCAGATAAAGATGACCCATTCTCTCTTCAGTTGGTACGATAATCGAAGATGGTTTCGTTTTAGTGATTTCATGGCAATGGAAAAGTTGCCGCCACATTTTACTGAACAACTCTGCCGCCAGGCCGAGGCTTTTTGGAAGCCAGTCAAAGATTTCTTCTTCTTGCTGTTGCTGACGCGATTCAAGGTGAGAGAGATTTCACTCCGCAGATGATAAACTCGGAGGTCCAAGTGTGAAGGGCATGATTTGGTTGCATTCGTGTGCGTTAGTTTCAATATTTCAAGTAAGAAAGCATGAGTACTTGTATTATTATCAAGTGATATGTAACTAGTTTATATAAATATATCGAAACCAAGGAAAGTTTTTCAAATCATCAACTCTCCTCTGTGTGTGTATATAGATAAATAAAAAAAATGAGCAATTTATAGATATAATTACAATGGACTCTGACGTCAAACAAAGATACTGTGTAAAAAATAAAAGAACAAAAAATGTAAAACCTCCAAACGGGTGGCAACACAGCGACAGGAGCTACGCGCTGAAAGAGATCATCGGATTACAGCTGAGGGAGGGTCGCTATAACCAAACCATTTTATATAAGGCTGTGAGCAGTTGATTACGTCACTGGCGAACTCTAAGAAAAGGAGAACAGGTTCTGTTTCCCGGGGAATAGACTCTCGGCTTTAATCCCCTTCCGAGGACGCTTCGAAGATCTGCCTTCGCGGCATTTTCCTTTAACATCTTTGTCTTTTGACTACTTTCATTCCGGGACTTTTGTACTCTCTCTCTCTCTCTCTCTCTCTCTCTCTCTCTTTTAACAGAAAAGATCGCTTCGAAAGACTCGGCAGTTCCATGGTTTTCTGATAAATCATAGTTGACGACAAAACTGGAACGTAAGCGATGCTACAAAGAGAACCAGTTTCTGTTTCTTCAGGTTTCCACCCATAGCGCTACAACGTAGTATCTTTTGAAGTTTTCAGATGACACAGTTACGTAAGAAATTTGTTTTAATTTCTTTCAATCTTTTAATTTTCATGGGACATACCGCTACTGGACTCAAACTCAGCATTAAAGTAAAAATTATGTGATTATGAAAATATTTACAAAATCACCGTAAACATTCTACTGTTTCAATGCGAGTCGTCTTCTCTGATCGAGTCGAGATCGATACACGAGGTAAGCAGTTAATACATTAACCTGTGGATCCGGCTCATTCGTTTTCAACACTAGTCTCACACGCTATATTGCAACATCATCAGTTTCGAAGTTAGAAGTATTGGGTAAAATGAGAGAGAGAGAGAGAGAGAGAGAGAGAGAGAGAGAGAGAGAGAGAGAGAGAGAGAGAGTCTTGAGCCACGACGGCGTTCAACCGAGTGGGTGACACGGATCAAAAGCGATGGTGCCGAGTCGGCTTTCTGCTCTGGTCGCCGCTGTAAATGGAAGGTTCATCTTCTTCACCGGCGGAGGACGCAATCACGACGTGCAAGAGCACACGTCAACGTCTAACGCTCTCTCGTTTTCCCTCCTTTTTGGATTTTGATTTTCCTAATCTTTTACTCTGTTTCTCACATCATTCTTCGTGGATTTAAAAAGGCGTGGATTGCGCGGTATCGCGCAAGTGTAATGACAAGTGTTCCCGAGATGAAAGTGCGTCGTGTAGCATTTCCTCATCTTTCTAAATATCTCGTGATTTTGTCCTTCATTCTGACTGTTGTCTGCAGAGGAGGAAATTCATTTTAAACTCTCGTGCGGATGCTGCAGTTCTTCAAACCCCATGTTTCTCTGTCATTTTTTTTATTCAGTAATCAATTTACGCAATTGCCATTTTTTATTGATTTATTTGTTATTCATTTCATCCGTATTATAGCATACTTCCATTATTTGTTGTTTTTTTTTTATCAGGTATGAATATTCTTTTCTTTGTGAGTGGATGTTAATAATAATCTGGATGCTGAGTGGAGGAAGGAGGAAAGCCTCATGCTAACGTATTAATTCGTTATGTAAAGTATGCTACGAATTGTTAGGGAGTGTCACGTCTTGAATATCAAAAGGGATTGTACTGTTTGTAAAGAGCTCCTCTGAAATGTGGGTTTGCATGAATTACAACCACATTGACAGAGGCGACTAAGCAGATTTTATTTTCATAACGTAGATGGGGACTTCAGCCTTAATAGCTAAGGTTTTAGCTCCAAAGCGCAACTCACTAAATGCCCTTATTTTTGTTTGTTTTGCAACTTTTTTCTTCTTAAAGCATTTTCAATGTTACTGATAGTGTATTTTTAACGTAACTGTTCCACATTTTCTCATCTTTTGTAGATACTCATGACTTGCATATCGAACGGAAATATTAATTCCTATCCCCCCTTGGATTAATAAGATGCAGAGAGATACTGTAGATATTGTGCTTTTTCCGCTGTTTTGTCAACGACCATTCTGGAGGCCATTTTGGGTCCACCCCTAGGTGCAGTTGTAGTTTATGAACCTTCTAGATAACATCTGAGTTCTATGATTTTTAGAGCGACCTTTTTTAGAACAGAAAAAGTAGAAAAAAAATAATTTGTAAGCTACGGTTAAGTAGAAACATTTGCTGTTCATTGACTGTGGAATTAGATTCTATGACAGATCCTCGCCTTTTATTTCGGTGGCGCATATGTAACAGTATTTTATTCGAATCTGAATTATATACACATGCAGCTGTCAAAAGAATATTCTGATTTATGATCAATCGTTCATATGACTCGCCGATCTACGCAACCTTTACCAGTTACAGCGGCCAAAATCCTTGAATTATGAACTAACGTCGAGCGAAAGATAAAAGAAAAGAAAGCCTTGAACGGCTGACGGGAGCAGAGTAATGTCTAGAGTGTTCCAGTATTTTTCCGTCTCGTTCAGTGTAGGAGCTTCCGTACCTTCTACCTGGATGTGATTTCCACTAATTGATTTGAGATGGGAAGACACAAATCTCCTCCCACTAATTAAAAGATGAAAGAAATCAAGCAAGGTAATGAATTCAATGAAAAAGAAAATATACATTTTTTCCTTCTAAGAGTTGGAATTTCATAATAGATGCAACTGTCAAAATAAAAAAAACAAGTGAAAAATGCGCCGAACAATCGAGTTTTCTGTACAGCGTATAATACTGTATGAAACTCTCAGCCACGGCCCGGTGGTGGCCTGTGTTGTTGGCACCTATAGCGACGCCAGACGCACGAGCATAGCTAACTTTAACCTTAAATATAATAAAAAAAACTACTGAGGCTTGAGGGCTGCAATCTGGTACGTTTGATGATTGGAGGGTGGATGATCAACATACCAAATTGCATCCTTCTAGTCTCAGCAGTTTTTAAGATCTGAGGGCGGACAGCACAAGTGCGGACGGACAGACAAATAGCTATCTCAATAGTTTTCTTTTACAGGAAACTAAAAATGACCGAAATCAAGAAATGTGGAATTTAGTAAGGAAGGAAAGGAATTTCATAATAGATGACTGTCAAAGTAAAACAAAAAAAAAAGTGAACAAAATGAAACACGTTGTGGAATTCAGTAAGAAAACATATGAATTTTTTCCCCTTAAGGAGAAGACTTTCATAATAACCGAAACTATCAGAGTAAAAGAAAAAATAAACATAATTTTTTCCATCCCTCAAGGAGAGAAATTTTTTGATAGATGAAACTCTGTCCACAGAGACTTCACTTATGTGGTTTGGTTTTCAAACATGGCTTTTATCCTATTCCGCTATGACGCCAGATAATATAATTTATCATGTCATCCCTCTATATTATTTATTATTTTCCATCGTATGCGTCAATGTAAGTCATGTGTTTATGGACGTTCTGTAATCAAAGTTGCATTATCACGTTGTGCCTTTGAGGGTTTCCTTTTATCAAGAGCTTCTTTGTCAGCCAGTGTTAATGACCTTCGGGAATGCCACTATATTTTACATGTGTCTTCAGGGAATCTTTCAAAATGTTACCATGAAAGTCACGATTCCAATAAATCAAGATGAAAGTAAAGACAAGATTAATATTCCAGCAAAGCCATATGAGTTGTGCTATAGTTTGAAGAGCCTTAGCATAGTTTTACCTCTTAACTATAACTCACAACTCAAGGGCTGTTACTACCGTGCCCTTGAGTAATCAAGGGTGACCTGGTGACGTTTTTTTGGGTAAGAATCTTGAATTATGCATTCCATGTAACCACTAGCCCATGATCCTCACGGCAGAAGATTGCTGAATACACATTAATTCTTGTGACTGTAGTCCCTCGGCCCCCATACTGATCACCGCTTTAGTATTCAGTTCCCTTGTTCTCTATGCCCCCATTACAACCCGCTTGATTGCCGGCGCTTGTCAAGTGTGCCTATGTATGTTTGTGTAATAGGCGCGTACGCCTCTCTGTGTGCGGTGAGGTTAGATAATGCGTTCCTTTCCCCAGCCCCCCCCTCAGCAACTGTCAACAAAACGTTCAGAAACTACTCAAGTAAAGGACACACCTCTGCTAGTTCGTGTGCGCTTCGTCATTATGCAAACATTACGAATCCATTTGACTCTTTGCCTCTCATAATGGCCATCGATGGGATATTTCGCTTCCCGAACTGGACCCTGGTTTTTTTCTTGTTCTTCCTCTGAAGTTTTGACCAGCAGCATTTTAAATCAAATAAAAATATTGGATTCTCTCTCTCTCTCTCTAACTGGCATACACACACACACACACACACACACACATTAATCAGTATCTCTTGGCAGCTACCCTCAGATAATGTAAGAAGGAAAAGGAACGCACGTGTAGAAGATTTCACAAGCAAATGATGTCAAAAGGAACCGGATAAATGAGGCCAAAATGGGTTATGCAACTTATCTTAGGGGTGAAGAGGCTCCAAATTATTGATTTGCTCTCAAGGCCGTCGATCTGGAGAGTGGGAGCCTTCTCTTATTTTCAGTTCATCTACAGACGAGTAGGACTTAAACACCAATGAAAGGAAAAGACGGTGAAAAATGAAAATAAAACTAAAAGGGGATGATGAATAGAGAAGAGTCTTGTCATAACCGTCACCCCCCCCATCTCTCTCTCTCTCTCTCTCTCTCTCTCTCTCTCTCTCTCTCTCTCTCTCTCTATGAGTGTGTGAAATATGTGCACTTCGAAACACTTGTGTAGGTTGAGTTGCAACCTCATACACGATAATTATTAAGATAGCGGTTATGATGATAGTGATGGAACTAGCAGTAGTAGGAAACATTTAAAAGAGAGAGAGAGAGAGAGAGAGAGAGAGAGAGAGAAAGAGAGAGAGAGAGAGAGAGAGAGAGAGAGAGAGAGAGAGAGAGAGAGTTGTTTGCGAAGGGCAATGGAAAGTACTTGGGGCGTCAAAAATGCCTCTGAAGGAACAGAACAAAGAATGAAAGCTATCGCGCTAAGACGACTTTCAGCCTGCTATACTCGCCTAAGAAAACATGACTTAAATCCTACGGAATTACTGAGGATAAGCAACGAGTTGCGTGATTTTAACAGCAAAGTGCTGATTTGCCTCGGAAGTTAAGCCCTGATGATTGACCTAAGACTTTCTACGTCATTCCTCGGATGCCATCGCTGTCAATTAACTAAATGCGGAAAGGCTGGAAGCTTTCGTTATAAAGGGGAAACTGCTCCAGTTGTAATTCTGCCCCAAGATTCATATTGTGGAAAAGTTGGAGACTATTTTGCCAAGATGACTGAATCATGACTAGACAGTTATTTATGTAAAATGCATGATATTTCACGATCATAATTAGACAATTATTTATATGAACTGTATGATAATATATTTCATATAAACAACTGTCGAGTTAAGATATTATCATACATTTCATAATAAAAACTGTCGAGTTATGATTGTAGAATATCCTTCTCTAGAAATCTTCATCGGAAGTTTCAGAGGATTTTTATTTTTTTCATTTTGAATAACGATTCGATCTGATGCTTCGCAGCTGAACTGACGATGGATCACGACTCACCTAGCTAGATAGGAGGCTCTAAAATCGACCCCTGTACGCCATAGTTTCTGTGGTCGTTCTCAGTGCGCATTAGTTATCTCGACCAATCGCTGCTATACGCACACTTAATGTCACGGAAAGGACTTTATGACCTCGGTACTCACTGGATAATGCCGTACTGATGTGGATATCAGCGCTCAGTTTTGGTTTGAGGGACAGTCTAAAAATCAATGCTCTGAAACTTCTCGCCTAAAGTCCAGAGATCAGTTTTGATAACAACAAGGAATCTCATGATTTTTTTTTGCAGCGTGGAGAAATAACAATATGACATGGTACTTGAAGGTTGAATTAAAAAGTTAAGTATACCGTAGTTTTACCAGACCACTGAGCTGATTAACAGCGCCCCTAGGGCTGGCCCGAAGGATTAGACTTATTTTTACGTGGCTAAGAACCAATTGGTTACTTAGCAACGGGACCTACAGCTTATTGTGGAATCCGAACCACATTATAGCGAGAAATGAATTTCTAAGTGCATATTACTGTATTTATTCAAAAATTATTTGTAGTTAGTCCATAGTATGTAATTCAAGTGCAGCTCTATATAGCCCGCGAACATGAGCACAGCTGTTAAGACATACCAGGCGTTGGAACGCTTTTAAAATTCACCCCGTAATTACTTCTACATTTGTGCAACGCCGATGGTAACTAGTCCTTCCGACCAATATAATCGGACGTGGAAATCACAATCTCATGTTACTTAAATATCTTAAAAAAAAAAGAGAATTTTTTTTCCTCTCTCTCTCTCTCTCTCTCTCTCTCACACACACACACACACACACAAACACAAGTGAGCTAAGTGCTATTTTCAGTAATTTAGAAAATTACAACCTTACTCCAACATCAGAATTTCTTCTCGATGTTTGTACACTGGCCGTGAGAAAGAAAGATTGATAATTACACAGACAGACAAACAGATAAATAGATACAAAGATTAGAAAAAGAGAAGGAGAGCGCTGATTAGGTTACACAATCGAAACTCGAGTTGGTTGCGCGCTACAGAGGTAATTCAGACCGACAAAGAATATCCTGCGCTCTGTTCGGGCCCTCGAAACGTTATTGTGGTTTGTTTGTCGTTAGTATTGTCCTCCCTTGATGATATCGGTTGTAGAGCTGGGGCATATCTGCGCATGAAGTAATACTTGAAACGAGTACTTGAGATAAGTTTCTCATTATTATTAGATGACTCGAAACTTTTGTTACAGCGGGTTTTTTTTTTCTCCAGGATGTGATGCGCAGTTGGTTTTGTCCTCATTTCTCATCTCTTTATTGGATTTTAGTTAATTATAGTATTCTTATCATTTGACTCCTTTAGGAATAACCCCTTTCATCCTTCAGTGTTCCCGAAAAAAGTTAATTATGATACCTATGCTTGCAAACAGAGTAATCACTGGCGAACTTGCTATCAAACTATACCTAATGAAGCACATAAACTCTCTTTAAGCATGTTTCTCTCTCTCTCTCTTTTTAATAAATACCCCCTTATCATGGAAACATTCGAGTGAAGTTAAGTGCTGTTGTATTTTATCTTGTTAACATAATCGGGTGGGATATGAAGGCATCTGAAGCCTAATTCCACAACACCGTTGCGTCATGTTCCCGTGATAAGTAAAGCGTTTTTGCTTTATAATCCTATTATTAAAATTATATGCTTATTCTCTGTGAATATCAATTTACATGAAGTCACTGATAATTTTGGTATAATTGCATAACTGCGGTAAAAAAAAAAGAGAGAGAGAGAGAGAGAGAGAGAGAGAGAGAGAGAGAGAGAGAGAGAGAGAGAGAGAGAACGTTGAACGAATAAGTAGTTGGCTAGAGAATTAATTGAATAAAAGAGAAAGTGAGTGTGTCAGGGACCATGACAAACAAACATCGAAACCAGCCGATTTCCAAGTTTCTGGCTACGAGGAAGATTTCTGAAAGCGGAAGTAGCCCAGGCAAAAAGGAAAACAAGCGACTAATTAAATAAAGAGGAACAAGAGGAAAGGAAAGGGATATAATGATGGTTTCAAGGTGTTTGTAGTAAGAATCTCTAAGGTCGAAAGTGTTCATATTCCCTATCCCTTCACATGAACCGTGCTCGTTCAACGTGTAATTTTTGTATAGTTTTTCTCTGGAAACGGAAAGCTTTCGCGTGTATCAGTAAACGACGAAAAAACTTTAAAAGAAACAGTTCCGCAAGACCAGAGATGTACAACACATGAAGCCAAACTAATCATAATGCTTATACGATCTCTGGCTTTTTCGGACTCGTAGTTTGGATTACAGCGTGAACACAACACTATCGCAATCTCCAGCAGGTGAACAGAATCACGATTACCCGAAAAACAAGAGCACGGAACCCAACTGGGCCATTGCTCAGGGGTTGCGAGATTCTGTGCTGGTCGAGTGGAAGGACACTCTATTGAACACAAGGGACAATCAAGGCAGGGTTGATCGTAATCAGCCCTGCAACCACGACAGAGCGAAAGGAATTTCTTCTCTGATGATAACTCGATATATAAATCACGTTCATTCTCATTGCAAATTAAACTTCCAAAAAGATTTCGCTTTGCTCAAAATGATATAGGCTACCTTTTGGATTCATTCCTCAAGTGAGGAACTTAGCTGTTTTTCTCTTAATAGCACTAAGAAGGAAAACTGTGTACACAAGTAACAAATAGTTACGATTGAGAAAAGGAACTGTTATCTTCAAATGATGAGATGATATATATATATATATATATATATATATATATATATATATATATATAATATATATATATATATATATATATATATATATATATATATATATATACATATACATATACATATACACATATATACATAAAGTTTCCTCATTTGTTTTTTACATACCATGTCTCCTTGTTTTGGTACATGGAAATGTCGGATATGATCGCAACCCATTTTACACTTCTAAGCTACAGAATGACTCTCAGAGGTTGGTTAAAAGGTGTAGAATTCCTTCTCTGAGCCGTGCTATTATTTTTCGGTATTTTACATACACTTAACATTCTTACCCTGCTAAGCGACAGTATTTGTAGATTGGTGGCATGGCCCTCTGCTCATTTAGTTTGTCATTTTTGTCAGCATAATTTCACCGAAAGAAAAAGGTGACATTTTTTGTAACTCCATATCTCCAGGGTCTTGGGGAGTTGTGTGTCATTCCACGCCAAAAAAAAAAAAAAAAAAAAAAAAAACACACACCCTCCCCCACTCACATAACCCCCTACCCTCTCCTTCACCCTTTTCTTTTTCGGGGACTTGTAGAGCAATCTGGCTTCTCATGACCGAAACGTTTCATTAATTTTGTTCAGGATAACCTAACTCAATTGTTAGTTACTTAATGATTCCGTCCTGTTTCGTCATGACGCCTGTCATACAGGATATTTAAACAAGTACAAAATGCGCCGAGGAAACGTTTTCTGTACAACGTATAATCAAGGCCAACGAAAATAGATCTATCTTTCGGTGGTCTCGGTATAATGTTGTATTAGCCACAGCTCATGAAACTTTAACACGGCCCTGTGGTGGTCTGGCCTATATCGTTGCCAGTCGCGCGATTATGGCTAACTTAAACCTTAAATAAAATAAAAGCTGCTGAGGTTAGAGGACTGCAATTTGGCATGTTTGATGATTAGAGGGTTGATGATCAAAATACCAATTTGCAGCCCTCTAGCCTCAGTGAGTTTTAAGATCTGAGGGGGACAGAAAAAAGTGCGGACGGACAGACAAAGCCAGCACAATAATTTTTTTTTTTCAGAAAACTAACAAGTAAAAGCAAATCATCCCTTGTGCAGATTCAGATTAAGACTTGGTCCATGGTAGAAACGCCTTGGTTTCCTGTCAGTTGAGAATATGGGCAATCCCCCAAGATTTCGTGCTTCTTGAAAGGTGAAGGTGCAACTCTTGAGATCCAGTATCGTTAATTATGTAGATCGTGTGAACCAGTTTTCAAATGAGAAGGAAACTTTTGAAGGCTTAGTTCTTTGTGATAAAAGGGTTTTTCGTCCTTGAGCGTTATCGTAGTTTATTGTTTTCTTTCGTTATTTCTTTTTAACCTTTCTCTCTCTCTCTCTCTTTCTAACGAAAAACTTGTGGTTGAAATTTTCATGGACATCCGTCATTATTTCACAGTTGTTTATTTATCTTTGAATGGTATCTCCCTACATGATATTCTCTCAATGTCTGAAGGATTCAACTCCAAAACAGACAGTCGTCTACCCAAGAGTGACTCTCAGTAACTTGAAAGATAGTAAGAGCTGAAATTACGCCTTTGGAAATTAAACCGCCTTCGTATGCGATCAAATTCTCCTGGCTGAAAACAGCCACAGATTCATGTAATTGTTGTTAATAATTGCTTTCAAAAGAACGTCGCTGCAAAGGCTGTTTTTTACTTAACGAGTAGAAAAAGCGACAAAGCAGCATTATTAACACGGCTAGATTACTGTAACAAGGTTCTTAATATTTCGACAGCCGATGAACTGACAAACACTACAAAAGCACCAAGGTCAAAGGCTAATTGCAATGGCGACTGAGAGCCTGACTCATCGTCATTGTTTTTCTCTTTTTCTTTCTCGTCTTATCCTCTCCTGGCTGGGATTTTTTCTTTTGGGTGTTATAGGCTTCAGGCCATGATCATGTCGGGTTTTTGTTCCGTCACCCTCCATAAAAATGACATGCAATTAGATTACCAACCGATTGAAGACGCCAGCCTCCTACCAAACAGATTTCGATGACAAAAATGTTGCAAAACCCAGAAGGAAACGAACCATCTTTTGTAATTTTGTTCTTTGTGGACCTGGAGGTCGTGCCTCTGGAAGATAAGTGCTTTTCTCTTACACCCAGAGAAATCTTTCGAATGATGTTCTTGAAGAGTCCTTGGGATATACTGGAAAATCAAGGCCAATTTTCGCTTGAAGGCCTGAGCTCAGTTCAAGGGTTCGTGATACTCTGGCCAAGATGGCCATCAAGCAACTGGCAATGTTCCAGGAAGACCTATAACTGGCTTGGAAACTTGAAATCCAGATATTAGAGGACAGTGCTGGTTTGCTTCAGGCCTTTCGGGGTGTGTCTTGGCTGCATCTTTTGCGCGTGGAAGTGGTCTATTCTGCGTAAGTTTACCGAAAGCCGGTTAGTGACGTGTTCTGCTGTGTGCACGAAGCAGAATTCCGACAATTCCGAATATACGTTTTCGTCGGATTTTCTTCGCCGTTTGGCAGAATTCTCAAGACATAATTAAATAATTACATGGTGTTTATATATATATATATATATATATATATATATATATATATATATATATATATTACAGTATATAATACATACATACATACATATATATATATATATATATATATATATATATATATATATATATATATATATATATATAGAAAGACTGAGAGAGATTATATGATACTAGGGTGATACAATTAACATTTTTTTTTTATTGTTTTATCTGAAAATCTCCAGCTCAAAGGTGATGTTCAGTCTCTTCATCCCATGAACACTGGGTGCAACCTAATGGTTGGATGCACCCTCGTAAAGTACTTACGGGCCCTTGCGTTCTGAGACCTTGGTCGATTTTGAATTTGGCAAGCAAACATTTAATATATCACCTCACAGATGGCGGTTTGAAAACCGGCGAAAGATAGGAATGGCTACTGAAAATCCGAAGGCTTGCATTGAAAAATAGCAGATAAACATAAAATAAAATTTGAAGAGTTATAAATATATATTTGAACAGCTGGTCTGGAAGATTCCGCGTATACTGTACTGGCATCGCTAGATCGAGAGAGCGATGAAATTTTACGTCGATTAATAGATTTTGACCTTAGAAAAATATCACAACTTTCAAAGAAAGACTGTTTTTTGTTAGCAAATCTTTGAATATCTAGTGAACAGGACGACACCTTTCTGAATTTCATTCCATAATTCCAATGAACACTTTACCTCTTCGAATCTAATTCGCAGTCAATTTGAATAATGCCAGCAATTAAGTGCCTCTTTTTACTGATTTTCTCTGTTGATATGTGTATATTCATATTTCTTAAAAAAAAAAAAAAAAAAAAAAACCACCCAGAAAAAATGGCTGTTACACCTTCAGGCCCAACATTAGGTAAGAGTAAAGCGCCTTTGCTTCCTTCTGTGGCTTCCTCTGGCCTATTTCCTGTCGCTCGCGGCAGTCTTACATCATCTCCATTGATTCAGAAGGGGAGACGATCGATGAGATGGGCTTTCTGGGTTTTCTTAAACAATCGTCATGGCAATTTCTTTCCAGCTGCACTGTTGCCGTGCACCTGTTTCGCTCATTCAGATGTCCTAACTTTGTGATGTTGCTGTTGATGGAGCGACGCATTAAACTTTTATGGTCGATTTTGCTTCTTGAAGATACACTTGATCACTCCCGAGAAGAACGGGCAAGACGAATTTGGCAAGAGATTTAAGGGAGCATTACCTTAGACCTATACGCTATGTTTGTGTATACAGTATTTCGAAGAGGCGGTTCAAGGCACTCTCAACCTTCCAATGCATTCTCTCGTCATTAGTGTTTCTTCAGCCTAAGAGGAAACTATTAGTTTTCTATGCTTGCTGTTAAGTACTTGGTAACATGGGAAACTTCAAAGTCATTCTTCTTAGTTCATTCAACGTACATAATCTGTAGTTTTGGGGAAGTAATTTCTGGTAACAGACGTCTGGTTAATCGATATTATTTCCCCGCATAAATTATGCGAATAATACTAAGTAAATAAACGCAACATATGTTTCAATAAGACCAGTAGCGAGCGCATACTATAACTCACGACAGACTCGTTCACGCAACGAGCCAATTAATCGCTTAATTGAGAAGACAGTAGGTATGATTCTCGCGCTATGCGTATGTTTTTTGTTTCCTTGCGTCACTTCGTCTCTTGTTTCGCATTCGCTTAGAGTAGTGAACTTCCCAGGAGAATATCAGTTGTCAAGGGGGACGCATATTATTTTCATGAAGAGTGAGAAAAGCTCTGGTTAGAGCAATAAAAAGAAAAATGGGAGAGAGTGACGAGTAGACTTAGTTTAGAGGTCAAATTACTTCAGTCAACAAAACGCCTCACGCCTGAGCGTAGGTGCGTGTTGTGTTCAGCCACTGTCTCCCCCAATGAGTTCATCATTCAGCCTCAGCGGGAACCTGAATGGGTGTTACACGAAGGATCTTTTCACGTTGAAATTTACCAGTGGTTCACCTGGAAGGACTTGGGGTTTTGGTGTTATCTTTAGTGTCCTCGTTCATTCTCTCTTAGCTTGTTTTTCTTATTTATCGCCGTTTATCACAGCAGTTTATTGCGTTTGTGAAAAGGTTTAGCAGTGATATAATTTAAAGTACGAAAATGTAAAATAATAATCAGATAATTTTATTTTTTTTGATATCACCGAAGTTTCTGCTGTGAACAGTCCGTGACCTATCCCTAAACTCAACCGTGAGTCGATGTTTACCGGAGTGAATACGAAATATGCCACTGACATTCAAGATCAATAGAGAGAGAGAGAGAGAGAGAGAGAGAGAGAGAGAGAGAGAGAGAGAGAGAGAGAGAGAGAGAGAGAGAGAGAGAGATTAACGAAGCAGGTAGATTTTAAGGTGCCCATACAACAAGAGAAATCATGGCTTGAGATTTATATAAACATACACCCCTGTGTACCTTTACAAAAAGTAAAGCGAATCAGTGACAGACTAATGCAGGTGAAATGAATAAAAATCAAGAGACAAGCAACAAGGACAGAGAGTATAACGCTTAGTCTAGAATCCTTATAATACCTCCTTACTTATCCTTCTTCAACACGCGAGGAATTGTTGCTAACCTCTCTGGGGTCACGGAATTCATTTTCTTACCAACATGAGGTTACGATAAGGACAGGGAAATGTTGTCATGAGGTTACGATAAGGACAGGAAAATGTTGTCATGAGGTTCCGATAATGGCAGAGAAATGTCATGAGGTTACGATAAGGACAGGGAAATGTTGTCATGAGGTTACGATAAGGAAAGGGAAACGTCATGAGGTTACGATAAGGAAAGGAAAATGTCATGAGGTTACGATAAGGACAGGGAAATGCTGTCATGAGGTTACGATAAGGACAGAGAAATGGCGCGAGGTTACGATAAGGACGGGGGAAATATTGTCATGAGGTTACGAATGGACATGGAAATGATGAGGTTACAAAAAGGACAGGAAAATGTTGTCATGAGGTTACGATAATGACAGGAAAATGTTGTCATGAGGTTTCTGATAAGGGTGGAAAAATGTTGCCAGGTTGTATATTCATGCCGTGGGAAAAACAAAACATCTAAATAATCAAAGAATATGTTGACAAATTCGACTACCTTCACTGCGAGGTATTGTCAAGGGCACATGGCTTAGGAGTGTGTCAGGAATGCATTAATACAAGGAGATTACGTAACGTCTACATTCCAGAAAGTAGAACACGGGTACTTATGGAGTATCTCTCTCTCTCTCTCTCTCTCCACAGTTCCCTTCTTTCTTCGGAAAACATCTTTTTTTTTTTTAATTTTAGATTTCTTTTTTACTACACTGCTGGCTTACTGAATGTAGGTGCTAAATTTACCGTAGACATCTATCACAGCTCTATGCCATTAAGTAAAATTAGACAGGTGTTCACTTCGAATGAACTAAACTTGTAGAGCTGACAAGATACACAAATGTTTGGCTTCATCAGTGAATTTTTGCAATACTCTTCACCAGAAGAGAGAAAGATCATTTCGAGTAATATTGACGAAACTCGCTGTTTTTAAATTACGAGAAGCAAGGAAAAGTTTTTTTTTTCCGGTCCACTAACAATCATACTGATAAAACTCCTAATTACTTTTGCTGGAACTTAAGAAATAAAATTATAATGAGGGAATGTAATGTGGTCAAGCTAGTGTACATTTTCACCACAAGATAAGTGGTGTAAATTACAGACCATTTGGTCAGATAAGGTAGCTCAAAGAAATTGTGTAAAAATAACGTCACAGTCCACTATCGTTGACAAACACCAAACACTTGAAAATACCATCGCTTCCTGAAGACAGATTCAGATTAAAGTAAATCGTCAGTCTTTCGTGATTAGGACAGGTAAGCATAAAAAAAAACACGAGTCAACGTCATGCCAACACCATTAAAAAAAAGAGAGAGAGAGAAAAAAAAAGAGGGAAAGCGTGAGAACGTACTATTTATAACCCGAGATGGGGAGTAGTTTGAGTGTGGTGGATGTTGCTGGTCGAGGAGGAAGGTATTCTGGGATCTACTTCGGTGTCCCGCCATCGATTTTTCCCACCAGAGGGCTTCTCATGACGTCATTCCGGAGAGGGGGGCGTTCCGTGTGTGTGCGTGTGTGTGTGTGTGTACTTACGAATGTGCATATGTGACATATGATGTAAGTAAGTGTTTAAAAGAGCGAACGACATAGGCAAATATTTTTTATTTATTCTTTATTGGCGTACATGAAGAATGTATTGAATTTCATTAATATACTTGGGTTTTAGAGGGCATAGAAACCAGAACTAATAATTATCGTTCAAAATTCCAGAGAAGATTGATCACATTATACCCGCGTCAATTTATTTCACTCGGTTTACATAAAAGATATATTGAATTCCATTACTAGATTGCGTTTTAAGAAGACGGAATAGTATTAACAATTGCCGTTTAAATGATCGGAGAAAACTGATCACAATGTACCAGTGTTATCGTTATCTATAACACACTTGAGAGGTTTTAGTGTCAGACTCCGTAACCCTGCAGGTGAGCCGGCCTTTTCTCGCAAAGCCGGCAGAACGGGGGAAAAACTTCGTCAGGTTCACCGGACCCCGGAACGAGGAACGAGGAATCATTAATCCGAGACAATTGAAAGAAATGAGGTTAAACGTGGAAAACAGTAACCTTAAGAAAAGGAACATTAACAGCAAAGGCCGGGTTCAGTTCATTGTCGCCAGAAAGAACGGACAGCATAAAAGTCACACAATATGAAATGGTGAGACTATTCAAGATAAGATCAACAACACAAGAAAAGACTCGTAATTTTAACAAAAACAATATCTACTCCAACAATGACAAAAAGCACAATTTGTATTTTAAAGCAATGTCATCCGATAAGTACTCTTACGGCGTCTTATTGGTAAAGGTGATAATAACTAGTTAGGCGGAGGTTACAAAATCGCCGTCGCGTCGGTTTGTTGGGCGAGCTTCAATAATCTCGTAATTATTGGGCAGGCAAACTCTAACAGGTAATTAGGGAAGCTGAGGAATAAAACCACTTGGTACAGGAATAATCTAGACTTCAATTACCAGTTTTGTGGGAGGAATTCACGTTTCAAGCTTAGGCTACAGACCTTGGAATAAATTTTTTTTTTTGAAGCATAGACTATAAACCTTAGATTAATTTTTTTAAGCACAGCCTATGGTCCTTGGAATAACTAACGGTTTTTTCGAGCACAGCCCATACACCTTGGAATAATTTTCTTTTATTTTTTTATCATATTGGGCTGGCAGGACCACCAATCTAATGTTCATATTTGGCTCAGGCCTAATGCGGAGACAAGGTAGGCCTAGCGACACTACGTTTGCGTTATGATGGCTCTCTGCATATTCATGAATTTTGTTTGATCTTACTTTCATGGGTTGAGGGAAAAGTGTCGAGACAAAGAGGGTTTCCACTATTGAGCATCAATTCCTTTATTCCAAGGTCACGTGCATATACGCATGCATATGCGCGTATGCCAAAAAGACTTCAAGGGGCTTCCGAGTTCCTGCTCCGTGTGTAAAATGTGTCTCATGTGGTTACGAATTGGTGCAGAACTTAGTGGGGGTACAGCAGATTAGACAACCAGCCTTAAAGTAACTTAGAAGATATCATCACACAAGAATTACTTCTAAGCGTTGTGGGGAATGATGTCATTATTCTTTCGAAAGTTAAACGTTTCTAACGTCCGTGAAAATAGAAAAACCGATTTATATCGTTTTTCCCAACCGAATTTGACTAATGATTCTTTTTCTTTTCTTTCCAGGTAAGAACGAATGCTTCATGGACGTTCAGTTAAGGTAGTGTAATTCGTCAGGGAAATAACAAAACACGACCTGGGATATGCGGCCTTACGGACACATCAGACAAATGAAGCATCATTCTGACAAAGCGCAAGTAGCAGTGATTAAGTCATTAAGGAATATGTTGTTTACTTGCTTACTCTGAATTCGTTGCACGATGCAGAAAGTCTTCTATTTTATTTGAATTCATAGTTTCACCCTCTCAGTTTCCACGCTCTTTATCTGGGCAATATTTCAAGAATGAACTTACTCAGTTTGTTTTCTCAACTTGTCAGGGAGAAGTTCAAGTGGGATTTTGTTTGTGAATCGGGTTTCTCTCCCAGTGCTTTTGTAAGTGATTGTGCCAGTTAGATAGCTCCTTGGTTTGTGACAAAGGCTATAAACAAATTTTTTTTGCTAGTCTGCAAATGCATGTTGCCTTTACACGAGTAGGGATTTACGATTAAAAAAAAAAAAAAAAAAAAACAAAGCCATCCAAATTTGCTACCACTGAGAGTGACGTATTTAGTGAAGATGCTTCTGTACTTTTACTAGTTGTAGAAAGCCGAAAGTTGCGGCTTTCCTCGATGTGCGTACAGTAGTCTTATTCCTAATGCACTTATGAAAACTGACCAGTCGTTGTGTAATGGCATTTACTTTGCTACAACTGGCAGAAGAACGCTAAAAAAAGAAACTTATTCTGTGTACTAAACTTACGTCAAGGCTTACCAGCTCAGTATTCTAAAACGCGTTACTATGCACATTTAATTCTTTTTAAAGAGAAAATAAAAAAATGACTAAATTAGGACTTCTTGTCGCTTTTATAACACCAAATAGATGATTCTGTGAATCAATCCGTATCGGCTCTCTGAACGACAAATGTCTTGTCTGGTCGCCTCCTGCAGCAATTGATCACTTCCTTCTGACGTCGGTAGGGCATCAGTCTCCGCCATCCGTGCCCCATGGCGTGGCCGCCGGTGGTATGGTGCATAGTCTCCTTTTCTTTACCTTGCTGGAGAAATCCAGTTTAGGTCTGGAAGTTTTGAAGAAAGGGGTGGGGGTGGGGGCCGGGTGGGGAAGTTACACCAACGAGCTTCTCCAAATTTAGAGGCAGACACTTTTCTATATTCTTTGGCCTATTTCATTTTTACTCAAACATTTTCTCGTCCTGGCGTTACAGTCCTTGCCTTTGCTGTCGTAATTATTTCTTTCCCATTTTCTTTAATATAAAACTGGCAAAATAAGAATAAATGCTGTATGGATCGGTGTACATATCACGTTTGGTCACATCTCAATAAAAAGTCACTGCAATGATCTAGAGTCATTTCAAGTATATGCATGCTATATTATTTTAGAGAGAGAGAGAGAGAGAGAGAGAGAGAGAGAGAGAGAGAGAGAGAGAGAGAGAGAGAGAGAGAGAGAATAAAACTGGGAATTGCGTATAAGCTGTTCTATATGCGGCTTCGTTATGAAGGTGTGACGTCAGCAGATGCACTTCGCATGATGTGATAACACCATGGAATGCATACTGGCAAAATAAGGAGAAACAGATGACGTCAGAGCAAAAAATAGTTAGCCTTGGCTTAGTCTTCTCATTGCATGATTCTGTTATCTATTTACTTGTCCTCTGCTGGTATTTTCCATTACTCACACAAGTGCTTAGTTGACACCGGATATAGCTTCGCTGTTACTATATCTGAACTTAAGCATCGGTTAGCAACAGTGCAATATTTGACTATACCTCGGACATTGCTCTTGTTCGTCTATCGACATTAAATTCTCTTCAGTTTTTACGAAAAATAGTAGTATCACATGGGCTATTCTGTTGAAATTCTTTCAAAATGGACGTAACTGCTATATCAAGGCGATAAGATTGTCTACCTTTTGTTCACATGGCTAGATCACTCTTATCTTATCCACTATATTGTCGAGATGATCTCAAAACTTTTCCAAATAATTCTCTCTCTCTCTCTGGGGCCGAGATTTCCAAACGTCGTAAGTCGACAGGATAATGGTAGGACGCCTAATCCAATTACAAACTAACTGAAGGCAATTGGATAATCATCGTGGCCCTTTCAACCAACAATCCTGGCTTCAATAACATTATCCTGACACAGCCTTTCAACGTTGTTTTTGTCCCATTGTGGCAGTGGCCTTGGATATCAAAGAGGGGAGTCACTGAGAGTATTGTTTGTTGACTGTTATCACCTCAGTGGTGACATTTTTCCAAGTTTATGCCTCGTCTCATTCTCCATCTTTTGCATTGTACGTGACTCAACTGAGTGGTTCGCCTGTTGCTTTTCTTTTAATTGTTGTCCTGTCACCATTCTTTCTGATTTTCCTGTAACTGTTGCCCTGTCTTTCTTATTTTTTTTGTAACCTGATCGTACTTCTTTATTTCTTGCCCTCTTATTTTCTTGATCATTTGCTAGAGGTGTTTTCAAACGAGGTACTGATTGTCCTTGAATGTCACAAGGAAACCATCAAATCACGCAGCGCAAAAAAATAATATTCTTTTATTGGCAAGAGCTATAAAAAAAAAAGTTTCCATCTTTATCTGTACATCTGTATGAAGTTTAATTACTGGAAAGAAATGAAAACTGAAATACTTTTGCCTCTTTATACATTTTCGTCCGTAGAGACAAAAATAAGAGAGTTGGCCAACATACATCTCTCGCTGGTTGTTACTGAGAGCCAACTGAAGTGAGCGTTATCTTTCAATATCGCGAGTGTCATCTTTTAATCAAAGTTGGTCACTGTAATAACTCAGATATGATAAATTTTGTATCATTGCAATTTATCCTATTGTCATGAGGATAAATTGCATTGTTACGAAGAATCGACAGTGCAAACCAAGAACAGGGGTTTTCAATCATTCTCGAAGGTTCGTGGAGCTGACTGACCTAGAAACAGCATTTAAACGTTTAAAGGGGATACTTTATTTGTTGCACTCATTGTCCTTTTTATCCTATTATCTAGTTTGTGTCTTGGTCATCGATATGACCAAGTTACTATCCATATCAACTTGTTAGTGCTATCACCTCATTGTGTGGAAATTCCTCCAACCGCCCACCATGCGCGCAATAGTGACATCGTCTTTAACGTCAAGTTTAAAGCTGAGAATAGAAACGTCTGCTTTACTTACATCCAGCTCTCTCTCTCTCTCTCTTTGTCTCCGGGTTTACCTAATCTGCATATAAGTTCATTGGTTTATCTGGCTGTCTATCTATCTATGTTGTGTATGATGCGAAACGACGTTAGATCCCATCTCCTCTCACTGAGACTGCAGACGCTCTCTCTCTCTCAAACAGACACAGACACACACACACTCGCTCTTGCGTACAAGCGCACAGAAGTTAAGAATGGCTACGTTTCCTACTTCAAATTCTGGTCACTCGTGTTTATAGTTTGTGCATGTCCTGCCTATTATTAACGAGTATGACTTCAGCATGTGAGACTGGAAGCATTTCTCAATTTCACACACGATTTATCTGCTAAAGTGACACTGCCTTCTACGTTACTTTTACAGTATTCTTCAGAATTTAAACCCCTGAGCTCTTATAAGGTCAATTTGAGACGAATGCCTTTTATTCTGTAAGTCTCTCTCGTGAGTACTAGCTGACAGCTGAAAATGCACGACGCCTCTACAGTCTTCAGGGAAAAATGACGAGTGCCTGAAGTTTCTATTCCCGCTGTGAATTCAGATACTTACGTTCAACTCATATTACGATCGATCAATGTGCATCTGCTACGCTGTGAAAATCGCTCTTCAGTCATATGACATGCAAACATGCACACACGCAAGTGCATAAAATATTTTATACGCCTGTATGCGGCCATGTGTATACAACTAAATTCTGTTTTGATCTATTTTACCTGCATTTTAAAAACTGTCACTTTATTTACAGCCCACCTGATAATGTAACATTTAATGTATCACGTACACAGTTAATCCCTTCGTCTCCTGAGATCAATAACAGCTAAACTGTGCAGTAAGACAGTTGTACTCTTTTCTGCTAACGTATTCTAGTCACGACTAAGGTAATGGTTTAGCTTATTCAGTGTTTTGCTTCACTTTTTTTTTGTTTACTCTTTTCTTTCTCCTTTATCAATATCATTCAGTATCCAGGAGCTCTCTGTCATTCGTCAGTCTCGATTTTTTTTACTAAGAATACTGCTAGTCATTGTGACTGAACTGGTTCCATCAATATGTCTCGTTTGAAATTTCAATCTGATCTATTAACAGTTTTGTCTTTTAAAAAATCTTCAATTATCCTTTGAAGATACACGGACAAAAAATATCTCTTTTATTTCCTGTTCCTATTATATGGCTTTCAAAGTTAAATGTTCGCAAATGATTATAATTTTCTGTTTCAGTGACCTTAGTTTAGTCTTCATTTCTTCTAGCCAGGATACCATTCTCCTCCTAACCCAAGGTCCCCTTGATTTCATCAAGACCTATCGTTTTCTGGGTGTGAAAAAAAGGGGGTCTGGTAGGCAAGGCTACTAGATCACGAGAAATAATGTCTTACACAAAAATGCTGCATTGAGTTTTTCAACCATACTGAGGTGGAATTATCACACTTAACAAAAGGATCTGCGTTGGAGATGCGTCAAACTAAAGTTGATTATTTAGTTTGCTAAAAAAAAAAAAAAAACCGTCTTACGTTCTAGGCTTAACGCCTCCAACAGGTTGAATGGCACTCACGCAAATGTAGCCTATAATTTCCAGTGAAACTCACCCTTAAGACCATCAAAGATCTTAGCAACAAAATCGCAGATTTATTGTCAAGCTGATATTACCTAAGCAAGCACTTTTCTTGGCTACCATTCCGTTGTACTTGGCAGGCCATAATGAAGATTAATCATATCAGTGCTTTTGGTGCGTGCAGTCGCCCAGACTTTAAACGACCACGTGTTGCTCAGTCACACGATTCAGAGTCGTTCTTTGAATAGCTGCTGCTGCTGCCTGTCTTTCGTCGCTCGTCATATGTCTTAAGGGGAGTGAGAGGACGTCTTGCTCGTCTTGCCCTCTTACTCGTGGGCCTTCAGTTTTTTTAAGTAATATCAGATGAGATAGATTATAGGTAATTTCTGATATCGTCCCACAGGATGTATGAATAAAGTTGTCTAACATTCATTTATTCATGTAAAGTGTTGAAAAGGTTGAAGGATTTCCTTAGACGAAAAAAATTTAAATTTTCTTTTCATCAGGTTGTCTTACATCAGCGCAATCACGCACTCATAAATACATACATAGAGACATGCATAATACATATATATATATATATATATATATATATATATATATATATATATATATATATATATATATATATATATATATATATATGAGAGAGAGAGAGAGAGAGAGAGAGAGAGAGAGAGAGAGAGAGAGAGAGAGAGAGAGAGAGAGAGAGAGGTACTGACAAACTCCTGACAAGCTTCTATGTAGGTGCATAAAGTGGCAATTGCCCTGAAAGTTTTTCTTCTGCAGAGGGTTAACCCACGATTGACCTGTTGATGTGTGAATGTTGCAGATCGATATCTCGGGAGACACGCCCAATTGGGGTGACTGGTTTAACTGTTAATATATATATATATATATATATATATATATATATATATATATATATATATATATATATATATATATATATATATATATATATATAATTTATATAAACAAGCACATGTAACAGCGTTTGTAGTATGAAGAGCAATTTTCTTTCTGTATTACCTAGGTGTGTTCCTTTGATCTGGGAGCATAATTGAGGCAACCAGGATATATTGCAAGGGTAACAAATCGATTTCAGAAGAAGAAGACTTGTATAAAATGCAACTAAAGGTCATATTGAAAATGAATAGTGACAAGCAATCTGCTGAACGACGTAACAAAATTTACAGAACAACATGAATTAAAATGCAAAGTAGGCGCGGCATATTTCATTGACACAATAAGGAAACTGTAAAGTGTAGTAATAGCTAGTGAGTATGTTGTTGCTGTATCAAATAAGAGAATGTCTGTCGCCAGCGGCAAAAATAATTAGAATTTTGTTCTCTGGTATGTCCTTTGTCACCTCCGCTAATGTCGTGCAAACAGACAGGGACATTTTCTTATTCATATTTTGTTTTCCTCTTGTAAGTATGCTTGTCCGTGTTCAGGTATTTTCGTCTTGGCCAAAGGAAGATTCCGCGCTCTCTTTTGCAAATATTTCAACCATCTTGTCAAGAAGCATTTGTTTGATGTAATAAATACCAGGGAAAACAAATGCCAATGTGCTACGGAAAGATCAGAAGATGCATATTTGCACATACAGAAAGTTCAGAAAATAAATATTTGTAAACTACGGAAAATTCGGAAAATAAACATTTCAAGGCAATGGAAATTTCAGAAATAAATATTCGTAGACAACGGAAAGTTCAGAAAATAAATATGTGTAAACTACGGAAAGTTAAAAAAATAAACATTTGTGGACTTCGTAAATTTAAAAAAATAAATATTTGTGGACTACGGAAACTTCAGTAAATAAATATTTATAGATCCGAAATTCAGCGGTCGGTTTCAACTAGCGGATCATAATTTCGAAACCGTTCGAGGATTTGTGGGTCGTTCACAACGGGAACTTTCTAAGGTTATGTCGTGTAGGAGTTACCTAATAATAGCTTCTGAGGAGTCAACCGTAGCTCGCCACGGGGGAGCTTTTATGAGGCGGTTGAGCGTTGAGAAAGAGATAAGGGATGTCTGGTCGTTATTTAAGGGCTATTTTGGTTCTTCCGAGTCTCTTTTCCTGGTAGGAAAGAAAGCACAGACTTCACTTTGAGCTACAACCTCAGTGAATGTAACACAAACTTGAAATATTTTGGCAACAGTAAATACAACGTGCCAAAATACATTGCATCACAAGAAACCTTATTGTGACGCTTGTGACTTGAGCTCCCAGAGAAGAGAGAAAAAGAGAGAGAGAGAGAGTCCTTTTATTTTTTTTTTTCCTTTCCCAACGTCCTGAACTTACACTTATTCTTATAAATTTTAAGTTAAATGATATTTAATACCCAGATCATATTTAATAACCTAATGGAACCATTTTAATGACTTCCACCTGGACTGAACGTTTCTCTTATCTGCATCAGAATTTTAGTTTTTGTTTCATTCTCAGAGCGACCGAACTTTCACACCAAAATACCTGCATAACTTTCAAGTTTCATTCACAAACTCACTGAAGTTAAATGTCATGGCCTTTGCCCTTCGCTCCCTCCATTATTATTCTCGCTTTTTTTTTTTTTTTTTTTTACAAACATGTGAGACTCTGCAGTCCTTTAAGTTAAATGATATTTAATACCCAGATCATATTTAATAACCTAATGGAACCATTTTAATGACTTCCACCTGGACTGAACGTTTCTCTTATCTGCATCAGAATTTTAGTTTTTGTTTCATTCTCAGAGCGACCGAACTTTCACACCAAAATACCTGCATAACTTTCAAGTTTCATTCACAAACTCACTGAAGTTAAATGTCATGGCCTTTGCCCTTCGCTCCCTCCATTATTATTCTCGCTTTTTTTTTTTTTTTTTTTTTACAAACATGTGAGACTCTGCAGTCCTTCACCTTACGAGGCCTTTTTCCTTCCTTCCTTCCTTCCCTTGAAGTTAGGAAGTCTCTTTCCTTCACTCTTTGTCCTTCTCTTTATCCTTGTCCTTCTGCCGAATGCATATTTCGATGAAGAAATTTCGTATCTGCGGAGAACTTTGTCTCCAAGAATTTTCACTGTTTGATGCGGTTCTAATCTTTCTTTTCATTCTCTATTTTAGGGGATCAGTCGGTTAATTCTTGAGAAGTTATTGGTACATTAAAGAGGAAAATAGATATTGCATTGAAATACCTGAATCTTTTAAGCTTAAGGATCGTCATCGATTCTGGAATTTTAGAGTATTCTATGGCTGACGTATTTATCTCACTCTTTAGAATGTTTAGAATATATAATGGGTGATATGATATTTCACCAGTGTATGATAAAAATATCTTTAACTAATTAAGATAAAGATAAGCGCTGCGTCATAGGATTCCAACACAAATTCTACACTTTCACTACACGAAAAATCCTGTTAGCCAGACAGCTTACGAGTTAATAATGGCACTATTTTTTATGGAAAATACGAATGAAGATCACGATCGTATCCTTGACTCCTGGACAAAATCACATGCTAACCCGAGATGCCCAAGGTAAACTTCTTCGTTTTCTTTGAGAAGAGGCAAACTAAACTAATTGTTGACCCCTTGAAGTCACCTGAAATATTCTTCGTGCGTCTCCGAATTTAGTTTTCTTTCTGGTTTTCCTGAGCGGTAATAAGAAACAGCGAGCTCTGCTTCTAATGACGCAGTGTCCCATCTTGCGTTTGGCGTGTTTTTATCCTTTTTATTGCGACAAGACGAGTTTTATGACGCTAAAGGCAACAATAGCGAAACTCGACTCCCACCTGAACCAAGAAAAGGGACGCATTGAGAAATTCAATTTAATTTTTTCGCGTTCCCTTTTCCTCTAAAACGATGCAGTGTTTTCCATCAAACATTTTATGTGCTGGAGTGTTCTATCTGACCTTTTAGCCAAAAGTTTTTCCAGGCTCAACCATATAATTCAAGATAGGACAGGGCACATACCGAGAATCCAAATTCCGTTTAGCTTTTTCTGTTCTTGCTTCTCAAACGAAAAAACTGCGTCCTGCTTAATGTATGTACTTAATAAATTATTTTAATACAGTTCGAAAACTGCTTCGAACCAATGTTTAATTGTATAGATTACTCATGTAAAAAGATTTTAGTTTATGAGTCCATATGAATTACATATTTCCATTTATTGAGGAGCTTATTGTAGAATAACATTAAAATTTTGAAATTCGTTTCGTCATGCATTTGCACATACAAAGCCACACAAGGCTCACAGAACCCAGACGCACTGCAAGAGAGGTATTACGTACGTAAATTTTATCATCATTAATAGAAAAAAGTAGGTGTAAATGCCGCATTTCTTCCCCACCTGCTCAGCGAGATGTGCAATGTATAATAGTATCATAACGTATTCCCTTATGAAACACCTCTCAACGGGAACATTCTCTACCCGCCACTCTCTCTCTCTCTAATACTGACATAATGCATACTTTCATGAATCAAATAAAAATTTGGAGATACAATTGTCACCTGTTTGTCTCTGCAACATCGACACAATGCATACTTTCACTGATAATGTAAAAACATGTAGATGCAATTGTCCCCCCCTCCCCCCCGTCTCTCTCTCTCTCTCTCTCTCTCTCTCTCTCTCTCCATCGTGTTTCTCAAATGTTAACGGGAGTAAGTAGGTCTTTGGCCTTGAATAAAGGAGACTGTCTGAGCATCACAATCTCATATTCAGGTGAGTAACAACAACTGAAGAATTTCTTGTGGAGACCGGGTCTTGTGCATGTATATGCATATGTACATGTGTATATGAAGAGGTATCGTTAGTAAGCTACAAGTATCACACACACACACACAGACCTTTAATATTAAAGAGGTAGTAGAAACACCACTGATATTTGCCTGCATTATGATAATCGCAACGAATCTACTCAGGAAAAGACATGATTACGCGAGCGAGATTACGTGGTATTGCTGTGCCCGAGAAGGGAATCCCATCCATTATTTCGTCATTGTTTTGGTCAGGGTGGGACTAGCTGGGAGCCCAAGTAGTCATGCACTGCTATTTAAAGAGACCGGAGGCAGCGCTCCATTTTCTGTTGGTTACCTGATCCCTTATTTGGCAAGAGAAACTTCGGTCTTGTTGGTTACTTTCGATTCTGTACCATTCATTTGTGAGGGTTGGGACTTTCTTCTTACGCTGCCTTTATACTGAGCCGTAAGCTGATGGCGGACGTAGTAAGCTTACGCTAAGAGAGAGAGAGAGAGAGAGAGAGAGAGAGAGAGAGAGAGAGAGAGAGAGAGAGTACAGGAAAGTAAAGAGCATTTAATCAATTTCCTTCAAACAGAGCCACCTTACAGGAGACGCCTTTCTCTCGAGGCACCAGGAATCTCGAAGTCCTTCTTGCTGTAAACAGACGCACATGGCGGCAGGGCCAGTTTTTTTTTTCTTTAGGGGAGGCCAGAGGCGGGGGCAACTTGGCCTGTTCGATCATGTGACCTAGTCGACAACATATGTTGCAATGCAACTAGATGGGGAACAGCCTTTTGCGATGAGCGAACGAACACTGGAACGGCTTATGTGGAAACCACTTCGTGAATATAAAAGAAAAAGCTTCTCTCTCTCTCTCTCTCTCTCTCTCTCTCCGTATACTTTCAGCGGTAAAGGAACATCATACTAATATCGTTAAAAAAAAAAAAGAGAATGTCAAGCACAGGAAGTCGTTATCGTTTAAATGACCTGAATGATAAACTAACGATTTCCTCTGACGCATGAATTGCATGAAAATGGAGTTTAGAAAAAAACATGTTGGCTATTTACTCATATTCTTCTTATTAACGACATTGCTGTAGCGATTAATTTTAGCTGATAAGACCAGTTCAATAAATGGTGCACGGTAAAGATTTTCTAGGGCCGGTGGCTTTGAGTACTGGCAAATTTTCCTCAGTATCAAATGTTGTGTCGGTTCATCTTATCAGGGCCAGAATCATGAACAACGGTTGGCTTGATTCAGAATGCGGACAGAATGCGATTCCCATTGAGAGACTGGTTAACTGATTATCTAGTGACAAGTGATTCATTCAAATAATTTCGCAGCTCTCATTAATCATCCGTATAATTTTTGCTATTTTTCACTTGTCCTCTCTCCGTCTGTCTGATACTGTATCTATCTATACACATTTATATATATATATATATATATATATATATATATATATATATATATGTATGTATAAATATATATGTATATATATATATATATATATATATATATATATATATATATATATATATATATATATATATATATATATATATACATATATATATATATATAGAGAGAGAGAGAGAGAGAGAGAGAGAGAGAGAGAGAGAGAGAGAGAGAGAGAGAGAGAAAGGAATCTTTCGTTAAGCAGGGAATTTGGCAATATTTACAAATATTCTGGCTTCTATTCCCGCGAGACATCAGTAATAATAATAATAATAATAATAATAATAATAATAATAATAATAATAATATTTTGCCCTATAGAAATTATCAGGTGATCGTAGTATCTTTAGTTGTGTGTCTACGAAAGAGCAATGGCGCAAGCACCGTCACTTGCTTCCTCACGTCAGCAAGGTCACACACCGTCCGGATATTTTTAGAACAGAGACTGCGCAGAGTATATTTCAAGAATCCTGTTATTGCTATAAGGACAGCAAACTTTCTCTATCTATGAAAAAAAGATTTTTCCTTGAAACAAGGAAGCTGTCGACGAGGAAAATATTCATGAATTGACATAAAAAAAATTGATGGTTCATAAAAATTGTAATCTGGTTTGAAATTTTCCTAAATTCTAGTCTCATCAGAAGATTATGCAATGGAAAGTTAATTTTTTTCGTTGGTTGTAAATTCGCCATTGGACAAAATAAACTTCTTTTTCTTTAATAATCGTAGCTTTTACGCACGCACACACACACACACACACACACACACACACACACACACACACACATATATATATATATATATATATATATATATATATATATATATATATATATATATTCAAACAGAGTGGAAATAATATTCTGTATGTGTTCAGAATTCAGGAATAACCGCTAACGCGTTTGTTAAAGATTCCTATCATACGATCAAGGTCCATTTATAATATTTCAGCCTTGCACACGAGTACTAGGGGGGTTACCTTTGACCTTATTCGTCATTAGCAGAGGTATTTGGCCTAGAAGTGCAAAGGTCAAACCAGGTTGATGAGGGGTAGAGGAAACTTGGAAGTGAAAGCAGACTTAATGTAATAATAATAATAATAATAATAATAATAATAATAATAATAATAATAATAATAATAATAATTTTCTTATAGATTGTCCTCACGAAAAATATACCAGAAGAAAAAAAAATATTAGCATACGTATGTATATTACAGTGTCATGTACAGCAAACGACTACTAAGCTCCAGTTTTGCGAATGAAGTGATTTAAGTTTGCTCTTTTCAAGTACACGGCAAAGAGAGAGAGAGAGAGAGAGAGAGAGAGAGAGAGAGAGAGAGAGAGAGAGAGAGAGAGAGAGAGAGAGAGAGAGAGAGAGAACTGAACTTGGCATAAATGGTGTTACTTATTATAGCTATTAAGACAGGCACAGATGAAAATGTACATAGTATTATGACTTAGCATTTTCGTGGTAGATTTAAATGTCAGAATCCTTCTGCTCAAGTTAAGAAGCGCTGCGTCAAGAGTAGTCAAACAAATATTTGGCCGCCTTACTCGTCAGAAAGTCACATGGTAGCTAAACTTCGACAGCTGAAGTCCTTGCGTACAAATCGTCTTTTCACAGGACTCAGCAGTTGTCCATTTCATGATGTCATTTGGAATGAAGTCTAGCCTGCAGCAGTGTTGTAGACGTAAAGTATCAGGGCCGTCACGCCTGTTCCCACTTGGAGAGAGGGAGAGAGAGAGAGAGAAAAAAAAAGACACGCAACTCATAAACTACTATACGCACGCACCCACAAAGTGGCAGCTTTCTAGGTGGTAGGTTTTTGGAGGTCAATCTGGAGGTTCATAATGCGCGCGCAAGAGAGGCAGACAGAAAGACAGACAGACAGACGTACAGACAGATAGATCGACCATGTTCGCTTCAGAAGTACACAGGAATGACAGGAAAAACGTGAAATTAAAAGGTGTGGCTCGGGTGCATTAGTTTGCTGCTGAATCCTTTAAACAATGCTTGAAGTTAAGGTGCTTATTCATTTTATACCTAGATTTTACTTGTTAGCCTCTCTCTCTCTCTCTCTCTCTCTCTCTCTCTCTCTCATACACACACACACACACACACACACACACACACACACACACACACACACACACACAAAGCGAAGCAAGAAAAGATGAACGATGCGTAAAATGACTTCCGATTGTGAATGCAGTATATTTATTATTTTCATATTTTCTTACGTAAGACACAAGAATTTAACCGCATTTATTCTAGTTATTATGTAAGAGAGCAAGAAATTCCTCTTGGTCGATACAACCATTGAAGACCAATGTCAATAAAAAGAGCATTAAGAAAAAATGGCTGGAATCGACTTTTGCGCACAAAAAGAGAAACGTGGGAATAGTTTGCTGAGTCAACAATTTTTTTAGAAACTTTAGTAAAGATTGAGTGAGACTTCACATTTTGGTTCTAATGCTGAATTTATAGGCCTCTTTCAAAGGGGCTTTATTCAGCAGTTGATTAGCTCTCTCTCTCTCTCTCTCTCTCTCTCTCTCTCTCTCTCTCTCTCTCTCTCTCTCTCTCTCTCTCTCTCTCTCTATATATATATATATATATATAGTATATTACTTAGGTAATCCTCACAGCGTCTTGCGGCAACTTTCTAAATTTATGCATTTTTTTTTACAAACATGTTCACACACACAACATACAACGTCCAGGTAACATAAACCTACGTACGAGGTTAGCAAGTGCACTTACATGATGCAGCCGTCATAAATATCTCAGAATTGATGAAAAACCTGGACACAATCGGATTTAAAAAAGATAGATGAAGTTTTATAGCTCTATGCTGACACTGGGATAACATTTCATTTTGCTTTTTAAATTAGCCATAAGTGAAAATATCAATTTTACTGGAATGACATAAAGAACGAGACTTATTTTCATTTCACGCCGTAAGTACGCAAAGAACGCCGAGGTATCAGTGGGGAGAAAACGGATGTATTTGGCGGCATTTAATTTTCGCGCGGATCCGGTGTAGACCGGGCGACCTTCCTTTCTCTTTACCTACGAGAAATCAACAAGGACATTTACCTTACATTCACATTTTTTTTTTGCTGTTTTTCCTTTTTTATGTGTTACTCTTGTATCTCTAAACACTTCCTCAATTTCTGAATTTATTTTACAAGGAATATCTCGAATATGTACTTGTCTGATTTGTATACCTACTGCAGCTCCATCTACTTAGTTGTTCTTCTGGTAGAGGATTTTATTGCCTTGTTCTCTCTGTTGCCTTGATTTCTACCCTGGAGTTTTTGTTTACAGTTACAACGGAAAACACTTCCAGTATAAGCAAGTTTTTACGCTCCTTGGTTTCTAATACTACGGCTAGCCACTCATTGATGCAGTTGGTTACTTGAAAATAAGGCATCTTGAGGGTCTCTCAAGTATAGACTCATGACATTTGTCATGCTGGTAACAGAGGTCTTGCCAGTAGAGAAAGACATCAATAATATCACTAGTTTGACATCAAGATTATCATTAATATTCCCCATTACTGCGAAGGACCCAGAAATGCTTATACATCATTTTTGCGTTTTATGAACGATTTGTGAAATATGCACTCAGTTTAGCAGTTAACATGCCTCTATTTTTCCCCATCTTAGTCTTGTCCCGCCATTTTTTTCTTGCTCTTTTTGAACTCATCCTCCTCTTTATCCACCACTCTACAACAAAATCCTTGATAATGCTATTTACTCTCCTTTCCTTCGTCTCCACCTTCATTATGAGAGGGATGATCGATTACGAAATCAAATTTGCCTTTTCAGTTACAGGTTAATCTAAAACACACACACACACATGCACACACACAAACATATGCACACACACACAGTGCTTAAATGTAGGTGAAAGTCATGGCCGTGGTTTTTACCTGACATTATCTATTTATGTATTAATGCGTTAGTTGTCGTTGTTAGCCTTTTAGAGTTGTCAGTGGAGAGAGCAGTGCGCAGCCTCCCGAGATGTAAAAGGTCAATTACCCTGACGAGCTTCTTCCCGCCGCCAAGCATTCAAATGAATTTTTGGATATTATGATTGATAACTGTCATTGACTTTTTTTAATTTTATTGACTGGTTAATGACGATCATTGGCTTCTCTGTCCTACATGGAAACACGTGTCTTGGGATTAACATGAATAACAATGAATGACCATCACGAAACCACACACTGTATAGCTTGACAAAATAACTTTGAAAAATTTCCCAATCATCTTTTAACATTAATGCCGAATTTCTTGTTATACCTTCCCATACGAGGATGCAAATATATTATTAATACACGAATCCTTTACATAACCGAAAATCAATAGAGACCATAACTACGCCACATTCTTCAGGAGGTTTCTTCATTTTCCTTATTGGTTGTTGGCGGGTAAACTAGAAAGTCGACTGCACCTAACTCAATAACACTCTGCGGCCAGTCGGCGGAAGAAAAAGTAAGGTCGGGTGACCTTGAGGGACTTATCTTGGCTTCAGCATTATTGCCGTGACTCTGGTCGTTGTTGCTTTTGTTGCTGATGCATTTGCAGGTGGTTGCATTGCAATTCTGAGTAAGATTGAAAGAGATACAATGTCTATTATGCGATTTTTTTTAATGATTACTGCCTTGTAGGTTACTTCATGAACCTCCTGCAGAACACTTGGTGACAAATTCAACGGCATTTAGTTTAATTTTCATATATATATATATATATATATATATATATATATATATATATATATATATATATATATATATACAGAGAGAGAGAGAGAGAGAGAGAGAGAGAGAGAGAGAGTTTTAATGATAAATCCATGATCACATCACAAAGGAAACTTTTCCAAGAGAGAGAGAGAGAGAGAGAGAGAGAGAGAGAGAGAGGGCGGGGATGGGGAATGGGGGGTGGGGTTGGAAATCAGTAATTAAAGAAATCCTGTGACTTGAGCAATAACGGAACTGAAGATGGCGGGAAAGTGCAAAGAGTCCAGTAAGAATAAAAATGCTTTGATAAACAAGTCGATTCAGTGTACAATCGGATGCCATTATTGAGGGGAAACAGTTAGGAGGCACATGCACCAAAAAGCGGACGTTACTCAAGAGCTGTAATAGTATTCACCAATCGCCGAAGGTTATACGAAAGACCTTTCGAGTAGGTATCAATCGTCGGAAGAGATTCGGCTGGATCGGAGAAGGAGATCGAATCCCTCTCACTGAGGGGATTTCCGCGTCACAAGGGTGCCCTTGTCTTCTGGGTCAAGGTCAGGTGAGGTATAGAGACGCGAGAAGACGATTAGATCCTTTGCTTTGACATCCTTCCTTCCTTTGCAGCTATGCAAATGGTTACATCCTTCTGTACACTCCGTGTAAGGCATTTTATTATGTCAGACCAATTGATTTCAAAGGTATCACTTGTAAAAAGAAACGAGTCTTTCCAGTTTCTGATACGAAGGTTCACTGACTAATAAAAGCCACCCAGAATTCTAGGCAGGTCAAGACATTGTTTCATATATATATATATATATATATATATATATATATATATATATATATATATATATATATATATATGTATATATATATACATACATACATATATATATATATATATGTATATATATATATATATATATATATATATATATATATATATATATATATACATACATACATATATATATATATATATATATATATATATATATATATATATATATATATATATATATATATATATGTATATGTATATATGTGTGTGTGTCAGCATTGCCGACGGCCTTACATTAACAGTACTGGAAAAATTGAGAAGTCATTTCAATTGCAGTATAAAAAATCCAAAGAGAACCCCTTATGTATGAGACTTTCACTATGGCCATCTTAAAATGTCAGGTGCAAAAAAAAAAAAAAAAAAAAAAAGCCTATTGAAACAGGTAATCAGCAAGTAAGAAGGGTGCTGAAAATATCTGTTTCATCTTTACGTACCGAACTCTCAATAAAGACCTTTTCAATCTATCTTAAACACATATAGGCCTGATAAAAACTCTGGTGACGACCAACAATGTTATCTGAGCCTCTCTATTTTCTCTTTAGTTATGATACTGTACTTGTACTTGCATATTTTACACAGCCATAAAGCACTTATTCAGTCGTTAGTTTATGGACTGTACCCTGGAAAAAAGACCTTGGAGGGCCTTTGTTATTTATGTGGGAGAAGTTGTAGCGTTTTTATGCGTGAAGTGTGGTGACTTTTTTGCCAGTCTTTCATATTTATGGGATGAGTTCTGTCTGGGCGAATTGGGGACCAGTGAAGATGACCGTTTCTGCCCTTAATAAGGGACCAAATAAGTTGGAGGGGTAAAAAACTTTGCGGAGATTCGATTTCTCAGAAAAATAGCGTTTTTTGTTTAATAAAGGGTTGAACATTTAGGCTAAAGGTTTGACGCTGGATCAAATGATAATTCAGGGCTTTAAAGAGAGAGAGAGAGAGAGAGAGAGAGAGAGAGAGAGAGAGAGAGAGAGAGAGAGAGAGAGAGAGAGAGAGAGAGAGAGAGAGAGTGAACGATTAGTCATCTGAATATAAAATTAAGGTCCTGACAAAACATAAATATCGTTAAGCATTTCTAGGTTTTCTTAACATCAGAACATAAGTTTGGAAATTAAAGAACCAGTAACAGCGGAAAATTTTGCTTAAGATTTAAGAGAAGGGACAGGGGAACCGTGCATTTCTTAGGCGGAGATATTATCAACTTTTCCTTAGCAACGGGTCAGATCATTGAAAGGGGATGTTTATTGACAAAAATGATTTTATCAAGGTGATGAGCTCACGCTACAATGAATTAGATTTGCATGCAAAAGGTACGGGGGATCAATTAATGAAAGAACGTGCCCTTAAAGTAGGAAGGGAAAGAAATAATAATGAAAATAATCTTAATATCGAAAAGCCGTCTTCATAAATTAATTTTCATTAAAAGAAATTTTGTTCAGTTTTTCTTGGGTTGTTACCCACTTAAGGAATCATAAGATTCAAAATTATATGAAAAAACGGACGTAGTTATTAGGTATTTCTGATAGCAAATATAATTATTTAAATGTTCATGGTCTAAGAAACTTTTGGATTCTGTTTAAACAATTATGCAAGCTGTGTTATAGCAGGCAAAGGAAAACTTTGTAAGCAATAATGCTTTCTTTTTATTTGCTTGTATTTGCTTTGGTTCCGAAAAATGTTTCGCCTTGTAAAACGTTCTGGTTTTTGTTTCACAGGACCTGCCACCTGGGCAAGCCTCTTCCCCATTGCCGGGGGCAACCGCCAGTCGCCCATCGACATCAAAAGCCGAGGCTGCTGCGAGGACTCCGGACTCAGCTGCCTCCGGGTGGCATACCAGGGCATCCACGTGTCCGAGCTCTCCAACACTGGATCCTCATGGAAGGCCCAGGTTTCAGGGGGAGAATCCTGTAAGTTAAAGAAGGGTCTTCCCCTCTTTTCCTGTTTTCTCGCTGAAATTTTTTTTCTCTTATGGATGGAGCACTTTTATTTGTGATGTACAGCTAGCGTCACTGAAGAGTCGTGGTCCCCCAATCACTGGTGGTTCGAGTCCACCTGGTGACAGATTGCTTATCACCTCTAAATTCCCCCCCCCCCCCCGCCTCCTCGGTTCTTATTCCGAGGTTGAGTTTGATACTGAACGGCATTTGTAGCTTTATGTTTGTGAATATAAGAAATGTCACTGCGTATGGTATGTGACAAAAATTCATATATACATATACATCATATATATATATATATATATATATATATATATATATATATATATATATATATACTTCATATATAAATATATATGCATACATACATACACACATACATATATATGTATATATATATATATACATATGTATGTAACTGAGTATACTGTATCTATTGAAGAAGCATTCCACTAATCTACCTATCAATTCAATCTTTTCCAGGCCTAACTGGAGGACCTCTTGGCAACAATTACGTTCTTGAACAATTCCATTGCCACTGGGGAAGAACCAATGACACTGGTTCGGAACACACCGTCGATGGAAACAAATTCCCCGCAGAGGTATGACGAGACAGGTGTTCTCCAACGTATATGCATTAGTTCTTTGAAACAGGTGAATCCTCATTAGACAAAAGTAAGGTTTCCTCAGTAATTATCGTCCAGAATAACTTTTTATCTTTTAATTAGTAATGATACTGTAGACTGGGCCCTGCATCATAGAGTTAATGAGGCACTTTCTCTCTCGATTAAATGCTACGTACATCTATTTTTCAACAGCTTCATCTTGTGCACTGGAACAAGGATATGTTTGGCAGTTTTGCTGAAGCAGCTGCAAGTGATGGCGGTCTTGCCGTGCTCGGCATGTTCCTCACTGTAAGAAACATGATTTGTTGGTTTTCATTCACGGCTCTCATTCAGGATCATTCATCGTCGATGTCACTGCATCCTTCAGTCTCTCAGTATTTTCATTTGACTTGGTATACGTTTTGAATTTCCAAGAACTCTCTTGCTTCTTTCTTTGGAAATAAAAAATTCAAGTTTTCAAATTGGCAAGATTACTCATAATCCTCATGCATTATGATCTTATCGCTTTCAGAGAAGTTAATTTTCTTTTCTAAAACTCCTCATAAAGCTAGTTTTAAGAATGCTAATATATTGCAAAGTCAAATTATTATGCACAGCCGATTCAATTTTGCGTTCTTCTTAAAGCGATTTCATCTACCAACCCCGACCATCACCGCCTTCAACACCATCATCATCACCTTCTGTCACCCGGCAGCCGAGAGATACATAAGGCCTCTGTCTTGTGTCATCTCTCTTTCTATCCTTCTTTTTCCTTTTGTGTTATCCAGTTCATATGGCATAAAATGATAAAAAAAATTGCTTACCATTTATATTTCGACTAGAGTCCACCCATGCTTTTGACGCTGAATTTTCTTTCCTTTTGCAAAACCGTAGATTGGCAGGGAGCACGAGGAAATGAACAAGATTTGCAAGTTGCTGCCTTTCATCCAACACAAGGGCCAAGCCATCACCATCCCAGAACCTATCAATCCACTGGCTTTCATTCCCAGTAAGTCTCAGTGCATAATAAGGGTGCGTTCGCGCTGCAGTAAAAGATGTGATAAGAGCACAGCGGCAACTTACCGCATGAATATCATATTCATGTTGAAAACAAGTCAAAGACAGTCAACGGATAACAGTTTTGGCAAATGCCAGACAATCTTAAGAAGAGCTGGTTAGGGCTCCGAACAAGTCGTTGACTTGTATTCAACCTGTTATTGATGTTTGTGCGATAAATAGCCTACGTGTGTTCACGTTTTACTATTCTGTGGAGGTCTCCTAAGAATAGCAATATCTGCAGTGTCACTACGTCTTCCCTGTCTTCCTTGAATTGAAGTTTCGTAGAATCAAAAACAACCAACCATCATAAGATTGTTTAAATATTTAATGTACGTAACTGAAATCGAAACCAGCATTCTGTAACGGATTTTAAACCTGGTTCGATCTCGACATTTACTTCAAATTTTTCCGTTTTGCAGAAAATGGTTCCTACTTTACTTATGCCGGTTCCCTGACGACGCCTCCATGCTACGAGTCTGTGACATGGCTCGTCTATGGCCAACCCCTCGAGGTCTCCGAGGGTCAGCTCGACGCTTTCAGGTAGGTCTCCTCCTGAAGACCTTCGTCCGGGTACTTTGTTAGGATTTGTTGAATGATTATTATCAATATATATATATATATATATATATATATATATATATATATATATATATATATATATATACATACATATATATATATATATATATATATATATATATATATATATAAATATAAACACACATGATTATATATATATATATATATATATATATATATATATATATATATATATATATATATATATATATATATAATATATATATATAACATAAACACTAATGCTATATACTGTATATACACACACACACACACATATATATATATATATATATATATATATATATATATATATATATATATATATATATATATTTATATATATAATCTATGTATGTGTATGCACAGGTAAATATATACGTCTGTACTGTTTGCATCTGAAGCCGTTCATATTTCTCTCTGCAGGGCCATGAAGTCCTACCACCCAAGCGAGTGCTGCCCTCAGGACGAGCTGGAAGGATGCCTCGTCGAGAACTACCGGCCACCGTGTCCTCTGAACGAGCGAGTTGTCAGGGTCTTCCGCGACTCCCAAGAAGAAGAATAAGCTTATTTTCGCGCCAATCTCTTTATTTATAAATGGGAACCTCGATCGGACATTAATGGTATTGTGTACATAGGAGAGAGACTTAGGACTTTATGCGATGTGTACATAGCAGAACGATGCTATTACTGAAATCTGCATTCAGTACATCATAGGAACCATCGGAAGAACAAATGAAATATGAAACAAAATGTTGCATTTACAAGCACTGTCAATGAGTCTTCGAATATGCATTTAGGATTTGAAATAGTGTTCTGAATTTTAATATATATATATATATATATATATATATATATATATATATATATATATATATATATATATATATATATATTATGCCTCTCAAAAGATTTCTGTAGGACACTCTGCATAGGTATTCATGCAAAATTGTTATTGAAAAAGTATTTCAACGCCACTTGGAATGCTGACAACCACTTGCTAATTATTATCTCTTTTAGTATTAAGCGTAGTAAGACGCAGACGGCATCTATCTTATAACGTTATAGCATTATTTATTGCAGATAACACTGTTGATCGTTGTAGTTTCAAAGTAGCTATAGTTTACATACTTAAAAAATATATATATAAATACATATATTATATATACTGTATATATATACATATATTTATATATATGCATATATACAGTATATATACATATATTTATATATATATGCATATATATATATATATATATATATATATATATATATATATATATATATATATATATATATATATATATATATATATATTATATTTATACACACACACACACACACACACATATATATATATATATATATATATATATATATATATATATATATATATATATATATATATATATGTGTGTGTGTGTGTATAAGTATACAGGCCTACACATGTGCAGTTAAGTTAAGGTTCTATAAAGTATTCCCAAAAATCCCTTACTGACAGTAAACAATAGAATTGAGGGCAAACTCTTGAGATATGGACTTAGCTTTTGCTTTAGCACAACTACCTACGCTCTTTACAATCAATCAAAATTAAATCTTATTCTAATGATGAAAAAAAATCATCGCCAAGCAAATGTTCACTGAAGTGTTCTGTGCTTTTGCTCATGATTTACCGATTGCACGTTGCTTTTACACGGCCTTCTCTTTATAATTGCATGTCTTCTAAATAGCGCTTGCTGTATTTCAGTAGAGATACAAAATGGGTCAGATACCTTTTCTTCAATACGCCGTTGCCTCCTGAGTCCAAGCGAAGTACTTACCGAGTCGCTTTTCAGTTTTAGATTGTTCTTCGCCCGTTGCTGATACGTGTTCAATAAGGCTGTCTTCCCCAGCTCTGTGGATACCCACCAGATATACACAGAGACCGTGATAATATAGAAGTTACCCTATCGTCTGGACAATCCATTTGGCATTATTCGATTGCTTTCTCGTAAGAAAGGCTATTCCTTTGCGGTGTCTTTTATTCGACTCTTTGTTCATCTTATCCATCAGGCTTTGCTGAGTTTCTGGCAACGGAATCTCGCTTCAATATTTGGTATTTTTAACCCTCAATCAGCATATTCATCTTGACTAAACAGATCGATTACGCTTCGACCAAGTGTAATGATACCATCCTGACTTTTTGAAGCTGTCAAACATTATTCACGAGTTAACATTTTCGCTCTTTTTGCCTATGTTTGTATGTTCGCTTCCATTCAGTTTTGTACAACCTTTGTGCAACCTTTTGATGAAGTTGAGTGCATTTTTCGGTTTTATTCGTTTTTTGTCTTTTTAGTTTAAGTTGCTGTACTATTATTATATAAATTCTATCTTTCCATCGAACTGTTCGATAAACAATGTCTAGTTGAGCAATAAGATAAAGACATGATAAAATGACGTATTCTTTGAGGAAATAACTGAAATCTTGGAACATTTGACAAGTGACCCTGAATGGGTGATAGACCAGAAATTTAACTTATTGATGGAACAAAGGATATTTATTGTTTTTTCTTTCTTTTTTTTCTTATTTTCATTAGGGGCGGCATTCGTGACAAAATTATGACATTGGTATTGGAATTACGAATATTGGCTATTTCCGTTATATATCTCTTTAGTTGCAGCTACATGCAGCACATCACCAAGCCTTGACGTTGTTATACAAATACGAATATTATTTTTTCCTTTCACTTGACATATGAACAAAAGATGAATTGATATTCCCGTTGTTGCATTTGTTATCGGATCTTGAGCACAAACAGAATTCCTATGTTTTGTGATTTGAGAACTTCAGATATTTGTTTTTGATAAAAAAAACAAAACAAAATGGTTAATCTTGTCGAGAAATTTTAGATAAACGCTGTTGAATGAATGAAGTTGTTGTTGTTGACTATTGTGATTTAGAGTCTATGATATATTTTTCTTACGCGCGAAGAGGCTGATACCACGAAGGCGGAAAGAAGAAAGGCAGGAAATTATCTACTACTACGTTACTGGTAGATTCAACAGCTGCTAAGGAACTATCATCGTTGTCACCCCGAACATGATCATTGATGTGTGTGTACCTAGGGTCAGTTATTCCAATCAATAGCTGCTATTTCCTTAGTATTGTAGCATCATCAGTCACATAAAAGTGTAATGAATTGCATGATTATCACTGAAATAGAATATATTTATATATTATAAAGATAGACGCTGCGAGTTTCATTCCTCCTTTTCGAAGTGACGGGGAAACGGTGATTTCATTCATGAAATTGAGGCTGTCAAGCCAAGAACTTGGGCATTTCCGACCATTCAGCCCTCAAGACAGTGGAAAGAGGGGGTTGGAGTAGCTGGACAGCAAAAAGAGGGAGTTGGAGTAGCTGGACAGCAAGATGGACGGGGCCAGAAAATAATGAAAATGTTGTGCACTGATCTAAAGGTGAAAATGGGAGAGAATCCGACAGTTACACTAAGAAATAAAGTTAAAGGTGTTGGTCAGCAAGTCTGTTGAAAGAAAGCTGGGATGGAGGTGAAGTGAAAGGGTAAAAAGTAGATGCAACCCGAGGCAGAAGGGACACTGTGTACTCCCTTTAGTACCGACACCACCCTACATACAAGCGAGTCATGTTCGGGACGGCCCCGTTTGTAGGCTGAATTGTTTGTTACTGTACTTTTCATGCCTATGTAATTACAGTATGATATAAAGTCAAGACAGTGCTGTACGTTTTTTCATCCTAAAACACAATATGCTGTACATACGGTGTACATGCAGCACTGTATGTACAGAATAGGCGCGCAAAACAAAATTTGAACTTACGGGTGGGAAAGGGGAGCACTGTGAACACAATTTTAATTTGCGATCCCTTTTGTTTGTATCTCAGAATTTGTAAGTTAAATTATCTGAAGTAGGGTGGTGTCTTCTGTAATGCCTTCAGGGCAGTCCATCAACTTGTCCATCAACTAGTCATTGGGAGATCAGAGAACATTTTCATTTCTTCGCTTTGTTTCTAAATAAAAGTCATATTGTGTTGACAGATTCGAACTCGTTGAGATTATCGAAGTTATTCAAGGTCAAATACCAGACAAGAAAAATAAGTGTTAAAGAATATGTTATTATATGAGCATAAGCAATATAATTCCACACTAAACATGAAGTTATCATATTGGCACGAAAGCAATCTGTCCAAAAAGATGGCTAAATAAATAAAAATTCTGTTTATTCTACCCTAATATTGAACTGTTACTAATACCGCTAAAAGGTAATTGTACTAGCCTCAATGACTAAGTTTAGAGCCAGTCTACAAAAGCTGTCTTTCTCCCCCCCCCCCCCGCCCCGGCCCTCCCGTCTTTTTGTCTAGCTTTGCGATTAGATAAGAGGCTTCTCAGTATACTGTCAAGAGGCACCAGTGTGTTTTTCCTAAATCTGGCTGTGACGATAGAGAATTGCTTATTATAATGATTAAGGTCTGTCGAAATGACCACCCAAAAATACAGACTAATTGGAATGTTATAAAATAACCATCCCCGTCCCCAAAAAAGAGAATGATTAGGAACGAATTATCTTATATTAAGGGAAGTTCCCCAACGTGACCTTCTCACCTTTTTCCTGAGATTGAAAAAAAACTTGACCAGAAGTGTTCATCTTTGTCTGGTAGATAAGATTGGTCACTGCATCTTTCACTGATTCATTTAATGAGTTAAAACTCGTTCATCTCAAACTAACTAACAAATGCAGGATAGGTTCTACCCTGCAACAAAATAAAACGAAGAAGGGCGTTGTCTGAATGTTTGCTGGTACACCTGTCTGGCGTTGCAATACTGGCTGGGAATTACCCGAAATCCTAGTTTTTATGACCAACTGGGGTAGGATCCTTTTGTTGTTAAAGGGGCTTTTACCAAAGGCGAGTATTTTTCTATTCTCAGTTGATGTTTTGGGGGGAAATGGAAAACGAAAAGCTGCAACCTCTTTCATTCCTTTTACTGTACCTCCGTTCATATTCTCTTTCTTCCATCTGACTTTCCACCCTCTCCCACAATTGTTTCATAGTGCAACTGCGAGGTTTTCCTCTTGTTACACCTTTCAAACCCTACTGTCAATTTCCCTCTCAGCGCTGAATGACCTCATAGGTCCCAGTGCTTGGCCTTTGGCCAAAATACTATATTCTAAGGACAATTTGAAACCGGTAGGCCCAAAATGAAGGTTATGTAAACAGAGGTTAACTTGTAAATCTAGACGACCGAAATGACACCGAAGCTTAGATATCAGAGAGTAGCCGTAAGTGAGTCAGCTCAGATTTCTCATTTAACTGCTTAGGTGAGCTACAGTCTCATCATTAGTCTTGCTTGAAAGTACGATCTGGCACGCTTTCCTTACGTATGGTCGTTATTTTAGCAAGGATTTATAAGATATCAGTTGCTAACCATTAATTTTCTTGCGATATATATATATATATATATATATATATATATATATATATATATATATATATATATATATATATATATATATATATATATATATATATATATATATATAAATATATATATACTGTATATATATAATACATATATATACATATAAATATAATACATACATACATACATACATAATAATGAAAGTATAGGTCTACCAGAATTTTTAAGCAACACTATCATCAAAGTTGAGTAAAATGTTATCATAACTGACAAGGTATTTGTACCCATGATGGATGCGCAACTGTGGCTGTTGAAGAAACCCTAGAATTGTTAATTTGCGAATTATGTAAAAATGTTTTACTTCGCAATGCCTAAGGCTTCACACTCTCACGATTCGCAGGAAGTTGAAAGAGGAGCATTACGGAGATATTTATGAAATTGAATATTTATACTGAAATAGGCACGTCCCCAATTTCACACAAAAATTGTCGAAAAAACAAAAGAATATATATATATATATATATATATATATATATATATATATATATATATATATATATGAATGTATATACACATACTATATGTGTATATATACAAATATATATATAAATATATATACATATCCATATATATATATGTATATATATACTGTACATAGACTTATTCTTTAGTTCATTGCGACGATTTTTTTGAAATGAGACTGGAGACATGCCTGTTACTGCATGAAGAATGTACCTCATAAATAACTCCTTATTCATTAATCTTTCACCCTTCTCTTTCTGTTGCTTGTTGTTTTAAGTTTCAGCATGTAGCATCTGCGAACAATTACTGCCAGCTGTTTTCTTGAAGGAGTATTTTATTTCCTTATCATACAGCTTCGCAGTTTTTTTAGATTACAGCAGTAATAATACCGTTGGAAAAAGAAAATATGTTATATATATCAATGCCTAATTTTATTTATTTACTTTCTTAATTCTACGTATTGGTCAAGATGTGATCATTTCTCAGACCGCGATGGGATAAAATGAAATTGTGGTAGCTAAAAGGTATTTATCACAGCATAAGGATCAGGAGGGCAAAATCCAATTAAATATCTTCCGAAGTTATTCCCTATTTTGTGGTTTAGGAGGCGTTACTAAAAAAACAATATACAATAATGACTTTCAATATACAATAATGTAAAAACTGCATGATTCCCTACATTATTTTATACACGTAAATATGCACCTTGACCAATGGTACTCGTGGACTATTATAATTCTAAAAGAATGGAGAGAGAGAGAGAGAGAGAGAGAGAGAGAGAGAGAGAGAGAGAGAGAGAGAGAGAGAGAGAGAGAGAGAGAGAGAGAGAGAGGACAGGAAATAAGTTAACGGCAAAGCTGGAGAAGAAGAAAAGAATTTAAAACAAAGACGAGGCCCACCTGGTCTGTTTTCTCTTCTCTGCATTAATTTCCCGACTAGAATGTTCAAAACTTACTTCGCAGATAGCAATTAAAAAGCAGTGTCTTTTTGTTTTCCCTTTGTAAAAAGTAAGATTTATCAGAGGTGTGTACGTATTTTCAGGTAACTGGTGGTTACCTCTGATAAATCGTACTTTTTTACAAAGGGAAAACAAAAAGACACTGCTTTTTAGTTGCTATCTGCGAAGAAAGTTTTGAACATTCTAGTCGGGAAACTAATGCAGAGAAAAGAAAAAAGACCAGGTGGGCCTCGTCTTTGTTTTAAATTCTTTTCTTCTTCTCCAGCTTTGCCGTTAAGTTATTTCCTGTCCCCCCCCCCTCTCTCTCTCTCTCTCTCTCTCTCTCTCTCTCTCCATAATGTGTGTGTGTGTGTGTGTGTGTGCCCGGCCGTGCGTTTGTGATTGCGTGTTTGTGTGTGCGTGTGCGTCTTCGAAAGTAGCAGCAAAATTCAAGGATGCTTCTGTTCAGGTGGTGCTTTTTACCTTCATCAATCGTCTACGATTTCCACGTATCTCTTCAATATATATGCATATACAGTACATATATCTATCTGTCTATCTATCTATCTATCTATATACCTGTCTATCTATCTATATATCTATCTATATATATATAGATATATATATTTATATATATATAAATATATATATATATATATATATATATATATATATATATATATATAATATATATATATATACATACAGTATATATATATATATATATACATATACACATACATACTATATCATTCAACCTCGAGCTATTTACCCCTTCGGGGTTGGCTCCAGAGAAAAAGGGGGTTCAGTCAAAGTAATCAAATTTGATTGCTAACCACAGCTGTAAGATAAGCGTGTTTGGAGGGTTTGGTACCCTTTTGGGGGAGGAAATGCCAAGCAATGATAAGTGAGCTTGTCTTTATGTCAATGCCGTCTTTTTTGCGCTAATCTTACAGCGTTCTATGAAATGAAAATCCTATGAATAACAAATTTATACAAAAGAAGAAAAAAAGATAAATGTTCTAGTTGACACTATTTACCCAATTCACTCCTGTATCTATTAGGAAGGTAGGTGATTATTTATATACGATGCACAAGTATGTAATAACGACGTTGACAGGTTTGCATAATGGTAATTAACTTTCCTGTCTTAATTGGTATGTTGATCATCCACGCTCCAAACACCAAACATATCAAATTGCAGCCCTCTAGCCTAAGCAGTTTTCTTTTATTTAAGGTTAAAGTTAGCCATGATCGTGCGTCTGCCACCAAACAGGCCACCACAGGGCCATGGGTGAAAGTTACATGGGCCGCGGCTGAGAGTTTCATGGGGCGTGGCTGAGAGTTTCATACAGCATTATACGCTGTACAGAAAACTTGATTGCGCCGAAGAAACTTCGGTGTGTTTTTTCCTTTTTTTATGACTACTATCCCGCATATGTAAAAAGATCTCCGAACTCTTGGAGCCATACCTTACCTGACCATTTGCGCTCCTCGAATCTTATGAAATGAATCTACCCGTCTCCATCATACAGATTTGCTACGACCATCGCATGATTATTTGTAAATGCCAGAATCAGCTTCTTTCTCTTTAAATTACATATATGATAATTAGCGAATTATCAATAGGTCGAAGGAAAACTACAAATTTTCGTATTTGAGGTGTCCAGGCAGTTCTGATACTTCAAGTTAAGGGCGTTTTATTCTTCTGTTCAAGTGTTTCTGTTTATTAAAGGGACCATTAAAGTGTATTTGGTCATTTTGTTGATATTTTCTCAATAACATATTCTGGTCAGGGTTGTTGAGTCAAACGTTAATGAATTCTATCAAATTCTTAGTACAGACAGAGTGTGAACATATCCTAAGCGTTTCCAGTATAGATCATGCAGCCGGCCATGATCTATACTGAGACAGCTTTACAACATACGCTTGTGTAATACATTCTCACTGAATATAACGACACATCCCGATGGGACAAAATTCACCCGGATTAAACTCCCCTTTCCCGAGCTTGCCTCCTGATCCTTGTTGATATCGGCCCATCACTCTGAGTCTCATTGACACTCCCGGTAAAGCAGAAATATCGCGTACAATAAAGTGAACTTGTTTGATGCGATATACTTTTAAATGGTGTTAATCTGTACAATGGTGATGCATATTGAAAGTACAAAGCAAGTACGATTTGACCAGAGAGCACGAAAATGAAATTTCAAATTTTTGTGGTAAAGCACAGATTTGATGCTAGGTACTGGATGAAACTCTGTTAATGAGCTGCAAGCAAAAGTAAGGAAGGAAAGGAAAAGATTTAAACAGCCTGGTATTTTCTGCTCTTTTTATAATAACATCGATCTTCGTCAAGGCAATGTAACATAAATGTAGATCCAGACTGTGTAGAAGAAAAGATTTTTCTTAGCCATTCTACGCATTCTTGTAAAAGTCTGTATTATGTTATTTTAGTGCGCGTTTCCTCATTAACAAAAATATGGATTATGCACGCAAACTCGAATGACTGTAATAACGTAAAGATCTGAAAATGACAGTTTAGGCCGAAGGACAACTGGTAAAATCTCAACGGTATCTTACAAAGTGGTTTGGATACAATTTCCTTTTGCTTTTCAGTGGGTGTTGTAGCGCAAAGACTAAACTTCTTTATTTGAAACTTGACTTAAGTGTATCGTTATTTAATGAAGTTACATTCACTCATATGATTAGGCCCCTTGATAAGCAAATCAGTGCATCAGCAACCGTCTTGAAAAATGAATGAACATCCAAATACAATACAAATACAGTCCTTCTTCATTCCGACAGCTACTCCTAAACTAAGGGGTTGGTTGCCCTGATGCCGTGACTCGCATAAAGGGGATGAGGTTTATGTTGATTATCTTCAATGTTAAACAAGAACTGCCCTGAAAGCTCGAGGCTAAAATGGTGAATGTTGATTGTCTAGAAATGCTAAAGGGTGAAAGAGAATTCTTCTTCTGCTGAGATCTAGTTAGATTTGTATCAAGAAAACTTAACCGGTTGTTAGTATCTTTCTCCTCCGTGAATTTCGTAATTGTGTTTTCGTTTCTTTAGATGTTAATGCCTTTATGTTACCTCTGTGCCGAAATACAAAGAAGTTATAGTCATACATTTGATACATTTATGCCTTAAATTTCTTTTGATAGTCAGAGGGCTAAATTTGCATATGGTGACTGAAAGGTGGGCAGACAGACGTCAGCAGAGAATTATTAAAAGACAGAGGATGGAAACCCCATATGGGACGTTTCTTAATTTCCAATTAAGCTAAAAATGTTTCTCTACAGCAAGAAAAGCACTCCAGATATTTACGCTCTCTCTCTCTCTCTCTCTCTCTCTTTCTCTATCTCTCCCTCTCTCTCTCTCTCTCTCTCTCTCTCTCTCTCTCTCTCTCTCTCTCTCTCTCTCTCTCTCTCCATGCTCATTTATTTCTGCTTTCGTGACTTAAACAGATCTAAATATCAACAGTTCTGAAGTCTTGAATTAAAATCTTTGTTTGCTTTTAGAAGAGAGTAAATTCTAAAGAACTTGGAGTGTTTTGAATTTCAAAATAAAGACCAAATGCCGCAGAATGAAGCAGTGTTTTTCACCCACAAAAGTAAGCGATAGGGTCAAACAGTCGGACCTAAAGCCACTCTAGCAGAAGCAAGAAGATGCAGGAAAAATAAACACTGAGAGTTCCCGGCTGAAATGGAGAAGCGAAGAATGGACGGTTGGGAATAGGGAAGCAGCCAGGAGATCAGAGGCTTAATTTAATAAAGGAAATCCTTCGTGTTTTTCTTAATTTTCAAAAAGGGAATTCAATGTACCTGAGGTAATGTCCGGAGATGAGAAGAATAACACCAAAGTTTAGTATTTGTTTTATTTTTCATGACAACAAAACCGATGTTAAAACATAAAAAAAAAGAGAATATAAACGAAAAGTAAAACTCAAGACAATTTTTTCATTTTTTATGACAAAACGAAAAAGTGAATATAAATAAAAAGTAAAAGAAAAAAGGTAATAAGAGAGTCGACTGAAAAAACAAAGAGAACAAGACTTTATATCTCCAAACAAAAAAAGATAAGCGATACAATGGAGGCCTCAAATCATAAACAATGGCTAACCACTTGCCTTCGTTAATCGATTTGTCTTCGGAGAAAACAGACAAAGATACGGAAGAGGTAATAATATGGATAACCCGTAATAAAATGCATAGATAGTAGAAAAAGAAACATAGTTTTCACTTTCCAAAACACAACTGAAACTGATTTGCGAACTACGGGTTCAAGTCGAAAGGACACCTGGGAGAGAAGAAGAAAGCTGGTGAAAGTCATCTGGGCAATGAATGCCTAAAAAGTAGCCTTGGGCTGAAATTTCTCTTTGGATATTGCATCGTGACTTTATATCATTTCCAACAAGGTCTCAAACGCGCGGTAGTATATATATACTGTATATATATACTCGTATATATATATATATATATATATATATATATATATATATATATATATATATATATATATATATATATACATACACACACACACACACACATATATATATATATATATATATATATATATATATATATATATATGTATCTATGCATATCAACTTTTATAATATATATATAAATGTATATATATTAAATATATATATATATATATATATATATATATATATATACATATATATATATATATATATATATATATATATATATGTGTGTGTGTGTGTGTGTATGTGTGTATTCAGTCCGAATCAACTTAATCTTTGTTGAAATCAGAGTTGGCAATGCCACTGTCACCTAATTCCATACCTTTGAGACAGGTTCGAATCATACTTGAGTATGCAAAATTTCGCGTGTAAATTAATGGCAAAATTATCCTAAAGTACTGTTCAGCTCATAAATTATTATTTCGTAAAAATCAATCTGAAAAGGAGACGTGATGCAGGAATCAGAATAAGACCATACAGCCTTTATACTGTAGTTTTATTTAACTATAGTCATCATGCCTCTGTTAATGCATACCGTACTTGGTACAGAACACATTTTATCCACCTAATCCATTATGCAATTGAAATCTTACATAACCTCTGTCGTATTTTGTTGGTGTGCTAACGGATGGTTACTGAAGTCATCATTCGGGTGAATAAGTTTTCTTTTTATTAAGAACTGAACAAATGAAATGCGCTTAGCGACAAATCACCAAACCTTCACCGATATTCGCCCAGAGTTAGCTAACTGGAATGAGTCACTTGGTAAATGTTTTCTCATAATTTCATGGGACAAACACGCACACACGCACACACGGATGAAAATATGATCTTCTCCCAACTTCTTGTCGGAGAAAACAAAAACCGTTACCTTATGAATTAATGCTCATCCACGTTTACCTGCATGATCGTACAAACTTGTATACCGTATTTAATGAACCACTCGAATTCAGCCAGGACTAGATTCCTGAGGCTATAAAATAACTCGAGATTCAGTGATTCGAGTGTCATTTACTTCAGCAATACTTTAAGGAGAGTTGTGATTTAGCACTATTGTGTTAGCATAATTTTCCAAATATTTTTGTCTAGTTCTCAAACCCTGAAGCAAAGAAAATTATAATAATTATTACCGGCAAACTAACAAGTCCGTGAATAGTGAACTGGCAACAGCCATTCTTTTTATTATGAGTTTTTCCATCAATGTATTTTTTTTTTTTTATAAAAGGAGGGAGGAGGAAATTGTTTCTAAAATGCAATTCATTTAACTGAGAAAATTCATCATTTTTGTATATGACAATGGGACTGTTAAAAATAAAGTAGCATTTGCTATTATTCTACCTGATAAGAAGCGAAGGCTAAAACCAAGAGAGGGCTGTTTATGCCTAGTGAGCTTAATAATGACTGGCATATAAATTCCCCAGCCTAAGCTGGTAATTGGTTTTGGAACAATCCACTTCCAGGAATTTTGGTGAGACAACACCTAGTGAAGACTTTTGAATCTGACAGTTCTCTCTCTCTCTCTCTCTCTCTCTCTCTCTCTCTCTCTCTCTCCTCTCTCTCTCTCTCTCTCTCTCTCTCGTGTATGAATACTAATGAAATAAATAAAAAAATGGGATAAGAGATGGATGTTTAATGACAGATTGAGAATAATTCTGATCGGGAAAATCAAGAGAGATATAGAATTATGCGGTGAGAATGTGATACATGGTTCTGTCCAAAAGGGAGGCCTTCCCATCTATAATAATGATAGAGTGGTATACATTTTTGATAGATAACTGCCGCGTCGAGGCGCTCCGGTCTCACTTATGATGTGATGGCACTCTGATTGGCAACAACCAAGGAAACATATAAAGAAGAAGACTAGTGATTTTATGGTACTCGGAAGCTCATCCGAAAATAGGAAATCACTGGGTCTATGATGGATTATTATTATTATTATTCTTATTATTATTGGTTAAGCTTTAGCCCTACTTGGAGAAGCAACTTACTGGAAGACCAACGGCCTCATAGCGAAATCAGTCCAGTGCGGAAAAAGAAATACAAAAATAAAGAATAAATTAATAATATTTAAAAGAAATAAAACGGCTTAATGTTATACATATATGTTCTATATTTATATGTATATATATGTATGTATACATATACATCTACTGTACATATATTAATATATATTATTTCAACAATTAGTACTCTCATCCAACAGCGGGTGAGCCACCCGCTATTGGATGAAAGTACTTATTGTTGAAATAATATATATTAAAATATATATACATGTATATATATACATATAAATATCATGGACGAATGTCCTGGGAGTTTACGTAGATTTTTAAAATATGCAAATATTTTGTACAAAATTCTTTATGCATATAAGCATTTGCAATTAATTTCACGCATACACACATATATATACATATGCACACACACAAACACACACACATATATATATATATACATACATATACACAATATATATATATATATATATATACACATATACTATTTAAGTGAAACATAGATAAAACAAGTATAAATTAAGAGGAATGGGTGAAACGATGCCTGAAAATGTAATGAAAACAAATTAACTTGATAACAAGGAAGTAAGAAGAACATAAAGGTAGAAAATGGACGAACCTTGGGCTAGAGACAATGACACAGGTGGTATAAATAGATGAGGAATTTGTGAAATTCCATGATGGGATCATATTGACAGCTGGCATTTGTATAAGTATAGGAGAGTAGGAAAAGAGAATAAAAACAGCAAGTTGTGGGAAGAAAGAGTAAAGGACAATAAACGGTTATGAACAAATATAGCAGAGGATGTCATTAAGGAGACATTAAGAGAGAAAAAAGGAGGCACGTAATGAAATTAGAGGAAAGAAGCGAAAAAGACCTTTAGAAAGAATGAGCCAACGAGGACGTAAATGTATAGAGAGTGTAGAAAAGGAGGGCCAAATGGAGAGATGATGTCTGAAGTGAATGTAGTCCTTGGTTGATGAGGAGAGAGTGATTGAAATACGGAGCTGAACGGTACAATCTGGATAGGGGTTGAGCGCAATGCTGATGAGCTTTCTGTGTAGGTATATGGAGCAGCTTAAGATGTGGAAAACTTTCTGCGCAAGGGGGTTCATCCATGAATTACAGGCATGGTATAAACATTTTGTATTTTCCATTCTAGGGCCTTCCTCTTTTATGGAAACGAAATAGTATTGTATTTCTATCTTTCCATCTGTCTGTCTATCTATCTATCTATCAATCTATACATCCACACACACACACACACACACACACACACACACACACACACACACACACACACATATATATATATATATATATATATATATATATATATATATATATATATATACCTATTAAGCTGATTTTCTCATTTTCTTACCTGAGGGTTACTCCAGAGAGAAAACAACACTTCTGTCACTGCCACATTTATACAATAACTGCTGATTGAGGTCATATATATATATATATATATATATATATATATATATATATATATATATATATTTGTACATATATATATATATATATATATATATATATATATATATTTAGATATACATATATACTGTATATATATATATATATATATATATATATATATTTAGATATACATATATACTGTATATATATATATATATATATATATATATATATATATATATATATATATATATATATTATATGGCAAAGCTATTAAAAAATTTTACCCTCAAGTAAGCTAAGATTAGTTTTCAAGTCAAAATCCCCCATTAAAATAAAATCCTACAAGTGTAAGGATGTGTTGTCATCTGAACGTCAGTCAGCTTTGTTTCCAAGTACAAGTTTCACTGCTATATTGGAATATACGCGGGAAAATCAAAGCGTTAGCTCAAGGTTCCTGTCTTTGAACATATTGGAAGATTTATTTGAACAAACAGGCCATTAAGCTAACCTTCACTTACTGCTATTACATATCACTTAAGAATCTGATCGCCGAGTAATTGTGGGCTTCTTATCAGTGGTTATCTGTAGATCAAACCAAATCGAGTTCAAAGTGGTTGAGTATCTATGTACCTTTAGATGCAAGCTCTCTCTTTCAAATAACATATCATCAGTCGAGTCTGCGTGTTTTAAGATTTCACAAAATTCTCTCTTTTAGTGTTCCTCTCTTCATCTTAACATCTATAAAAATTTATATTTATCAAAACGTTGGACTACATCATTTATATTTTGTATTTGTATGTATTCATTGGCCCTTTCATATTACTGAATATTTAAATTTTTACTTGAAGGACATGATGTTACATACAGATAATAAATTTTATCATAAATATTCAATTTACAGATTGCCAAATAGAAGTAGAAAAAAAATATTCATTCATGTGCTGGTTTTCACACATACAGACAGGTGCACACACACACACCTTATGTATATATATATATATATATATATATATATATATATATATATATATATATATATATATATATATATATATATATATATATATATTTTATATGCAGTGTATATACTGTATATATACACTTCTAGGAATGTTGTTCTCATGTAAGTACATGAGAACAACAGTCTATTGGTATTAAATGCTAAGTTTAGACTTGCCGTTCAACAAGGGGTCAGCCTCTCTGTACACTGTCCCCTAGATAATCATGCAAAATGACAGTACCCCATTCCTAGCATTAGGACAGGACGTAACGTCCCTGTGATCGGGAAGTAATGTCTTGATTCTCTCTTATATTACCGTAACTGTTTTCGTCATGGGTGGTCAGGTATGCAACATAATAAGTGTTTATTTCGCAGAGTTGGTCCTTGCCTTAGGCAATTTACTAAGAAGAAGATTTACTCCAGTTTCCTGTATATTATGGTGAAATTAGGAAAGGAAGTCGATTGCACAAACCGGGCGTATGTTTACATTATGCAATCGAGACTCTGACGTAGATATAACTTGCAATCTTACGGGACGCTATTCTCATATCAAATTACATGCTTTAAATATACTTGAAGCACTTTTATTCAATAAAAGTGAAACAAAAAGGATTTATGGTTTTAAACAGTGACCATAAATCAAAAATACTTATGAAGAAAAAAGCTGCTTGCAACCATTTTTTTCTACATGAGAAAACAATAGAATTCTTGTATTTCAGAAGTATCCATGTTTTAAGTGTACTTAAAGTAGTTATAATTAATACGAGAGAAATAAGAGACTTCTGGTATTTAACGAGTATATACTTATAAATCATAAACATTCATGAAGAAAAAGGCAGTAGCAACATTTTATTTAACACGAGGAAAACAAAATAGAATGCTAGTGTCTAAGAGGTGTCCATATATCATTCAGTTATTATAGAATAACTGTAGACCTAAAAGGTTTGGTTAGATGAAAGATCCTCTGATATTCGACAAGGAAACTGTGAATATACATTTCGTGTCCATAAATACCTGTAAGCGCTTTACACTTACGAAAATCCTCACGGCTTCAGCCCCTGTCACTAGAGCATTAGAGAAAAAATAGGTTTTTGTCGCTGAACGTCCAACGTAATCCCCGCTTAAAATAACCCACTTACGTTTAAATTCTAAATTTCAGGGCTTCTCAGTTATAGAGATTAATCATTATGACGATGAGCGAACACTATCATCGGTACACATTTCGTATCTACTTGTGGTTGTACACAAATATAAATCAGTAAAGCAGCCATGAGCTATCTAAACACAACGGAGCAGAAAAATCCGGTGAAGCGATGCAAAGGGTAGCCGAATAAAAAAAAAAATGGCCTGGTGAAATTAATCGAATTATGCAGATAAGTTTAAAGATCGAGAAACGAATGGATCTAAATTACATAAGAGCAAATACTGGCTACAATATGAAGTGGTAGGCTGGTTACATAGGTAGGAAAAAATTGAAGGATATTGTAAACGCAAAGCAAAATTTGACTGTCCCAGAATGTGTTTTCGTCACGTAGGAGTGAAGTTAAGGAGTATTCGGGTGGCACTAAGTTTAAAAAAATAAAGAAATCTAGAATACTTTCAAGTGTTAATATATCCGCAATGGAAATGTTATCATTTAATTCTGAAGCATTTCTATTCATTTACTGCGAAATCTACGAGTATATTTTATTGAAAAGAAAGCGAGAAACATGTCTTTATTTTATCGTTGATTAAAAATGCAAGGTCATTCGTACTAATAAAAGTGTTCCATCTCTAATTAAGACGATTTGGTGTTCTAATGCTGTCTCAGTTAATCACAAAACTTGGTTTTTAAAACTTTAATGAGCTAATTATCCATCACCTGGATTAACGATGGTTGATTTAATACCTTATAAAGAGTCGATGGCCAAATTACAAGTTTCCCTTCATTTTGCGGAGTAAACAAATACGAGACCATCACCTTAAACTTTGCGTGAAAACGATTGTGCCGAATGAATCACCCGAGGCGAGATTTTATTACCGGATGAGTGCTTTATGACAGGCACGTAGTAAGATTGCACAAGACATGTCAGTTCACAGTTTGACAGGCTGTAATTTAAAACAGTTTGATCTGTGTTATGAAACTTATAATTTATAATTTTTTCCTAGTAAGATTTTTTGTGTTAAGCTTGAAAAACTGGTTGCTCGCTCACGTGACCGTGGAGTAGATTCAACAAATAACTAGTAATCGGCGCAATCGAGTTTTCTGTACAACGTATAATCAAGGCCACTGAAAATAGATCTATCTTTCGGGGGTCTCAGTATAATGCTGTATGAGCTGCGGCCCAAGAAACTTTAACTACGGCCCGGTGGTTGCATGTCCTATATCGTTGCCAGACGCACGATAATGGATAACTTTAACCTTAAATAAAATGCAAACTACTGAAGCTAGAGAGCTGCAATTCGGTATGTTTGATGATTGGAGGGTGGATAATCAACATACCAACATGCAGCCCTCTAGCCTCAGAAGTTTTTAAGATCTGAGGGCGGAGAGAAAAAGTGCGGACGGACAGACAAAGCCTGCACAATAGTATTCTTTTACAGAAAACTGAAAACGGTAGATGTCACATGAATCCAGAGTATCCAGATGTTACTTGGGTGCACCGGGCCAGAAAAGCTTAATCTACGAGGACTTCGAAAAGCTAGACATAAATAACCCAAATACACAAGACAGGAGAGAATGCTACTTTTATTTAACTGTGATTTGGAAATGCATACGCAGGCACATGTGGTACATTTCGACGACAAAATCTACTCCGCATGTACACTTTGTCCTAGCGAAGATTCACTACGAATGTAGCAATGGTTTCATGCTATGCGGATGGTCCCCCGATCAGTGAAATCAGCAACGTTTGGTTTCGTAGTATACGTTGGGGATAGACACCTGCTTCAAGGGACAAGAGGTGCGGATGATATATATAATGTGTATATATGTACATATATACATACATATATACAATATATATATACTGTATATATATACATATATATGTATATACTGTATATATAAGTATATATGTACATATATACACATTATATACATCATCCGCCTATAGGATCTGAAACTTGGTGGTCCCCGTCCAAGTTCTTACGAAACCAAACGTTGCTGATTTCACTGATATATACTGTATGTGTATATATAGCCGCCTGCTCCAAGGGAAAAGTGGTGAAGATGATGTATATCTATCTATCCATCTATCTGTCTATCTATCTATATATATATGTAAGTATGTATATATACATACATACATATATAACACACATATATATACTTTTATATATATGTATGTATGTATATACATATCTTTATAACACACACACACACACATATATATATATATATATGTATATATATATATATGTATATATATATGTATATATATATATATATATATATATATATATATATATATATATATATATATATATATATATATATATATATATATATATATATATATAAAGATAAAATCCACGAAGGAAACGGAAACACTGGAGTGCTGCGAGGCCTTTCGACGCTAGGTCTGCTAAGTGACCTAGCGTCGGAAGGCCTCGCAGCACTCCAGTGTTTCCGTTTCCTTCGTGGATTTTATCTTTATTTATATATTCATCACGTTCCATATTTTCGTGATTCAGTTATACACACACACACACACACACATAAATATATATATATATATATATATATATATATATATATATATATATATTATATATATATATATATATGTGTGTGTGTGTGTGTGTGTGTACATACACACCAGAACCGGAGTGGGGAATAAGTGAAGAAGCTCTTGCCTTCCGTGGCAGAATTTGGGCCAGTGCACATATTATGGTTTCGAGAAAGAGGTCCTAGTTGGCAGCTCTTGCGCGTTGGCTTAACTCGTGCCACGAAAGTGAAAGCTTCTCCATTCATTCCCTACTCGTTCTTTGGCGTACCTAGAAAGTGGGAGGAACTCTAGAAGTTAGGAGTTACCACTCAAAGTACCAGTTTTTCGACTTCTGTAAAATTTTCCCTAATACATAGGTTTTTGTTTATAATTTTTTTAAGTTAAAGGTTGATTTTGTGCTTCCTCAACTCAAAAGGTGGCCTTTGATCTTTTTGTGGGAGTAAAATTGCTTCCAGTATAGTATTTGTTTGTCATCAACTGGACTGTATAGTTGGCTCTTAGTTTGTGACTTTTTCCAGTCTACCTCTCGCCTACTTTATGGAAGAGTTTTTTTTTAACCTGAATTAACTATTTCAAATTATAAGAATCCGATTTACATTCTTCGGATATTCCCTTAAGCACTTTCGTCTAATTTTGGCAAGTAATGTTTGATTTCTCAGAGCAAATGCCATTATGTGATGAAGCACAGCCTACAGTGTATTTGCTGGCAAAATCCCTGGTTCCAGGTAACAGCAATCTCTGCTTGAAGTGGGAATAAAAAGCCAGACTTTTGTTCCTTTCTCATCGCAAAACCACAGTGTATCATTATCGCTCTCAAACAATGATAGTGGATAATCCATAAATTCATGCTGAAGGGATTCCAGCTTTCTTTTTTCGTCAGCATTTTGCAAAGAATACTTACACTTTACAGTCTGACATTCATGTGAATGCATTTGTTGTGGTTGAGGTTCCTTTGAGATTTTTGGGGTTTCCACCGAGGCTCATTTTCCTTGCTCATTCCTTAAAACTTCAACCTCGTTGTATTACTTCAATGACATCCTTGAAGTCTACATTTTGTCTTGAAGTAATAGTTAATGAGTTGATCCTTCACTACAATTCCAAGGATTTATATAATAAGCTCGTTATATCATAATGTCAACGGGTTATTTTCTCTCTTCATCTCTTTTGTGGAATTGTCACGGTGATCTAATGTGAGCTTTTTCGTATCATACATTTCTTTCATTTGTTTTAATATCTGTGTTAGAAATGGATGGATTTTTATGTATTTGTGTATTACAGTTTGGTTTTTTAGTTGCTCTTGACTTGGTCACTTACATAGTATGAGTGTTCATGTCAAATCACTCCAAACACCATTAAAAATACCTTTGTTATTAGATACAGTAAAATTTCCAAGTAAAATATTTTTACAAATGTCTGATGAAGAAGAATGGAGTAATTTTACCATATATATATATATATATATATATATATATATATATATATATATATATATATATATATATATATATATATATATATATATATATATATATATATATATATACTGTATATATGGCATGTCTAGCTGTGAAATTATATGGTGTGAAACAGCTCTTGTCAGATTCCTGTAATTGAGGTCTTCCTCTTACTATGAACTCATTTACTTAGTCATGGCTGTCTTGTACGGCTTTGAGTCTGACAGTTTTAGATCTGCTAGCTTTGAAGCTAACTCTTAAAAGCATCCCAAATAAGTTTCTTCTTGAATTTAATAGTCATCAATTGCCTACTAAATTAATATATCTGAAACAGAAAACTGTTAAACAACGTAAATGCTGTATTTGCTCTATTCTTCATTTAGTAATCTTTCCTTTATATCACTTTATTTATTGTTCCTCAAAGACAGGCCTTTTCTGGCAAATAAAGAATCATCAAAACCAGAATACTTGCGAAAAAACCAACGCAGTTCAAAGATTTCTTTCCACATGAAAGCCGCCCTTTCGTTAGATAAGATATTGACGTAATTGTAAGTTTTTCTTTTGCACATTAAGTTTCATTTATCACGAGGTCACAAGTCACATCTGTATGTTTGCTGCAGGCTTATTTGCATTTACTACATTATATACATTTGCGCATTTACAGGGTTGGAATGAGAAGCCGAAAATATTCTGCATAAGGATGAAAACGAGTAAGACAACATTAAACGAAGGCACCGAACTGACAATATTGTGCCTGGAGTGATATAACAGTAAGCCGTAAGACACTTAAGTCATGAAAGCTTTGTCAGAAAAAGTAGCTCTTTTAGATCATATTTCATCAATTTCCGGGCCCTTTTGGACTCCCAGGCTATTTCGACAGCTTGCCTATTTTAGAAATATTCTTTTACATAATGATTGTTTTCTTTCAGTTCAGGCCTTAAAGTAACACGAAGCAATTTTCTGCCTGACTTTTGTAAAGGCTTTATAAAATCTGGAGTATAAGTGTTTGTTATCCATAGCTGGCATTCATAATTACTTTATTATTATTATTATTGTTATTAAGAAAACTAACCCTATTCTTATGGAACAAGCCACAGGGGCCATTGACTTGAAATTCAAGCTTCCAAAGAATATAGTTTTTATTTGAAAGAGGTAACGGAAGCTATTATGAAATACAGAAGCAAGAGATCAGTTATATTAGAAAATGAAAAATAAATGAAAAAATTAATAACAAAAATAGATAAAAATGTAAATAAATTATTAAAATGCAAAAGAACTGATTTAGGATAGTAATGAATTGCGTCATCGCTTGAACTTTTGAGGTCCGGATTGCACAACATCCTCATGGGAGATTGTTGCTTTTATGTTTTAAGTCACACACAAGGCTGCAGTTTCTCTGATTCACTGATTCTCTAACTACTTAATCACAGTGAGCTCCTTCTAAGCCTTTCGACTCTTTACACACTAAAACGGAAACCCCTTCCTCAGCACATCGCCCCTTCTTTATGCTTCGTCATTTCCTATCTAATTTCATTGAGACGTCAGTAATCTAAAAATTGTTACGCCAGTTCTTATACCCACAAATCTATCAATCGTCATTCATTGGAAGAGATGGCCCTTTCATTTCAAAGCTTCTTCTACGTCAAATCAGAATTTACTGCCTTCTCATCCTTCTTCCCCCCATCTCGGATAAATAAACTAAAATGTTGAAACTCACTAATCCCTCTTTCATTTATGCTTGCATCTTTCATACATTTTTGCTCCCTGTTCTCCCTCCCTATCTTCTTCATGTAATGCAGACGGTGTGTCTCGGCAACACCCATTTTCATCTTATTCGTATTCAACAACATTACAAGGCTCCCATTAAAAAGAATTGTCTCAACTGTTCCTGCATATGCTTCAACATTTATCTCTCTACTTGACTTTTATTCATTTCTTTAAGAGACCTCATTGCTTCCCAGTGTCGGAATTCATTTTCGTTTTTCTCACAGCATTATCTGCCAGTACTATCAGTTTCTGTAACCTTTCAATGCTATACCATGAAACTAACAGATGTTAGTTATTAAAAGTCTCTCTCTCTCTTTCTCTCTCTCTCTCTCTCTCTCTCTCTCTCTCTCTCTCTCTCTCTCTCTCTCTCTCTCTCTCTCTCTATATATATATATATATATATATATATATATATATATATATACATACATATATATGTATATATTGGTTATACAATAACACACGTATTTAGTAAAAAGTGACCAGCAGATTCTGTATATATACATATATATATAAGTATATATTGCACACACACACACACACACACACACACATATATATATATATATATATATATATATATATATATATATATATATATTTGTTAAAGTTATCAGTAGATTATATATACAATCACACAAACACACACACACACATATATATAAGATATATTATGTATGTTATATAATTACCATAATTTTTTTCGCTGAGTGAGACCTACATTCCTCTTTCCTTTTAGGGCCACTTTCTTTTCTTGTCTTATTCATGCTGCTGTCTAAACCATTACTAATAGTTTTCTTCCAACTGACATATCAACAGGGAGTAGGTCTTTATATCAGTTCTTCCAGAACATGACTCGGCCGGGAGGCAACTTTCTTGATCTTGGGTTAACACGCAGATTTTGTTCAATTTGAAGGAAACAGTTTTATAGCTTTATTTTTGTTTCAATTGTTCTGGTTCACATTTCTGCGCAACATTATGTTAGTGGTTGTTAACCATTCTTTCTTTGTTTTGTAATTAAATGGTTGTTATTGTTAATGAAATGGTATGGTATTGTTGATTAGAAGGTCATAATTATATATATATTTCAGTAGTTTCCATGACTAACTTTTGATTAAAAATCTTAATGGTTGCTGCGTTCATAAGAATCCGTGGATTTTCTTTAACTAATTTCAAGGTTTAAACCAAATTCGTAGCAACCTTATGAAATAAATGTTGGTGCCCTTCAGGCTCTTTAGGTGTGCGGTTTCAATTCCTGTTAGAGTGGAGTTTCTTCCTTTGTGCTTACTAAACCGTGGTATATTTTATCCTCGGCATCAGATTCAGCTGATCTATTACAGCAAAGTGTGTCCTTGGTTTCCTGTGCAATGGGTGTTTTTCCTTCGACACCGAGACTCGGCGAGACAGTTTTATCTATCGTACCTTTATTTCAAGTTCCAGTTATTTTCATAGTCTTTATTCTAAACTCCTGTGTGCATAGTCTTCCCCTTAGTCAAACGATACCAGTTTTTGCCCTCATCTATTTTATATGCGGGAATGCAGTGCATTCTTTCTACGCCCAACCTAAATTGTTTAAAGTTGAGAACATTGTGGAGAAAGTGTTAGTTGTACGTTGAACAATTATGCTTCTCTTTTATCTCCATTAAGGTTTGAGTTGCGGGTGCATTGCTTCTATTACTGTCTGACTCTGCATTGTAATACTTAACATATGCCTTCATTGTTACCGCCATGTTGAAACGAGTGGTCAGTCTGACTCCAAATATTTCATTTGTAAGGCATGAGTTCAAGGTCACTTACATACAGTGCAAATGTATGGATAAATAAATCTAAAGTAACCATGCGGAGGAAAACAAAAATAAAACTACAAACCAAGACTAAGAAGCCAAGGTACAGAGTCAAAGGAACAAACAAGGCAGCTAAACATGGCACTTTCGATGGCCCAGCAGCCACAGTTGCGGCAAAGATGCTCCAGCGAAACAGCAGATGTATAGAGACCCGAGAACTATCATATGTTCCTCTTTCTTCTCTGAGCAAATTGCCATCCATCCCATACAGCATTCACATAGTCTACTTATTTCAGTCATGAGTTTTTCTAGACGTAATTATGGCGTGCACAGATTTTCCCGTTACTTTCAGTGCTGAAAAAAAAAGTGTCATAGGAGACACGCAATTCACATTTTTTTTTTCTGTTATTTTCTGTGTAACGTCTTGCATCAAAACCTTTCCCACGTGTTCCAAGTAAATCAAACTTTAGTTCCCACATTCTCGTCTATTTTTTTTTAAATAAAAACGGAAGATCAGCCATCTCTTTGTACGCATATTTTCTGAGTAGATCAGATACTTTTCTTTGTCTTACTGGCGCAGAATGTATCATTTTCGTCATATCCCTTTTCCAGTTTGGTCCAGTTTTGTGTTTTCGTAATGAATTCTCATAACTTTCATAACCCTGTCGACCATTCATTATCCTGTAATGATGTTCATAAATATTGGTAAGAAGTACATCAGAAGCAAAGGTATTCACATTTTCGGATTTTCGGTGAATCTGCTTAGTTTATGAAATAAAAAAAAAGAAACTTTAGCTCTTTAATTTCTTTTCAGAGATTGTGCTTCCTTCTCAAGCGCTGTTATTTTCTGTCGGCTGTGTTTTCCTTAGTAAGCAATTACTCCCATTTATATTCCCATTTTTTTTATAAGCCTTTTGTACATACGTCATTGCAAATGCAGTTACCAGGTTACTTGGATAAAATACAAGACGCTTGATTTTTCCGTTCTCAACAAAATATCTGCAAGAAACATGCACAAGTTCATGATTTGAGAATTTTTTTTTTTTTTTTTAATTAACCGCGAGTATTTCTTGTGATTAATTTTTTATCTTTGGGTGCAAACACTGCAATATACTACATACCATAATTGTGGTCGTTTATGGACATCTGCTGTTCTTTTCCAACTGACATTTTCTAATGTGATAGCTACATATTTTCTCAAAGAAAAACATTACCTCTTGGTAAAGGTTCTGAAGCTTTGTAGTTATATTTTCCTTAAAATACAAAAATTCAATAAATTAATTTTTTATATTGTCTGGCATTCATGATGAAAATGAAGATTTAAGAGTTAATATTTTGGATAAGTACCATGAGGACCGTCTTAACAGCAATATAGGCCCTTGGAGTTCCTCGTTGGGAGTGTCGGTAGTTCTCAGCTAGCACTCTGCTAGGCCCGAGTTCGAGTCTCCGACCGGCCAATGAAGAATTAGGGGAATTTATTTTTGGTGATAGAAATTCATTTCTCGGTATAATGTGGTTCGGATTCCACAATAAGCTGTAGGTCCCGTTGCTAGGTAACCAATTGGTTCTTAGCCACGCAAATAAGTCTAGTCCTTCGGGCCAGCCTTAGGAGAGCTATTAATCAGCTCAGTGGTCTGGTTAAACTAAGGTATACTTAACTTATAGACCCTCGGGCAAAGCTTTGCACTGGGGCCTCTACCTGCACAACCACCCACGGGAATAAAATTGTAAATGGTCGATAAAATTAAATATGTATTTACTGTACCGGTACTGCCAACAAAATCAGTGTTTAAACATTAGAAAAACATGGTGTACAGCAAATATTAATCAACACAAACGTTTGAGCGCTATAACATGAGTCTTGAAAAACAAAAATGTCAACATATAAACGATACTCCGTTAGTAAACCTCACAGACAGAGAGGGCACAGTATGAAATTACTGTGAATTATCTATTATTAATCAAGTGTTAAATGCAAACACTTGCAAAATTTCTTTGCAGAGAATTGCTTTATAATTGGCTTGATGTCATTGGTCTACAGGATGTCATTTTCCATACACATGAAATTATTTATCTATTAACAGCAAGTCACAACATACATGGATTAGCATAGGGGCCCTATGCTAGCGGTGCCCCCAGGCAACTTGCCTAGCGTGCCCATGTGGTAAGACAGCCCTTTGTACCATCTGAGGACGGTGCTGGGTGTCTAAACTAGTTATGTCTAAACTTGGTCAGAGGCAAAAAAAAAAAAAAAAAAAAAAAAAAAAAGTATAGAAATACTGTTATTCACGCCCAGGACATTTTAGCGATATCAGTCGATGACACGCCTGGTCACCCATAAATTACTGCAAGGTGAAACTCCAGCATAATTTTACAGCCGTACCGAACGAATGAACAGTACTTCCTAAAATAGCGCCAGAGTAGCTATTGATTCTGATACCTGCAAGCAGATTGTAACACATCACGTTACTTTGAATTAAAACACTTTGGAAGGAACAAGTACCCCATTGATGCACTACTCATTTATGCATGTTTTCACTGCATAGAATGGCACTGTGAGAAAAAGGTAAAGTTGGTAAAATACTGAAACCAAGTTAGTGGGGCTTTACTTCTAAATATTGATAATCCTTTCTGAATTTTATAACCGACATAATTCTCCTACATTCGATTTCCTGTAGCCTGTAACAAGTCATTGAAGGTGTTCAGCTACGTCCTTCAGTTTTATGTTGCCTTGATGCCGGTTGTCTAACCTCTGTAATTTTTCCATTCTCCAATATTTATCTATAAAACATTGATATACTATTAACCACCCTGCTAGCTGCGTTTATCGTTCAGTCAATGCGAATAACTCACACCCGCAAATCATTCAATTTTATTGCTTTAGAGCATGACTAAAACACATCAGTTTTCTCTCACGTCTCTTAATAGAAAACGGAAAATCTTTAGAGGATAACGTCTTTACTCATCATTGAGAGTGGGCGTTGCTAAATAATAAAGAATGAAGTTCAGTCTTTCTAAGCAATATCTACTTAAAGAATTTTATTTTAAAAGCACAGTCCGTGTGTTTCAACTTTCCCACTTAATGCCGTATTAAGTATTTATGTTAATCTGAAAGGAAGGTCACAGTTAGTTGTCTATCTTTCTTTAAATATATATATATATATATATATATATATATATATATATATATATATATATATATATATATATATATATATATCTTTAAGTACATTTAAAGACTCACCAGACATTTCAATTTCTGGTTTTAAAAGCTATTCTTTCCTATATATGTGTCTCAGCCTAACTGATACATAGCCAATAATATGCCAGGCGCCGTTCACAGCCGTTCGAATAGGTAGCATTGGTTGCATTAAATACAATTTCCTACAACTACGGATAAAATTAACATCCGAATAACTGTTGATTGCAGCTACACTTTATTAGTAAGAAAAACATTAAAATTATGTGAAGAAACAAATAAAGGAAAGAGGACAGTGAGTCACAAAAGTATGACCAAGTCTTTCGTAGTCATACCCCAAAAACGGGCAAATCAAGGTCCTTCTTGAGGTGTCACATTTGGATGCTCTGCCCTCTTGTTCGTTTGAGGTATAAAATGTCAACTGCATAGATTGATAGTGTCTAGCATTCATAGTAAAAAAGAGAGAAATATTTTAAATGAAACGGCAAAATAAGGCTGAAATCTATCAAACTCATCCGATCCGTTGTTTGTTCATAGCAGATACTTCTTTCCTATTGAGACGCTTCAGTTAAAATTTACTCACGGATATCCACCGTCCTTGTTAACCTTGTGACAAGATCCTTTGATATAATGAGGAATACGGATAAAACTATACTTTCAGTTTTAGGAACAAGTCTTCATCTTTTTGGTGGTACCGTCGTAAAGTTCTGTTGCTTCAAAATGATCGTAATTTTTTTTTTTTTTCAGATAAAAGTATGGTCTAACTGATGCGCAAAATCATCATTTGAATTTCCTTGCGTGGCTCATTGTCTTAAGGAACTTTCACGTCTCGCCACTTTCCTCAGTTTAAGAAATTCTTTTGTCTATTTTTGCATAACAGGCAAATTTGGGATTACTGACGGCAAGGCCCCTAACATGTTTATACCCCTTTTTATTAGCTAATCCTAATTCTGTTTCTTAAAGATTAAGCGACGAATTGTTTAAATAAGTACGTGGCTAAAGGATTTATGCTATTTACATATTTCAGGTGTTACACATTTCATTTTAACTCTATATAATACCCAGATCTACTAAAGTTTAATGTTACAGTGGCTAAATGAGGTTTCTCTTAAATACGGTGAAGGTTGGCTTTATCTTGAGCAAATGCATAGGACAGCTCTTTAAAATGTAGAAAGCACTCATTATTTTGTTTCTGAAGTTATAGACGCTCTTGAAGAAATATTGCGAGTAAAAACTTGTTAAAAGCATTAGCAGATTAAATGGCATTGCACCGACTTCCTTTTGTGGGAATATAGCACGAGCTACGAATTAGCTTAGAGTTAAAGGATCATTCATTTTGCAGACAAATACGCTACATATATAATTTCAAACAATATCTTTAAAATCAACCACAGAACATGTTTTACAAGAACAGGCTGTTATCAATACGTTATCTTTAACAGTAGAAGGCTTAACCAATTTGCTGATGTGCGCAATGTTTACATTAATGATTCGAGAACTAAATCAGTGTGGTGTTGATTGTTTACACAACAAATCTAAACTTCGTTCGTTGATTTCAAATCTTACGATAGGTTACGGAATAATTCTTCATTTGTTTCGCGTACATTTACTGACTTATGATTTGGCTACATGACAGGTAAAAAAAAAAAAAAAAAGTTCAGCGCCTTTTTACCGTACTGAAATAAACTGAACATAACATCAAATATAGCAAATAAACTTCTGAAAATCCTCTATTTCATAAAGACGACAGCGAGAATTGGGTGTAAACGTACAAATGCTGTGTGCTGTAAGTTCGCAGAGGACAGTGATAAAGAGAATATGTATCAATTTTTATATGTTATCGATCATGATCTTTTAAAACATTGAAAATATACCTGGTATACCAATGATGGCGTAGTACAAGGCATACATCAGCTTCAAAATGGCTCCGTTACAAGCATAAAACTCATGCTAGCACTCATTAATATCCTGGAGGCGTACTGGACAAGTTGTTTGTATATTAATGTTTTCTAATGTGGCTGCTATGTCACGCGACAATGACGTCAATCCACGTGTAACATGAGATAATACCCGTCGCTATTACTTTTTGAAATACAATCAATTTACCAATATATGCACACACAAACACACACACACACACACACACACACACACACACACATATATATATATATATATATATATATATATATATATATATATATATATATAAATAATGTGTGTGTGCATGTGTGTTTTCACAAATATTAACGCCACAAAGTTCGTTTAACTTTCAGTTCACTCTAACTCATTGAGACAATGTATTTTCGTTGTTTCCCAACCAGGCAGCAGTTCGTATCCCACTGCTGACAGAACACTTATCACTTACAATTGCCTTTGGGTGTAAGTTATTCCTGGGGTAGAGTGAACTGGATATTAAGGGAAATTTGCAGCGTAATATTTGTGGCAACAAAAATTTACGATTACACACACACACACACACACACACACATATATATTGTAACGAAATCCGTTACTGGTTCTTTCTAAAGATCCACCTTAAAACTATCAACTCCTATTAAGTAGAGTGATAGGCCCTGGAACAGCAAAAATGAAACTCAAACCATGAACAGGAAGGGCAAAATAAAAGCTTTGTATAAAACCGTTAATAACAAATATATTTATACACAAATGGGTACCACCTTAATTACATAATCACCTGAAAAGGAAAGGACCACACGCCTTACAAGTAATAAACACAATCTCCTAGCTAACAATCGTACCAACAGGAGGAGAGAAAGTTATAGGAGAAGGTGGGAAGACACAAACATACTATGTCGAAAAATTATCACAAACGCACGACAGGAAAGGGTACTGAGAGAAAGAATCCTTAAACCTAACTAAATACAATAATTCCCTACACCTAACAACAAACCAAAAATACACACTTTCATCATAATAACTGCAGATCACTATGATGTAAATAATGTTGACTGGCGATCCAATAAATCAATATATTAATGCAGACCAGCGATGAAATAATCCTATAACCCTACGGGTCACACACGTAGGGTCAAACTCTCCTGGACTGACGTTCGTCAGCGAAAGTCCACCAACAATATTTACCACGAGGATAATAACAATATTAAAAGTGGCTTACACTTCTTCGCCGCTGAAGCGCCGAGTGACGACCTCAAGGATACATTGGATCTGCGAGGCAAAAGCAGTGCAACGGCATACACAAAAGAAAATGATCGTCCCTTACGACCACTGACGAGCCGAGACACCTGAGCGGTACGTCTCACTCAAGACACGAAGTCTCCTTATCTCCCTTCTTCCGGGAGTCAAAGAAGCTGCAGATACTGCTAATAATGCCTACGACATCCAAGAACCCTTCTGTCGGGAGGCCGCACAAAGATTAAAAGTCCTTCGGATGTCCCGTCATCGAAGAAAACTCACACTGCCCACCAGTAACGCTGAACATCCCCACACACGCTCGCAAATATGAAAACAGAAGAAAAACATACAAACGGATGGGAGAGTCCAAAGATGGTTACCAGCGAACCACCTCCTAAACGAGGTGACTAAATAACAAAGTGGAAACCAAAAGTGAACAAAAGTAAAAACAAAATTTACAAAGTTACGTTAACTTCTGATATCAAAACCAAAAGCAAAGAAAAATTAATTACATTAATCATCCAACACTAAAACAAAACTGAATTACGTTAGTATAAGAATAGCAAAACTGAACAGGGCCCATAACATGAACCACTCAATCAATATTTATAAATTTTACAGCTCCCCATCTTAAAGAAAAAAAAAAAAAAAAAAAAATTTTTTTTTTTTTTTTTTTTTTTTACAAGGGAAGACAAATACTTAATAACTTGTCATATAACTTAAATCAACTCAGACCAAAATACTGAAAAGGACAAATCAATATGTCAAAAACAGTAATAAAATTAATACACATTAAGACCCTTCAACGTATGTAAATACATATATGACCTCAAAACGGAATATATTTTTCATACAAACCCTATAAAAGGAGAATGGGTAAATACATTCACCCAAAGGAAGGTTAACCAGAATACCAAATATACAAAAACTACCGTATTATCGGAAACAGCATAAGTTTGCAAAGGAAAAATTTAATCTAAAGGTATGAAGAAAAACATTTTAAATGAGTCCTCCATCTAATACCAATAAAATCTAAAATAGCCCTGATTTTTGGTGTTGAGGGAGCAAGATACCTGAAAAGAATGTCAATTAGAGCAACCGTAGATTATGTCAAACTCAATTAAGAAATGACCTGGAGAGGGCGTCCGGAATCACATTATCCTTTCCAGAGATATGTCTAATATTCAGGTTATATTCCTGTAGGAACAAACTCCAGCGTAATATCCGCTGATTCTTGTCTTTACACCTGTTCAAAAATACCAGTGGGTTGTGGTCAGTGTAAACGTCAATTGGGTACATGGTTGGATTCAAGTATACGTCAAAGTGTTCGACCGCTTTGACCAAACACAAGGCCTCCTTTTCAATGGTTGAATACTTTCTCTGTGCAGCAATCAACTTCTTCGAAAAATAAGCTACAGGGTGGAGGATCCCATCCTCACCCTCCTGTAATAAAACCGCACCAATGCCAATGTCACTGGCATCCGTGGCTAAGGAAAAAGACTTATTAAAATCTGGAGATCTCAACACAGGATAACTTATCAGTAGAGTTTTGAGTTTCTCATATGCTCCTTGACAAACACTGTCCCAGGCAAATAGTACATCCTTTTTCAATAAATTTGTTAGTGGAGCGGCTAAATCTGAAAAATTTTTAACAAAACGCCTATAATAGCCTACCATACCTAGAAATTTTCGAACGCCTCTTTTATTTTGAGGAACTGGGAACTCTGTAATGGCTTCTACATTCGCCTGTTTTACTGACACCTTACCCAAACCTACTTCATGTCCGAGATACACTACTTTTGCTCGGGCAAACTCACTCTTCTTTAAGTTTATAACTAAACCTGCTTTCTTCAACTCTTTAAAGAGAGCTCTAATACGCCTCAAATGGGTATCCCAGTCGTCGCTGTAAATAACCACGTCGTCAATATAAACGACACAACCTTCAACCTTACTGGTGACCAAGTTCATTAGCCGCTGGAACGTAGCGGCTGCGTTTTTCATGCCGAATGGCATTACCTGACACTCATACAAACCGTCCCCAGTTACAAATGCTGATACCTCTCGAGCTCGTGGAGTTAAACCTACCTGCCAATACCCTTTTAATAAGTCAAATTTACTAATATACTTGGCAGAACCGATTTTATCTATGCAATCCTCCACTCTCGGTAAAGGATAAGAATCGGTTTTGGTAACCTCATTAACCTTTCTATAATCAAAACATAACCGGTGCTGGTCACCCTCTTTTTTAACGAGGACAACAGGCGAACTCCACGGACTACTGCTTGGTTTTATGAGGTCGTGATCAAGCATGTAATTTACCTCCGATTGAACGATGTTCCTCTTGAACGGATTCAGTCTGTAAGGACATTGCTTAATAGGACTAGCCTGACCAATATCAACGTCATGCTGTAAAAGGCTAGTTCTACCAGGGGCATCCTGAAACAAGATTTTATTTTCATTAATCAAATTTACCAGTGACTTAACCTGTGCCTTTTCTAAATGACGTAACTTTTCCTGTAAATTATCAAGTACTGTCGAATTCTCCGAGAGGCTACTTAATTCTACTGGATTTTTCAAACTGTCAGAATCAAACTTATCTCTCACTACATCTAAATCTACCGGGACGTCCACTACCGCTACAGGCTCTACAGCTACAGGCTCTACTGCACTCTCTCTATCTACAAACGGTTTTAGCATATTCACATGACAAATTTGAGTTTTTCTCCTCCTCTGAGGAGTTTCTATAACATAATTAACTTCGCTCAGCTTTTTCGCCACCTTCCAGGGGCCTGAAAATTGGGCCTTTAACATATTCCCCGGGAGGGGGAGAAGGACCAAAACCTTATCACCAACCTCGAACGAACGCGACTTGGTATCTAAGTCGTATTGAAATTTCATTCGAGATTGACTGGCTACTAAATTATTCTGAGCGAACTCCCAGGCACTTCGTAATTTCTCCTGTAAATTGGATAAATAGTCAATAACATTAATTTCATTATTATCATTAACTTCTAAATGTTCCCTCACTACATCGAGGGGTCCACGTACATTATGCCCAAACACTAACTGAAATGGGGAAAAACCTAGAGAGTCATTGGGCATGGATCTAATAGCAAAAAGAGCATAAGGGACCTCTTTGTCCCATTCAGTACCATACTCATGACAGAATTTTTTTAACACCGATTTTAACGTTTGGTGAAGACGTTCTACCTGACCTTGACTCTCGGGGTGGTAAGGCGAAGACGTAATATGTTTAACCCCGAGCTCAGACATTTTCTTTCTGAAAATCCTACTTGTGAAATTCGTACCACAATCACTCTGTAGGACCTTAGGAATACCGAATTTTGTGAAAAAGTTTACTAAGGCCTCAACTACTTTTTCCGCCTTCACACTCCTCAGTGGGATAGCTTCAGGGTACCTGGACATTCTATCTACTATCGTTAATAAATACTCACATCCTCCACGCGTCCGTGGAAGGGGCCCGACTACATCTATGATAACTTCCCTGAAAGGTTCTCCCACCGAAGGAATGGGAATCAGCGGCGCCTTAGGTATCTTCTGGTTAGGTTTGCCTACCAGTTGGCACACCCGGCATGACAACACAAACCTCTTCACATCCCGGCGCATACCTGGCCAGAAATATAACTCGGCTAACTTCTGAAAGCACTTATGTACCCCAAAGTGTCCTGCTAAACTGCTCTCATGAGCCAAACTCAATAACTTTTCCCTATACCTTTCGGGAACCAATAACTGCCTTTTAACTTCTACCTTATCGGCAGGAACCTCCTTGGCTCGACTGACTCGATATAGTAAATTATTGATCCTGTAAAAGAAAGGTTTAGTAATATCTTCAAAATCGAGTACGTCAACATCAGGGTGAAATTCTCGATTCTGAGCCTGTCGGAAGGTCTCAGAATCCCAATCTACATAGTCTAAATTCAAATGCTCCATACTTTCCGGCTCCAGTACAGGTTGATTGCCTATCTCATCTAAATTAATATCAAAATTTTCTACCTCCCTGGCGCGCGAACGCGTCGTTACACCCGTTGGTTTTATATTATAAGTACCTGAAAGAGAGGTTAAGGTTAATATCGGGAAAGGACATATTTCCTTCCTCGAAGCAAGATCATTAGCATATAGGCAATCAATACCATGGACAGGCAAACTGTCTACCACAGCCAACCTAACCTGTCCCTTAAACCTTCTTGTCTTCAAAAAGAATGTCTCGATTGGATAGGAATTCACGGTATTCGGGAAACCTCCTAACACGACAAATTCAGTATTTAAATATACATGATCCGAGGGCACGGCACTACGGACAATTAACGACTGAGCTGCCCCGGTATCTCTCAAGATCTTAATTTTCTTACCTTTACCACTTGGAGGTCCTGAAAACAGATTGCCACTAAATGTATATTTGGAAAACATCAGTCATTGGTTACCATTGTTATTGTTATTATTATTAGGGGTATCTTCCAGGGACTCCACCCTTTTGCTAACAGTTTTGTTAACTATCATCACTGGACGTTTATTTCCTCGATCCAGGTAGCTTTTCATAGCGTTGCAGTTCGCCTTGACATGACCCCTTCTGTTGCACCAGAAGCAAACTACGTTTCTACCCCGACTCTCTCTGATATTATCATTAACTGGGCGATTGTTATTATTTCGGACAACCTGGTCCCTATAAACATAATTATTTTTCTTACCACTAAAATTGCTACTGACCCGGGGACTACTCATACTACCGCTACTACTACAACTATATTCCTGACTAACATTATCATTACTCCCTGAACCTTTTCTGTTACCTGGGTTGGAACGTAGCCAACTGTCACCACAATCACTTAATTTATTCGAGGGCATAAATTTACCCTCCTGACGATGAGTCAGTACATACTCATCTGCGGCAATCGCCACCTCCTGTAACACATCTAATTTAAGTTCCTCCAAATGAGTTCGAAGGTCCCGAGACACAGAGATTTTAAATTCTTCAACCAATATGAGCTCCCTCAATTTGTCGAATTCGGAAACCTCTCGGGACTTTAGCCAGTCATCAAAATACTGCTCCTTCTTCCGGGCAAATTCTACATACGTGCATTCATGGGTTTTTCTGAAATTTCTGAACTTTTGGCGATACGCCTCAGGAACTAAATCATATGCCTTTAATATGATGGCCTTCACAGTGTCATAATCTGCAGATAACTCTTCATTAAGCCCATTATAAACTCTTTGGGCCTTACCCTTAAATCTGCACTGGACCAAAGTGGTCCACATATCCACGGGCCATTCTAGTTTCCGAGCGACCCGTTCAAATGAACTGAAAAACTCAGACACACTCGTCTCGTCAAAATTGGGAACTAATTTTAATACCCCCATCAAGTTAAATTTACCTTTCTCATGGGAGCTTTCATGAGAATCAACATCACTACCTTCCTTTGATTTTAACTCCAACTTCAGTTGCAAAACCTTTACCTCATGGGCCCTTTGCTCAATTTCGTGTGCCCTTTCTCTCTGCCTTTCATCAGCCTGAAATTGGAGAGCCTGATACTCGAGCTCCCTAATTCTAACTTGCTCCCTCAACACCAGGAGCTTTACCTCTGCCGACTCTTCATTATTATTATTTATTCCACTCTGGTCCTGCCTATCATCCGATACATTTTTCCTGGCTAAGGCTTCTTTCTGGTACTCTTTCACAGCAGCCAATACCTGTTTTAGCAAGGGACCTTTCCTAATTTCGGAGGGTAACCTTAAGTCAAGCAACACTGCAACCTGCCACAACTGGTCCCTTCTTAGCTCAAAGATCTGATCCTCCCAATCTGGGCTCTCCAAAAGTTCTCCTAAACAAATTTCTTCAGACATTTTTCAGGGAATAGAAAAATAATTACGAAGCCAAAATATTAACTAAGCAGTACCCTTATACACCCTGTCACCTTCCTGTTAATTACCTGAGCCACTTTACTGCACCACAAAGGTGGATCCTGTCACGGTCGCCAAAATTTGTAACGAAATCCGTTACTGGTTCTTTCTAAAGATCCACCTTAAAACTATCAACTCCTATTAAGTAGAGTGATAGGCCCTGGAACAGCAAAAATGAAACTCAAACCATGAACAGGAAGGGCAAAATAAAAGCTTTGTATAAAACCGTTAATAACAAATATATTTATACACAAATGGGTACCACCTTAATTACATAATCACCTGAAAAGGAAAGGACCACACGCCTTACAAGTAATAAACACAATCTCCTAGCTAACAATCGTACCAACAGGAGGAGAGAAAGTTATAGGAGAAGGTGGGAAGACACAAACATACTATGTCGAAAAATTATCACAAACGCACGACAGGAAAGGGTACTGAGAGAAAGAATCCTTAAACCTAACTAAATACAATAATTCCCTACACCTAACAACAAACCAAAAATACACACTTTCATCATAATAACTGCAGATCACTATGATGTAAATAATGTTGACTGGCGATCCAATAAATCAATATATTAATGCAGACCAGCGATGAAATAATCCTATAACCCTACGGGTCACACACGTAGGGTCAAACTCTCCTGGACTGACGTTCGTCAGCGAAAGTCCACCAACAATATTTACCACGAGGATAATAACAATATTAAAAGTGGCTTACACTTCTTCGCCGCTGAAGCGCCGAGTGACGACCTCAAGGATACATTGGATCTGCGAGGCAAAAGCAGTGCAACGGCATACACAAAAGAAAATGATCGTCCCTTACGACCACTGACGAGCCGAGACACCTGAGCGGTACGTCTCACTCAAGACACGAAGTCTCCTTATCTCCCTTCTTCCGGGAGTCAAAGAAGCTGCAGATACTGCTAATAATGCCTACGACATCCAAGAACCCTTCTGTCGGGAGGCCGCACAAAGATTAAAAGTCCTTCGGATGTCCCGTCATCGAAGAAAACTCACACTGCCCACCAGTAACGCTGAACATCCCCACACACGCTCGCAAATATGAAAACAGAAGAAAAACATACAAACGGATGGGAGAGTCCAAAGATGGTTACCAGCGAACCACCTCCTAAACGAGGTGACTAAATAACAAAGTGGAAACCAAAAGTGAACAAAAGTAAAAACAAAATTTACAAAGTTACGTTAACTTCTGATATCAAAACCAAAAGCAAAGAAAAATTAATTACATTAATCATCCAACACTAAAACAAAACTGAATTACGTTAGTATAAGAATAGCAAAACTGAACAGGGCCCATAACATGAACCACTCAATCAATATTTATAAATTTTACAATATATATATATATATATATATATATATATATATATATATATATATATATATATATAATATTAAAAAAGTTTTTTTTTACATATCAAAGAGTCAGTAAAAATCAACTATTTACTAACTGCTGATCAAATTTCTTTGCATAATTGAATTTATTAGTTGAACTTTTGACCAAGAGGTTGGACTAATTGTTAATGAGCACTTTTTCTTGTCTTGCGTATACTACTTCTTGATCGAAATGTCAGCTCCTGCTAACTTTATTTACTCAGTGAAGGAAATACATGCCAACGTTACTTTTGTATGCATTGCTGGCATAAAGGCACTGTTCAGGTGAAGTGGGTTTGTGATAAACACGTGTGGAATTTTTTCTATTTAGCTTTATTTACTACATAAAAATAAAAAAGTTCATTATTCATACCAAGTTTCACAGAGGTTATTTGAGCTGGCTACTTTCACAATTTTGGCACACATCTTTTCTCAGATGTTCCATGGAGAACTGGGTTACCTTAGGGGTTGGAAAGGAGAGCTCGTTTGTTGAAAATAATTCATGGAACCAAGCTAATCTTAAGATTGTCTCCCTCAAACATAAACGTTATTTAAAGCCATACAATTACTTATTGAAATTACTCTAAATAAAATAGGATTTACAAATATACAGTTTTATTTCTACATAATAACCTACAAAACTCAGAGTGAGATAAATGCTAAGGAAAAACATTTCGATATATTTTTAATGTTGTTAAGAACAATCATAATGAAATAGTGGTTGGCATTGGAAGAGAGGGTATAGATTGGAGAACTAATATAAAGAGACTTAGAATACACAAATGATGCTGTTTTCCTCAACAAAATACCACAATATTCACAAAGACCAATTGACTGAAAGCATAGTATGTACAAAAGGATGAAATAAAACTAGCTGGAAAAAGGATTAAAGAGATGGAAAGTATCCAGTATTTGGTAACAATGATATCCAGTGCAGGTTCTCTCTCAGGTGGAATTTAGTGAAATACTTATGAGTCAAATGGAAGAATCGAGGGAGAAAGAATACAGCAAGGAGAATTTTGGAAGCTCCGCATGTAGATGAGATAATGATGAATGGGAGATGGGGAAGGCCTGGAGAAGTCCTTCGTTCCACCCCGAGTGAAAATGAGACGCGATCTTCAGCTGGGCTCCTAGGGACGCCAGAGGAGTTGGAAGATCCAGAACTACTTCGATGAAGACGTTCATCAAATCAATGAAGCTTTTTTCGTCAAAAAGGAAATAAGACCAAGAGAATGGTTATCAGGATTTTTTTAAGGGAGTTTCAGCGAAACGAGAATGTCATTATGGCATACGAATATAAAGGGACATTCAGGCAGGAAGAGTGAAGATTCTTTACAGAAAGGCCAATGAAAAGGCAAAAATTAGATAAATAATAAATACGAATATGAAATATATAGTAAATCGCATACTCTAGATCAGAGTATTATTCCGGCTGACTTTATCTAGAGGTTAATGCTACGAACGATTTTAGCAACAGCCGATCTGAACATCATCCACAACGAATATTACAGAGAATCTGAAGCACTGAAAGCACCGTAAAATTCATGGAAGACCTCTTGTATCATAACTATTGAAATGCCCTTGAATAACAGAGGTTTATGATATCTATTGTAGCATAGTTCATAATTCGACATCTTGTTTCCATTTGTGTTTAATTTAGATTCCTCACGAATCAACTGGTAAACTTGCAATTTTCTGGCTTTTCGGGACCATCTCAGCTAGATTAAGGCGATCTTGAATTATTTATGAAGAAAACTTGAAGACGGATAATGTTCCTATAGACTTATATACCGTTATGGTCTCTGCTGGAAGGATCCAATCTAACTTGTTAGGGGTCACGCACAGAGGAGGCAAACAGAAAGGGGCCAATAAATAAATAAATAAATAAATAAATAAATAAATAAATCAACTGAAATGAGTGCTTATACGTAAACTCTCCACTATTGCTTTCTCACTGATCACTGTTGCTTCTTTTGCCCGCTGCCAGGTACTCCTGTCTGTTCGTTGCCTGTTTTGAAGTGCGTCTTGTTTCCTTCTTCCTCTCTCGATCCCAAATAAAATCGCCTTTCTTGTGGCCACACTCGTTCTGTTCGAGAGCAAGTAGAATTGAATTGTTATTAAGTTTTCATTTACTGTTACGTCATTTATTGATTCGTTATCCGGTAAATTTAACCGAAAATATACTTCGCATAGAACAGCGAGTAGAAAACGGGATGTCATTTTTCAAATTTTATACACACATCACAGAGGCACACACTCACACACAGATATATATATATATATATATATATATATATATATATATATATATATATATATATATAAATACATATACATATATATTTCATATATATATATATATATATATATATATATATATATATATAAATATGTATATATATATTTACTTGTCTTTTTTGTGCAAAATAATAAGTGTTGTAATAAAAGAAAATATTTTAAAGATTTCGACATGCTTGTATGTTTTGTTTTATCTCGATCTGCCATTAGCCCAAGCCATTCTATTAACAACACTATCTTTAACGGATTTAAGTAATGGTGTACAAGAATATTTTTTTATTCAAAATATCTATAAGTGTATTTATCGATTGACTGAATTAGTTCCCGTTCCAACCCTGTGATAAGTGACTTGGTTCGTAATCATTCTGAATAACTGACTGACAATGTCTCGTAATACCTTCGACAACAAGCTTTTTTTTTTTTCATCAGTCAAAACACAACTTATGTTTTTAATTAAGCTAAATATTTCTGTATTGGATTAACACATGAAAAGAAGATACTCACCCTTAGTCCAACACCATACGCGTAAGATCTATAGTCAGAAGTTAATCCACTTGTAACTTGCTGGTGGTCGAGAAGTATTTCTTCATCTTCGTCCTTATTACTGTTTCTTGTTCTATACAAGTTTTCCCTGTAATCAAAGTCTGAGGAAATCTCCCGCGAATTTCTCCTCTGCCGTTCGTTTCTTAGAAAGTGAAGGCTTCCTGTTGTGTCCGTATGTTGAAAATTATGGATGAAGACGCTTTCTAAAGTACTTTCCGGAAAACGCAATGATAATTCATCACTATGTCCTTCGTTCCTTCCATAAGAAGATTCTTCAAGAAAATGAAAACAGTTTGTTAACAACGTTTCCCAGGAAAAGAGTGGAAAATTAATACACTATTTCCATTCGTTGAGTTGAGAATAAATATTTTTGTTTGTTACAGTTTAACTAAAGCTGAAGCGGTTATTTAAGAAAAAAAAAAGTTACAGACCCTAAAACATGTGGACACTTTCTTAGTCCTAACCCTATTATTATTATTATTATTATTATTATTATTATTATTATTATTATTATTATTATTGTTATTACTGAATAATGGTGGGATGCCATACTCATCTACTGCCGTGTTTTATTCACCTTACTCCCTTTTTTATTTGAGAAATAATTTTTTTCCGATCAATTTCTAAAATCATCCTTGACTTCAGTAATAGCTTTTGAAACTTGCATAAGCATACAATGCATATGCTCTAATTTTACCTAATAATCAGTAAATCAGAAAGTGTCTTACCTGATATCATGACTTTAGTGTGCTCAAAGTAAACCAGATTCGAAGGTCGATGCAGGGTAGCTAAGTTGTCTGTTGGCGGTGAGGGAAAATCACTTCCGATATACAACAGCGTATCTGTCTTGGTAGGTAAATGGAATGTAATGACGTTCGGCACTACGAAACGTTTAGGGGCGGGAGAGACAGGAGAGAGAGCGATCTTGTTGTAGCCTAGTTATCAGCCTCTAGCCAGTCCTCTTATAGTAACGTAAAATTGCCAGACACCGCCATCACACAACTTCAGTAACTATACTGTTTACTTCGGTATCATGCTTTGTTGAATTGTTGGAAATCATGACTTATGTGATTGCAAATGATGCTATCTACAATGTGCCAAGAATTAATGTAGATGCAACAGAGCATTGTAAAACTCTAAAGCTTTTGTTTACAATGATTATAATTATTCAAGGTGATGCAAGAGGCTTTTCGTTGGAAACACGATTGCAAGATGTTACCTCAATGTTTACGGGTGAGTTAATCAAAAGGGCAACTTAACTTTATATATATATATATATATATATATATATATATATATATATATATATATATATATAATGTATGTATGTATATATATAATATATATGTGTATGTGTATATATATATATATATATATATATATATATATATATATATATATATACATTATATATATATATATATATATATATATATATATATATATATATATATATATATATATATATATATATATATATAAATATATATATATACACCTCACTCTGCAATCTGAGAAGTAATATATTTCTTAAAAGAACAATAAAAGGAACACTGGAATAAGCCAGGATATTTCAGCCAGTACACATCGACGTATGTCTCGATGGAAATTGAGAGGCGTTACATAGGCAGTACTTTTTTTTAAGGTAAATAAGGTGTATAAATTGCACCGGTTTATATTAATCAAAGTATTCTGCCTAGATTTGTTTTTTTCCCAGGGTATTTCTCCCTTATATCTTGAGTATATGAGAGGGTTCAGACCTACTACTACCCAAGTTAATGTGACTTATTGGGGTATAATACAGACACTTATCGGAGTACTGTTCATAATCAAATACATTTTTCTTTTTACTAGCTAATCCTAATTTTTCTACTTTATGATATTACTGGGAGTAAAGATTTGGTTAAATTTAAGTATAGCTCTTAATTTCCAAAGCATTTTTGAGGATTATCATAAGTCAGGCGTAATATCGTCAAGGCGACATTTGCTTAAGTAATGATAATTTTACTTTTGAATTTTATTTTTGAGGCGCCACACTGCTCAAAACCTGAATTTCTTTAAGTTACCGAAGCGTTCATTATTGAAAGTGATGCCTGAGATATCCCATTTTCCATTATTTCCCAATGAATGGACTACTTCACTTTCTTATTTTTGATGATTATATATTTTCTAAACTTCCATTTTTGTAGTACTAAATTGGCGGTCAAAAATAGTCTTGACGTGGAGGGAAGCGAATCGACTGGTCAGCCAGCACATTTGAAGAGAGCCTACGTCCAATTCATTTAATTCAGGCTAAAAAAAATCCTTGGTATTATTTTATAAGTTGCCAATACACGCTATGAAATTGTGACTTACATTTTTGAAAAGAGCTCTTCATTCTCATTATTTTGAACCCCATAAACACTATGCGCAAATGATAAATAAAAAATCAGAAAATTTACGACTTATAAGGCAAGAATACCCCCCCCCCCTCCATAGCTAATACGGCAAAATTGTAACCAGTCAATACCCGTAGGTGAAGTTATATTGGTATTTTAAGGTTCTTTTAGTGCCCTATTATTTCCTAGTCATTTTTGCATGAAAAACTCAAAATGGTTTTTCGTGCAAAAATGGCTGGCTGGAGTCTTATTGGCAACTTATAAAATTTTACCAAATCCTTTCATAAGCTAAATAGTTAGAATTATGTTATTATTCGAAGTATAGCTTAAGTGTTACCCGATCAAACCCTCTTCTTAACGATGGTGCAATAATATTTTCTTTAGTTACTATTATATTTGCCGAAAGAAAATGTAAACCTAGGTTACAGAAAATGAGAAATCTATATTTGTGGCGGCTAAGCTATAATATGATAGATTTGGCTGGCACTTTTTGTAATAGCAATCGAATTCTCTCATTATTTCTCAAAATGTCTGCATGTTTGAAAACTTTTCTAAAAAAAATAAATGAAACATGACTACTGAATCTCGAATTTCGGTGGAAACTATTCATAATTGTACAAGAAACCTAAGAAGCGTAACAAAACAGGCCTAGAAACAAAACACACCCATTCTGTACATGACAATAGAGGAACGATTAGGTTTTGGTGTAGGGCCGAATACTTTTTGTTTTTAACAATGTCAATGAATATGCAGCTGAATGAAAGGCCCATTCACTGCTCTATGACTCTAAACCTTGAAAAGAGCCTTACAAGGCTAAATGTTGGTGATGTTCATGAGTCGAAGTATCACCTGCAATGCCTAGCACATTTGTGCAATTAATAAAGAACGCATCCTAATTCAATTAAACCAGAGTAAAGAATTATACTCTGTACTGTACGCCATGGATAGCAAGCTACCATACAGAAAGGGCACCATTTATACTGTATTTAGGCTGCTGATCTACTCTCCCTTTACAAGCATCCATCCACTTTTGTAGAGGACTAAAAATCTCTTCTGAAAGTTACTTAAGCAGGGAATTCAATATCATCCGTAAACATTCACCCAACTACCCTACTCGACATGTTATCGAAAAAACCATCAGTAAAGCCAATGAAATATATTTTTGAAGTCATGAGGATAACAACACAAGAGATTTTACCAATAAGCTCCCGAAAGTAGAGGGGTATTGAGAACGGACTGAGAGCATCGGACCTGAAAACCAGTTTGTCAATCGCATCCTAGAGCCCCAGACAGTGTCCTTATGAATGTCTATCAAAATAAGAGAAATTTACTTAGGCCTTTACAGTGTACCATGCTGAGATTGTGAAAAACTTTGTGGGACAAACAGACGTTCAATATGGATTTTCGTTCACTTTCCAGTTGGAGGGAGTTATATTTCCTATTCAAAATTGCCTGTCCATATAAGAGGAAGATTCTGGAATCGGCCACCGCAGGCCAAACGGATAGCGTGAACATATCAGAAGGGCACTGGAAGACTGACTTACCCTCACGAATCCTCTCGTTAAAGAGGTAATCCAGTCATCCCCACTGCCACATAACAGTCTCTAAATAAATCCCGGGTCAACTTTATAATTCAAGGTCTAGGTATGAAAGCTGTAATCAATCTGCTATCAAGAACAGCTCGCAAGAAATCTCTTGGCAGAAGGTAAAACTAAAGGGGAGACCTGCAAATGAATAATTCCTCTGCATTACCTCTTATTTTCCACCATGACAAGAGATGATGTGTATTAGCCGAAAAATAATGGCCTATTCAAACGGTTCTTTTACGGGTCTTTCTGAGAAATACATACATATATACATATGCATGAGAATACACTATACATGTGTATATATGTGAATATATAATACACTATATATGTGTATATATGTATATACATATATATACGTATATATATGCATATAATATATATATATATATATATATATATATATATATATATATATATATATTAAAAAATATATATTCTCGAACCCACGACACAGATACTTATCCAGCGACTCCAGTCGACGTTCTACCCACTGAGCTATCAAGATAGCTCAGTGGGTAGAACGTCGACTGGTATAAATATAATATATATATATATTTATATATATATATATATATATATATATATATATATATATATATATATATATATATACACACACACAAAGTTTTTCTGCTGATTAATTCACCAGGCACACAACCAAAGCTCTTGCATTTGGGGTACCAGCTTAAAATCGCTATTGCATCACATTGAATGAACATCGCAAACAAGAGCTTTCCCGGTTTCACAACGTTCTGAAATTCTGTTGCATCCACATGCATTCTTTGCACATTATATTGTAGATAAAATAACTCGCACTTACATTTCACATTATTTCTCACAATAAATAAAAACATGAAACCTGAGGAAATAGCCGAACAGAAGTCATAAATGCAACGCTATGGCGGCGTCTGGCATGTGTGAGTAACTGAACGAGAATCGGTTAGCAGCTGACTCTGTGGGCCGGGGCAGCTCATAACCCGCCAAGACAAAAAGATCTCGTTCTCCTGTTCTCCCTCTTTCTCTCTTTCTCTGTTGTCTGTCTGCCTTTCTGTTTGTATGCCTTCATCAACCGTTTATTCGTGCTAAAAGTTATTATATTTCGTTTACCGTTTGCATTTTTTTTTTTTTTTTTATCTAAAACGATTTTTCTTCAACGCCGACAGACAACTTACTGGACTTGTTTTTACCTACGAATCAGGCGTACGTCGATCACACTAAAGTCATGATATCAGGTGCAACACTTTTTATTTACTAGTTGTTAAGCTGTGTTGGGGTCTTGGCGCAGTCGACTGTAGAGAGAAACAAAACTAACAATCTGCTCTCACTAGTTTCGTAGTTCATAGATAAAGGAATGTTTGAATCTTGAATATATCTGAAGCTATTTATTCCAATATATTCCTCAAAGATATAGCACAAAACTTATAATGTTTATCATCATAAATTTTTTTTGGCGGGAAAGATTCGGGCGCAGCGTTTTCATTCGTAACTGCGTTATGTTTATAGAACTATTCCGTATGATACGAAGAGCGTGAATACATTTATGTTCATTCTGTCACTTTATCTTTACTTTTGAATATTTACAAGCTCTTGACACAAAGCAAGCTAGCAGCTAATGAAAACACATGCATGTACCTTTTGAAAACAATTATGTATTTCTAGAGTAAAAATTCAGACCAGCGGTTTTGATGGCATTTTCCATCAAAATGCTATTGAATTTGCAATGACCATTCTTCTCTCTTTCTAGCGTTTTTTTTTTAACTTTCATTCGTTTATTGGAATCTGATTCTTTAAAAAATTATGGCCTATGAAAAGCTGCGCATGCGCAATAAAGAAAATAGGCACTTGCATTCCTACAGAGAGCAAGATAAAACTGACTGGCAACAAAGACAAACTGACTGAATATAAGTGTGCTTGGCATCGTCTGCTTCAATAAAAGAAGAAATGACTGATCTTTTAGTTCTTATATAAAAATAAATAAGTAGAAGGTTAGGGTCATAAGAAGTGTCCACATGTTTTGAGTTTTATAACTTATTTCGTTTTTAGATCATCTCTTCAGCTTGAGTTAAGCTGTAGCAAAAAATCTTGGTTCAGTAATAATCTTGAACGCTTTATTGACGAATGGAAATATTAGTTTTCTCTATTTTTTTATGGAAAACCTTGCTAACCTCTAAACTTTCTTTCTATTTTTGCGAAGAATCTCCACATCGAAGAAACAGAGGACATAATGATAAATTTTAATTGATTTTTTCCGGAAGATTTCTTTGAAAAGGTCGCCATTCACAATTTTAAACACAGGCACAAGGGGAAGCCTTCAGTTTCTGAAAAAGGTACAGCAGGAGGGAATCTTGCAGAAGGTTTCTTCAGAATTTGATGAAGAGGAAATATTACACAGGAGAGATAATCTTAATGAGACTGATGCAATATGTCTTGACCATCAGCCACCTACAAGTGGATTAACTTCTGACTGTAAATCCCAGGCGTATGATTTTGGACTAAGGGTGAGTATCTTCCTTTGGTGTTTATTGATACTGAAATATTCAATACAACACAAGGTTATGTTTTTGATTGCTGAGAGCAATATCTTGTGGTCGAAGGAAATACGAGGCATTGTTAATTATTAAGAACAATTACGTTCGTTACTACTTATGCAAAGCGAACGGGAATAAGAACGGATTCCTGAAGACAATAATTGCTAACATATTTTAAAAATTCCTGTAAATAAATAGTTACATCAATACAAGATTAATGTTGTGAATAAAATGGCATAAGATTTTAACATACCGAGTTGAAATAAAACTTACAATTATATATCGAAATCTCTGAAACTTTTTCAATTATATCATTATTATTTCACCCAAACACACACACACACACATATGCACTGTTTTATAGACTTTATCTTTACGGCTAAATTTACCAAGTAAAGACAAAATAAATGACCTAACGACGGCTGAAAATGTACTAGCAAAGACTTCAGTCCAACCTGATCCCCAAGAGAACGGGTGTGGCCACAGGAAAGGCGATTTGGGATCGAGAGAGGAAGGAAACGAGACGTACTTTCAAACAGGCAACCCCCAGGCAGCAGCACCCGACAGCGGGCAAAAGTGATTTATAGGAAAACGATTGTGAATCATTTCAGTTTATTTATATGTTTGTTATAAGTTTATGGACACATTTTCGACTGCCCTCCTCACTGCAGGATCCCTGACAAATAAGGTTTGATCCTTCCAGCGGAAACCATAAGGGCATCTTTGTCTATATGGCGACATTATCCATCTGTAAATTTTCTTCATGAAGTCGAGATCATCTTGATCTAGCTAAGATGATCTCCAGAAAGCAAACAATTATAACTTATCTCTTAATTCTGGAGGAATCTTGATTAAACTCAGATGGAAGCTAGACGTCTAATTACAAACTGTGCTACGAAAAACCATGTAAAACATTGGCGTTCGGTGGCATTTCAACAGTCACGATACAAGAAGTCTTTACAGAAGGCTTTTGCAGAGGTCTTAGTTCTGCAAATTCTCGATAACATTCGTTCTCACTGATTCTGAGGCGGGTATTCCTTAACGTATTTGATTTCCAAATGCGTTTTTTTAGCCTGCTCATTGTTTGATTTATCTTTTTTAGTTGTTTATTTTACTTAATCTCACCTCTAAAAAATCTGTGAAGGATTTCATTGTTCCTAAACATGTTAAGCATTCAATATCATTAATCCTTTTTACAGCTAGTTTTATTTCATCCTTTTGTGTTTGCTGTGTCCTCATTATTTTTATTTTCGTCATGTTTATATTAAGTCCCATCTCTTAGAAAAATTATGCACCCTACAAGCTTTGTAATTCTTGTGGTGTTTTGCTGATAAGTTTATGTCATGACTGCAATGTAAACCGTCTGGTCCAGTGCCAACACTTTTTTTTTTTAAATTGTTTATACTAATATAAAAAATGTATCGAATGATTTCTTCTTATCACTTATCTTAGTCAAAGTTTTGACGACTCTAAAACCGAAATAAGATTGTATATTTCTAAGTCCTTTTTATTTTGAATAATTAAACCAATGCATCCATGTGGTTTCAAATAACATTATCTTGGAGGGACAATCTTAAGATTAGCTTATTCCTGCATCGCAGTAAATATTCTGAAGCAAAATTGTGAGTTACATGTTCTTTTTAACTTAACCTGCCAAATTTATTTTGCTGGGCTTGGGGCCAACCCTAACGAACTCTCCCCTAGCCATACATTTCTCCCCTTCATCATTATCTCATATACATATGGAACGTCCATGACTTCCCTTCCGAAAAAAATTTCTCAGTCTATACTGCCATTTGGCTCATGATACTCTTCTTAATGCTCTACTCTCATATCGCCAAAACCTTATAAACATAGTTTCATTGTCATATGAAGATTAATGTCCTTATGGCAATACTGACCGTATCGGCATAGATTTGTACACATACACACCAGACAAATGTGTATGCATACGTATATGCATATGTATCAGTGAAATTTTACTGAATGCCCTCATGAAAACCAGTTAACATTGATTTATCATTTCTACAGATCCCAGTCATCTATAGTTTTTTAGTGTGTCGGGTAGATTGAAAATCAAATTGCCTGCATTATCATACAGGATTTGGTTTTTAGACGAGATCTATGACACTTTTTGTATCGGCATAAGTATAAATTATGTTATATCCGCTATAGGCTGGTGTTCAATGCCAATGACATATTTATTCAAACTCACCATTCTCTTAGTTCCCAAGGGAATGGTGAGGACAAGCAGTCAGTCACCCAACAATGTTCCAATGTTCAGTGGGAACATGTGCATACGGCAAATTAACAGCGAAAACTCGTGTTTGCAGATAGACTTTGGACCCGTCAGAGCAAAAAGGCCTAACAGATTTGGAATCAGAAATGAAGAGCAAAAAAACCGTGTTTTCAGATAAACTTGTGACCCGTCAGAGGAAAAAATGTCTAACAGATTTGGAAGGAGGAATAAATAAACACGTGTAGATAGGTTTGGAACCCGTCATAGTGACTATAGATTCCTTTTGTATTGTCTCTGGTTGATGAAAATATGGTAACCCTACATATTATTGAATAAAAAATTCTAAAAGGGGTCATCGGCCATACTGAGTTCCTCATAAGGGGTCGCGGTATGAAAAAGGTCGAAAACCACTGCCCTGGTAACTTCGAGTTATTGTTTGATAGCATCTGTTGATATTACTCTCTCCATATTCTCTACCCTTCCTCATGAGCTTGCTAAAACACTCAGTAGAGTCTTCTGAAGATTGCAATAGATCTGGTCTTATTGCCTTTATAGGTGTTGAACATATGTTTAGAAATGTTTATGTAGGTGCCATTCTACATCTAATTTTTGAACATCTTTAAAAATTGACCACCACTGACTAAGCCACCAAATAAATACCTGAACAATGATAGAACATTTTACTAGGAAACTCTCTTGTCCAACTCCAGAGGTGACCCAATTCTCTATCGGACATCTCAGAGCGGAAGAATTCCAAATTTGTGAAAGTAAGCCTAATATATAACAACATTATATAGACGGACGTGTCATGCATATGAACTCTATAAAACCGATTTATTCTGTCTTTAGCTTCCCTTTTGAAGTTGGCATGAATACTAATTTTTTCTTGATATATTACCCGAATATACAAAGAATAGATTCCGCACTTGTGTTTATCACAAACGCACTTCACTTGAACAGTGCCTTAATACCAGCAGTGCATGTCCTGTGTATACAAATGTGGCACTGTTATGCATTTCGTTAACTGAGTACATAAAGTTAGTCGTAGCTGACAATTTAATCAAGAAGTAGTATACGTAAAATATGTGCTCATTAACAATTATTCCAAAAAATCATCCATGCAGAGAAATTTAATGAGGAACCTATGAACAGTTCCAGTTTTCTATAATTTAAAAATACACAATAATTATAAAATGGATGTAAAAGCTATTAGAAATTTTATACATAAAAGTGTGAAATTCAGTTATTCGCTTAAAAAAGTGAAGCTTTCAATACATTACAAATATCGTTACTAGACAAAAATTGTCCCAGTTGATTGGCCATGCGCCTAGGGTCCAAACCAGGCCTCTCTACCTCCTTCTGTACTAAGCAAAATCTAATCCACGCAACCAATCATAGGGCTCAAAATTTGATGCTGAAAAGCAATTTATCTTCAACTCCATCTTCTTGGCATCAAATCAATATGGTAAGCGCCATTGCATCGACTGTCACAACTCTTCTTTGTCGTTTAAAAAGCCCCCGCCCGTACCAAAGGAAGTTTATAGAAGCAGCAGCAATAGCAGTAAAAGAAGAGCGAATTTATTCGCAAGACTAAGGAAAGGGGATCAAGGGGATGAGATCCTCCAGCGGTCCAATTATATAAGAGCCCTTGTTCCTCCGTCGCACCAAGAAGGTTTTTCTACAGAGAGGATTCCCTGAAGCGTACTTGACCCTTCTACGTACTTTCCCTAGAGCTGGAATCGCGTTGTAGTTGCTTTCTCTTTCTATCTACCCATATATCTGTTTTAACATTTCTTAGTTCTGCATCATTTTCCTTCTCTCATACCATATTCATTTTAAACTTCATAAAATTCAATCGTAAGTTTATGATCGCTCATTCTCCACCTCATCTTAATATTGCAGAGCTTTGCAAAAAAAAAATTTTCTTTACGTGACTATCATATTGAAATTTTATAACGCTCAAGATCATAAATATTAAATGTTATCCATTGAATTTTATATAAAAAAAACTGCGATCAAATACAAACTTATCAGCGAACACTCTTCCAAGGAGAGGACTTTATTTTTTGCTCACTTCACTTTTGTCAAACAATCCGATTGTTCAGTTTACTCAAAAATGGATATATAACTCTTTACAGACACATTCCATTTCACTCGGAAAATGTAAGTAAAAAGTATTGATTATTCGAAATACGTGTTTCCTACCCAAGAATGGCCAATCAAAAATTTTTCATCTCTCTCTCTCTCTCTCTCCATAGTCGAAGTATTTCCTGAGGCTTTCACATGTCCGACTGAGTGTGTGACATTTTCTATTTGGGAAATGGCGAACTTCTTCAAAGATTTCAATTTTCTGCTTTTTTTATTCAGTAGAGCAACATACATATCTTTTACTTTGAAAACATTTTTAACAATAAATACCAAAAGAGAAATATTAAAAGACGCAGATATGAAATAGAAATGAGCATAAGTTACAATTTTTATTTACAATGTAAATATAAATTGTAAAAATGTACGCAATCGAATAAGGAAGCTAAGAGCAAAATCATAACAAAAAATAACAAATTCTAATATACATACATACATACATATATATATATATATATATATATATATATATATATATATATATATATATATACATGTATATATACGCACATGTGTATATATAATATATATACACATATATATATATATATATATATATATATACATATACATATATATATATATACATATATATATATATATATATATATATATATATATATATATATATATATATATATACGCGTGTAAAACATGCATACACGTGTGTATTTCAATTAAGGTATTTCTCCTATCAGTGGTTGTTTCATGGAACAATTCCATGGCATTAGCTTTTCATTTACCCACTAAGACGGCTCGTCAGCTGTGCATCGAACTTTCCTACACACTGCACCATTAACCTTTATCTCTCTTGTGCGCTCCTGGAAATTTAGGCCCTTCCTTTCCGGTACCATTTTCCCCCCATTAATCCAGCGTTTTCTACGTTGTCTTCTCCTCATTACTAATTACACTTACTAAATGTACGCTTTTGCACTAACCTATCGTCCATCATTCTTCCTACATGATCAAGCCATTTCGAAACACCCAGTCTATCCTTTCATTTCTGGAAACCCTTTTACTACTTCTTCTACACTACACACCTCCATTTTAATTTATTTTTCAGTCTACTCTGTACAAAAACTTAATGTAGCTAACTTTAGCTCGCCATTTTATTGCTTAGAAAAGCTAGTACATCCAACATTCGAGCCTCTTTCCGAACATGTTTGCAGAAGATTCTCAAGACAGAACCATTCTCCAAAAAAACATTCTTTTCCTTGCCATTCTGGACCATATACGCTTACTGGCACAACACCTGTGGATAAACTGAAGAGATACGTAAAATATTCTATTTTGTTTATTGACATCCGATTTGTTAAGATTTTGCTTAATTGATGTTGCGGTTCCCTTGGCTCTTGATGGGCCGTTAACAGGATCATCAATAGGATATCACTAAAAAAATTAAATATTGCACGTATCTCTGTTTATCCACAAATATAATTCTGATAAATTATTCATCAATTATATACAGGTATATAGAATCGAGTATTAAACGTTATATTTGTCACAACTGTACGAAAGGAATAAGCCATCAACAGTATAAGCATTAAATGAAGTCGATCAGACTCAAGTGTTAAGATTCCTCTAACTACATTTAACCGTTTCACTCGTAATTCCCTCATTTTCCTTGCCTTTTGCCTTTGTTCTGGTACTACAAAGAACAACATCAAGTGCTGAAGAAAAGATTCACATTGGTTACTTTTATCAGTTCTTATCACATATTTATATATTAACTACAAAGAGTGTCTCAAATATTTCTTGGTTTTTCGACGCTCTCTGACTTATTCTGCCATCTTCGATCTAGGAATCTATTTGTAACAATTTTAGACCTTTCACTTAAAAACTCTCTCTCTCTCTCTCTCTCTCTCTCTCTCATACACACACACACACACACACACACACAACTCCACAATCTCGCACACATACTTGAACATGCTTTCTCACAAACTGGCAGTTCGTTTTAGGTATTAACTTAGTTCTTAATCACTGATCATCGAGATTACGTTTAACTGCAGCATTGGTTCAATCCTCATAAAACGCCATCCTTTGAGTTTTAAGAATGAACTGCAAGTTTGTGAGAAAGCATATTCAATTCTAATAAAAGAAAAAAATCAGCTACTGTATACACAGCACGATGAAGAGGTTATTATTTAAAAAATATCACAATATCCTTTCAATAAAAAAAATCGGACAAAGAAACAGGAAGAGCGGGGGCGATCAACATGACCTTCCTCCATTCACCTCTCTCTTATAGCTGATTGCAACATGGTATCAGTCACTATTTCTGGCATCCAAGCGGATGTCTGGTGTCTCAAGACTAATGCCATTCATAAAAAGAATATTCTCAGACCATTTTCCATTGACTTCCTCCGTCTTTGCTTTTTATATTTCTTGCTTGAGGATATCAGTGTTTGCCTCACTTTGTAATATATATATATATATATATATATATATATATATATATATATATATCTATATATATATATATATATATATATATATATATATATATATATATTGCTACAAGTGTTAGTGATTGCAAGTTCTTACCTTTGGAGATGACACATCTAACTGGGAACCAACACGTTTGTGAAAGAATGAATGCTAGGCGAATTATATTTCAAGTAACGGCAGGTTTTATGAGAGAAATTCCAGGTCTAAATTAATTAAATGTATTTACACTTTACATTAATTAGAAGAATCAATTAGAAAGAGCCCTATACCCTGGGCTCTTGGCACTTTCAAGTTAAATTACACAATGGACAAGATTGGGAGTGCCACTCAATATGGAGTAAAATATGATGAATTAACATTCAGGAATAACTTGACTGATGGACATCTTGGCACAGTGGATACAGATGGTTCTACAGCGGTTCACACACCCTTTCTGCAATGCATAGAGGAAGGAACACGATCACTTGTTAAGCCAAAACACAATCTAATCTTTACAAAGGGGATGCTGAAGGCTTAAGGAGCTAACGTCAAATTATGTTCAGTTAAATTATTCTTTAACACTGATAAATGGTTACGAACAATGTTCAGGGCTAAGCATAATGCAAGGGGAAAAGGAAATGAAGTAAGATAAGAGTATAAGATATATGACCGAACACTCTTCACTGCATAGTACCTTATTTCCTTCAGCGAAGATCCTTGGTTGCAGAATAAATGGGCTCTCAGACGAGTGGGGACTTCTACACGTGGCATTTCAAAGTAGCACTTGGATGACAGGTGATCGGTCAGACAAAAGAGATGAGTGGCTGCCCAGTGACATGGTAGCTCACAGTAGCATGTCACTGGGTCAGTGGTCTGTCTGCTTCGGCTGTTGTTGAACCCGGGTTGTCCTAATATGACCTCGATTTACTGCCGGTGTTAACAGCCCTGGGCAATTCAGGTGCCCTGTCTGTCAAGGGCGATTCCCGTTAATTCCTGCTGCAGGCCATTCATGTGGGAGCCCTGCAAAGGAAGGATTCTGTTTGGGGAGAGGAGTCTTTTGACCAGTAAAGTCATAAAAACAGATTAAGGCAAGTGCTTTGAAGAGGCTTAGCGAGGGAAAGTGCTGTCCCTGACAAATTTAATTATCAAGTTTTAATTAACAGGGAGTGTCTTAAGGAGTGTCTCCCTGTGTCGTTTTCCTAAAGGTTAGTATAGAGGGGCTGCAAGGAAGTGATACTTCTAGCAATGTATGTATATATATATATATACATATGTATATATATATATAATGTATATATCTATATATACATACATATATATATATATATATATATATATATATATATATATATATATATATATATATATATATATATATATATATATTCACATATTTTCATTCCTCCCTCTTAGCCAGCCAAATAATCATTCGAATTTCTAAATAAAAGAGCTTCTCAGTTAACTGGTAGGCTAGGATTACTGGCGGGAAAGAAGGGCAGCACCCCCTTGACCCCCCAATCACGTGTCCAATAGCTGGTTCGTCAGTTAGAGTAGAGAGGCGAAGCCAGGCTGTGAGGTAGATTAGGAACTTAACCTTTAAGTACCTAACCATAAGATCTATTTTCCTACACACTTTTGCTGGCCGTGTGACTATTTCGCAGATGATTGATCTCGCCGCTCCCAAGCACACAACTGAGTAGCATCCCAAATATAAAAATAATTGACCGAACTATGGACCACCGCCGCCCGCGCCTCCTGGAAGCATTGCACATTGGGAAGGAGAAACCAACCCTCAACATTACGCAGGAAACCTTTCTCCTCCCCACGGCCACCATGAGATCTGCACCGAACGACCCCCATAGCTAGCGAACGAATAAAATTTCGGCATCTAAGGATCGAAATTCTCCCCAGCACTACAATGCCGCTCGCACGCAAGACGAGCCCCGAACATCAACATGGGAGAACAGGCTCTGCCCGAGACTACCCGCCCCAGGCAGCCAATCATAATTCAGCACCGATCAAGACCCCTCTATAAATACCGACCTGAGCGCCTTGTTTCTCCAGATCCTTCTTAACCACGTCCAGAGGATGACCATCGAGCTGGTCGAAACATGTCGACGGCACCACAACCTGAAATAAGAAAAGAATCCAGAATCCAAACTACCGAACGAGACCACGAAGAAATCTACGGATTTTTGAGTAAATAATTCAATAAAAACGCTTCCCCCATCTCACACTGTCGTTTTCCAAAATGAATATTTGCCGGTTGCTGACCAAATCGCTGAGCCTGAAAAGCGAATTATAATGAAAATAGAAAAGATCCCGTATAAGATAAATTCGCAAAATAAAGCCATCCTTTTCAGTATTATTATTATTATCTTTCACAAATAAGTAGCTCCAGATGAATTAACACAAGTCTACGCCTTATTCATCATTAACTGCTGAATCAAGTACAAACCTCCTTTGCAGGAGGCCTCCGAGATATCAGCAACTTCATATAATAATTATAATAATTTGTGTTCCTGTTATCTAAAAAAACAAAAATCCTTTTTTGACCTCCTGAAGGACAGACAAAAGGTGGTAATTCAAGGCCTTTAGACTATGGCATCCATTCAGTCTAGTGGACATGGTGAGAGGGCTAATCACAAATAGCTCATTGTAAAAGAAAGGAAGGCAGAGTCCTCTTAAGCACGAGTCTTACAGAAAAAGAAAGTTCGTGCCATTGACAATAAGATGTGGCTGTTTTTTGCAAACATATTCTCTGTCAACTAACGACACTGAGGACGAACGAAATAATTCATATAACCGGAAAATAGGAAAATTCGTGATCTAGTAGCTTCTTTAAAAGAGAAGATAACTAAAAGAAGAGAAAAAATAGTGTGTCTTTAAGGGGCTTCCTCAAAAGACAAAGAATACAAGGGCCATAGGAAAGAAAAACAAGGAAATTACTCCATAGCTTAACATCAGAAGGAAAGAAAAGTCACTTTATCGACAATCAGGGAGGATTTCCACAGAGTAGACATGGAAGTGTTCGCCTGACTTGTGCTACGAGGTTTAGTGAAGGGAGGGAGGGAGGGGGTGAAGCAACAGTAATAGGGAATCTCTCCTCCAGTTGTTTATTGACGAACGACTGCTGCCGCTAGGTAAATATCACGGAAGGAAGAAGATCAATAGAACCGCCTTCAGTTAGAGTCTCATTTGGGCTAGGCTAAACCACTGAAATAAATCTTGGAAATCCTAACCACATCCTGTGCTCACAGACTTGTCACTTTCCTGCGAAATATATTTGTTATCATTGTGATTGGGTAGTCTCCCCAGATATTGTAGACGAGCTGGTTAAAATTGTAAAAGGTTCTCTCATCTTTTAATTTTCCTCTTTTTCTGATTTTATCATCTCTTTGCCTCGAGTGAGGATTCTTCGCTGAGGAACGCCTGATGAATAGGAGGACATCGTTGTGTTCTAATAATCATCTTTCCCTTCCTACCGTAAGTCAGCCAAAATCACTTTGGAAGTCCTGATTAACCTAAATTTAAGGTAATTAAGAGAGGAAGACAGACAGACACAGTGAGAGGATTACAATGGTCCTTTCAAGAGTTTATGAACGTAAATTTTCTCTAGAGAAACGGTGTAATGACGTTTTATGCCATTAGTTGATTGGTAAGCAAAACGCAGTAAACAACAAAATTCACATCCGTCGATAATTAGCAATCTTCTGAAGTAAGTCTTATTTTCTTTACTCCGTAACTGACGGCCTGACAAACAATTACTCTGAATCTTAAAACGCTAAAATATTCATGGGAATATGAACTTTCTATATATGCTACACATGAAATCAGAAAAAATATCCTACAGTTAAGCCGAACATCGAGTGACTGATTGGTTTAATATTAAATTATCTGGTATCATAACAACAAAGGTCAGAGCAGATCCTTATATTGAGTGAAGTAGCTGATTGGGAAAGGTGAAACTGTGAGAAGTCTCATGTTTGTGAAGTTGTGTTTTCAACTAACAATTATGATAACTAATGTCAAATATCAAATACCAGGACCTGTAGAAATAATGAATAATATTAATATGTTGAAATGATTCATGAAAAACTATTCAAGTCAAATTTGTATAGGCTCTGGATGCATTATTCCTGTTGGATAAAAGTGCTAAGAAACCTGCCTTTCTCATTATTTATCTATTACTGTCATAATATTAAATCACATTCTCATAAATTGTAGAGACTACTTAACATCCATGTATGGAATTCATTGCGATTTTTCAATGTTATAACTATCATAAAGCCCTCAAACTTTGTCACTGCTCGTCGTTATTATATCATTCGCCTTCATTTAGGTTAACCTTGCTGGGAATGTTAAAGATATTACCCACCCCTTATGAGCACTCTGGCATCTTATTGTTCCTTCTTGTATCACCAGGTATATCATTAGAATTAGTGCAAGTGTCCTTTTGCATGGAGTTAGCACGCAAAGCGGAAATAAGCAGTTTGCCTAAGATTTTTACCGTTGTGACAGATTAAACATGTTCAAAGTATATGAGAAAACTTGTGAAAAATTGTGAAATCATATAATCAAAACTGTGCTAAATGCTCTTAGTGGATTCAGCCCTATATCAGCATGACAAAAAAAAAAAAAGCATCAGAGAGATTAACCTAATAGAGTTCTTCAAGTGTCCGAAATTCTAAATTATCGTTAAGAACTTCGAGTCAAAACAGTTGATGTATTTACAGTCATGCAAGTTCCCTGAGATGGGATTTATAATGCCTGGATTTTGTCATTGTACTTAAATTCATCACCACTGACCATTGTTTTTTTTTTTATTTGGCATTTGAGGAAACTATGAGATTTTTCCATGTTTTTCGCCTACAGGATACAAATTTCATTTTTTATGTAAGTTCAAGTAAGTTTGGTGTTAAGGTGATCATTCTTTTGAGCTGCACCTTTTTAGACAAATAAAACTACTTTCGCGCCCCAGCTTATTATTCTATATTTTGCATTCTATAACATTTTTGTCTTAAACTGAGTAATCCAAACTAAAGTTTTAAATGATTGGGAAATCTCAAAATGATATTTTTTAAGAACTGAGAAGAGAGCATAGTAAAATAATAAGCAAAGTGTTTTATAAAAAAAAGTTCTAGATTCAGGTAAGTTATATTCTGTTGTAATGTACTGAAATCTCTTTAATAATCCCTTAAAGAACTGGAATCTTACATTTTTTTTTATTGGTGCTTTGTCTCTCCTGAGAGACAGATGTTTACATGTTCATGAATGATTTAAGCGGCGGAAATGTATATCAGTGCAAGAATGTAGCAGATGTGTTGAATATCCAAGCGAATAACAATCGCTATACAGTAAATGACATAATATCCAATGCAGCAGTATGCGTATTACTTAGCTTGCTATTCTAAGTCTCGGTTAAGACTATGTACTGACTCTATGGTCATCCATCTCTCCTCACCTCGGTCATTCCATTTGTTCCAGGTTTCTATCTTGGCTCGTGACTATCTTCTTAATTTCACTGTTGATGTTTTGACTTTCTCTAGCACCTTTCTCTTTACAAATGTGATTTTAGCGAGAGAGAGAGAGAGAGAGAGAGAGAGAGAGAGAGAGCATAAATAATTTTTCCTTTCTCTGGGACCTCTTTCTTTACAAATATGGTTTTAACCGAATACAGAGAAAAAGAGGAGAGAGAGAGAGAGAGAGAGAGAGAGAGAGAGAGAGAGAGAGAGAGAGAGAGAGCATAAATAATCGTTCCTTTCTCTAGGACCTCTTTCTTTACAAATGTGATTTTAGCCGAATACGAAGAGAAAGATGATGATGATGATGAGGAGGAGGAGGAGGAGGATAAAGAGAGAAAGAGAGAGAGCATAAATAATCGTTCCTCTCTCAAGGACCTCTTTCTTTACAAATGTGATTTCAGCCGAATACAAAGAGAAAGATGAGGAGGAGGAGGAGGAGGAGGAGGAGGAGGAGGAGGAGGAGGAGGAGGAGAGAGAGAGAGAGAGAGAGAGAGAGAGAGAGAGAGAGAGAGAGAGAGAATCGGCTAAAAGGCATAATTTGGTAGCGTAGCTTTGAAGCATTAACGCGCGTTCTTGGCATCATTGAACCAGTATCCTGAGTATTGTTTCATTGAACACTTCTCGACACAGAAAGACAGAAACAATGTAATCATAAAGCGCTAGAGAATATCTTATACTTTCCAACCGATAAAATGTCAAAAGAAAAACTATAATAAAAAGTTTATAAAACAAAATTTAAGAATTTATTCGCAGTAACAATGGCAGCTCTGAGTTTCGCATCATAGGAGTTGAAACAAATAGAGATGGAAACAATTAAAAAAGGGAATTAATGGACCTCATCAACTGTATCCTAAACTTTGGTAATTACTGAAATGGAACGCCATGAAGAAGCCCTAACGCTTAATGGGAGGATTGGAGTTTTTTTTCTTTACAATCAACACAATCTAATGATGAAACTTTATTCATTTTCACTGAATACAGATGGTATATTTATAACCTCAAACCGTCCCAAAGTAGAGACGTGTAATGGTCTCGAACCCGCATAGGTCAACGACAAAATAAAATGGAGCCGAAACATTCAGGTATCTTACGTCATTGTAAGGATTTTTATAGCATGAAAGTTCTGGGCAACTGTGCTTCTAGTTTTACTTCTGTTTCTGCTTACGCTTTTGTTTCTATCTTTTGGGCCGCCGTTCTGATTTCCTGTTGGATACGTCATCATAGGCAGCTTCGATATTTCTTGGGCTGTAACAAACTTTTTTTGTAATGGATTTTTGAATTCTTCAAGTATATCATATGCATTTTTTTCATTGGTTCCAAAATATTCAATTAGGCATTTTCTGGTTTTGTAACAATACTGGGGTGACTTATGCACTTCATCCAACCTAAATTATATCAAGAAGGGACTCCTGCCGTTGGTTGCCGGCTGCCTGAATTTCTTCTGATCCATTTTCTTGCGTTTTACCTTTTGTAATGTATCTATGACATTCATGATAATTACCATTAAGCTCAACGCTATTTTTCCGCACTATTATGATCTTGGACATATTCATTTCTACCACAACTGCGGCACCTCCATCATTAGAAACAACCATATTGATATGGCTTTTCTCATCAGAAACTCCACTAGCAGAACTAATATGCTGACACCAGAACTATTGAAGTGAAAGTTATGAGATACAAGTTCTACTGGGCAAATCTACCGCTCCAAGTATCAAAACTACCATACCTGAGTAGATTTTGCTATCTGACCAACTATTTGTAGAATTAGACATAGACATTAAAATCAAAATTTAACAGCTAATCCATACACGAGAGATAAAAAGATTTTATTTTTTAAACTTCTCTAACTCATTTCCAGTAGTGCTACTATTAAAACTACCTGTTTTACTAATATTCTTGTAGAGCATAAATGTAGCCAAATCTCATTCTTAACCTACTGTACACAGTATCTAAGAAAACTACTTCTACAGACAGTCGAAGAAGTCTGTAATTCATTAAAGATGACGAGGTTACATAAAAATTTACATCCTTGAGAAGTAAATTGTTACTAATCCAAATAATATGGGTATCTCTTTATTACAAACAAATGACATTTCGCACCCCAAGAAGGCCTCTTCCATCAGCTAATGCAATGTTTTGAGGAAATGGCAGGTAAGGTGATGGAGTACCTGCCGCCCTCTTGCTCAGGGGTTATTCCTGCATATCATTTTGTGTTTCACCTTTCCGAGCTGTGAATGCAACGCATAACCCCGCACATGACAGCGTAATCGACATCAACAATACACTCAAGTTTTTAGGCATTTTTTTTGCAGCTCACCTGATACATCGAAAAATATACTGTAATCTTTTGTGGAAGAATTATGGAATTAGGAAGATGTATCATGAATCACTATAGAACAAAAAATACTTATTTTCAGGTACTAAACGCCCTCTGCAAGCTCGCTCAGCGCACTTACGACATATTTCACGTATTTAAATGCTGTTTCCATAAATAAGCTTCACATTAGGATCCAGATTGAGGTGAATTTCCTCTGGACTGTATTGTCGATTTATGTCAAAAGAGTTATTCAAAAGCACAGTAAAGAATATTCACGTCATAACTTCTTTCAGATCACCACGTATTGTCATGAACCATTTAATAGCCCTATATCACTTTGATCTAACATTTGTAAGGTTATCTTTCTGAATAAGTCTGAATGCTTTGGATCATGGATATGGACTGCAAAGAGGCGTAGAGATGAAGCGAAACTCCCTTTCATTCGCCATGCCATGGCGAGCATATTGCAGCTTTTGTGCGACAAATGGTGAGGCTTAACTTCAGCATTTAGCCTTCATGGTAAGTGTTTAGTTGGGATCTACTGCCTGTTAATTCAAATTACGTCAATTACGCAAACTTCTGGTTAATTTTAGTAGTTACAATGTAATAAAATATGCAAAAGTTGGCTTCGTTTCGTAGATTTGTCTCGGCACAACTTCACATTTCATCAACGCTGTTATGACAACCGCCTACGCTCTCACTTTTGACAGGTACAAGACAAAAGGAGGAAAAATGCTGTTCGGAATATGAAATGTAGAGCGGGAGGGTGAGACAGGGAGAGAAAGAGAGATCGGGTTGTACGAAAAAAGGAAAATGAAAGTTTAATCTTGGGTAATCCGTTTAATGGAAACCATTTTATATGCTGACTAGCTATATCCAACTTGAGTGAGAATAATGTCAAGGACTTTATTACTCAGAGTCATCCTGTGACATTTTTTTTGCGTTTATTTTAAGATCAAATCTATTTCCATGAACACAAAGCTTTCTTTTTAATTTTGCTGTTCAGAAAAATTCTTTTATTTCTGATCCTTTAAGATAAATTTTGAATAATGTTCTGTAAATAAACAAAAAATAGAGACAAATCACCGAGCCCCAAAAGAAAACAGACCTAAGGAGCAACGTGATTTGGGAAAAAAAGAAATGGTCACAACTTCATGTTATTCCCCTCTGCCCTGAAGGTATGCCTTCCCAAAATATTTCCTAAGCGCGAAGTTAAGAAAAAAAATGGTGTCTTATATTATGCAATTCTTAGTTTCTCATATCCTGATTTCTCTATAAGCTTTGGAGGTCTTAAACTGTCTCTACCACTTCAGTTTGGAAGCTGGTTCCTTAAACGCTTTCGGAATAAGTAAAATGGGTAAGCGGAATGATAATACTATTGTTGGTAACTAGAACATGCACAATATATATACAGTATATACCTATACGTATATATACATATAAAATATATAATTATAAATATGTATATATATATATATATACATATATATATATATATATATATATATATATATATATGTAACTTTTTTACCCGATATAAAAATTCGTAATAATTGCAATAAACTCTTATCATCTCAAGTTTCCTTATACTTTTCAGTTTCTATGAGCCTTAATAAAAGGAAGTGAAGAAAATTTGCATCCATGGTAGGATTCAAGTCAAGAACGACAGATTACAGTACTGTTAATCTTGACCATTCGGCCACGAAGGACACAAATATTTCTGCTCATACCTAAACATATATGAACAATTCACAAACATTCTGCTGGACTAGACCCTTAAGTGTTATCGGAGAATAGTGTTTTACCGTATATTGCTTTTAAGGAGACTATATATATATATATATATATATATATATATATATATATATATATATATATATATATATATATATATATATATATATATATATATATGTATGTATGTATGTATACACATTTATATAAATGTATTATATATATACATACTAGCTGACTAACCCGGCGCTGCCAGGGAAAACTCTGAATGACAACCAATAAACTCTCTCTCTCTCTCTCTCCTCCCTAACACCAGCATTTTTGACATTTATATTTCACCCTCCCTTCCTATTGGGGCTGAACTTGGACTTAAAGGGCATTGGGAGTATCACTGATCATCTCAGCAACCTTGAAAACTATGGATTAGACACTAATATCTGTCATTTTTGACATTTTACTTTTCACCCCTTTACACACCCGCCTCTTCCTGTCGTTTTCGGTTATTTTTACGTATCACCGCCTTCCCACCTACACCTCCTTTGGTGCTAGTGAAGTCTTACTCCCACAGTATTCTTTTCCAGATAGTAAGTCATATGTATACCAAAATGAGGTATGATAAACCTGTAGAGTTTCTTTTGTCACTAAGTATACAGGCAGAACCAGCCCCGTTTCAGAGAAGCCCTTCCCACCCCGACCTGCTTTGGTACTAGTGATGTCTTACCTCAAAAGAATTCTTTTCCAGATAGTAAGTCATACGTATACCAAGTTTGGTTGAAATATGTTCAATGCTTTTCAGAGTTATGCTGGAGCCTACAAACATACATACACACAAATACCTACATTTATATATATACATATATATATATATATATATATATATATACATATATATATACATATATATATATACATATATATATATATATATATATATATATATATATATATATACATATATATATATATATATATATATATATATATATACATACATACATACATACATATATATGTATGTTACAGAGAGGGAGAGTGTTTATAGAAACACACAGAGACAATTATAGAAATAAACTATAGAAACTATAAGTGAGACTATCATAAATAAAGAGATGCGTGGTCTTGCAGAAATGTGTCAGAAAATTCGAGAGAGACATTCCCTCATCCAAGCATACCTAATATACCTTGCAGTAATTTATTTCAACTTGATCCTTATGCAAAAGAATAATTCAGGCATCAAAATAAGGTTGAGCCCTGGAAACTAAATTTGCAATAAATCCTGCGCACAGTTCGGCAAAATTCCAACCTATGTAATTTTTTTACCATGCATATGGAATAAAGTTGTTTTTAAAAAGTACAATTTGTTTCTTAATGCATGCTTTTCATGGTGGTATCTAAAATTAGCCGAAAACAAAACAGTAATTTGAATTGATAGATTCAAGGAATTGTTACAATATATATATATATATATATATATATATATATATATATATATATATATATATATATATATATATATATATATATATATATATATATATATAGTAAACTATGGTAACTCTGAATGCATAATGGAATCTTATAATTTCTTCTGTTTCGGTTTTATATCAATATTTCACTGTTTTGGTAGTCATTACAGGTAGGTATAATGCCCAACCACCTTCGTTACCACAAATAAAGTAGGAAACCTGATTAAATGCAAAAAAAAAAAAAAAAAAAAAAAAAACACGTTCGTCACAGTTTTAAGCGAATGTTTGCCGAAAGTAGACAGAAAGTTGTTATATTACGTCTTATCTTAACCTATACACATCTTTACCCTACAAACACAACATCCGTACTTTATATAGGACAACGCACGCACTAAGTTGTTCATTTAGCAGAGTGGCTCGAATCTCCATTCTCTACTTAACCAGACAACTTTAAAGGAAAAGTAACTCCTAAGTTTGTCGCTGCATTCGATTATATTTCAAAACTCGCTGGACGTTTATAGAAGGTAAAATGAGCAACAATGCAGGAATGCAAAATGTTGAGAGGAGAATCTGTCCAGATTTCAGGCATCAAGTTGCTGCGTTGGACATCGAAGACCTACAAGAATCATAACTGCAGAAAATTCCGCTGGTGCCGTTTCATTCTTGTTAACTAATCTAATGTATCTCAAAAAAAAAAAAAAAAAAAAAAAAAGATCGCAGAGCCAGAAGATGTTCATATATTAGAAAAATTTGGGGTCAATTTCCATCATGGAAACTAAGGAGGTCAAATGGCTAAAGATATCAATGTTCTCTGAACTAATGAAAATAATCGGTGCCATAAATTCATTTGAGGTTTGATAATCAAGAATGAGTAAAGTTAATAAGAAGCCTACTTTACTTATTGCGAAAGACATCAAGGGCTACAAGAAAATTTTTGCTTTGTTTTCTGACGGAAGTTTTTGCCTTCGATTGAGCTTATGCTATATCATTTCAACAGAGTCCATTTGCGCAAAAAAAAAGCCATTGCAAATAAAGAAGTTTTAGAATAGTTACAGTACTGAATTTTCGGCCCCAAGGAAGGGGTGTCTAAGCAAATACAGGCAACCTTGTGAATTTTGGTTGAAGAGTATTTACTGCAATAATTTTCATCATACATCTAACCCACTCTCTAGGTGTTAATCTCCCGCGCCGATTTTAGTATTACATGCAGATGATGTCTAGCGTGAAGATAATGTCTGGTTTATCACCATCAATGGAGAATTAAATACTTAATATTTAAAATGAAAAAAAGGTAATATTTCATAAGATATCTGAACGGTTCGTTTTCGTTTTACTCTGTTATTCACCTCTGCAGGCATGAGACCATGACGCATAACTACCTGGTAATAGTTAGAGGTTATATATACGCTATCTGTGTGCAGTGGTAATGAATCTGATTCCATCATTATATAATGCTGACTGTAGTAGCAACACCTGTCCCCCAATTAAGCAGTAGCGCTTCCTAATGGCGTTCCATTTCAACAATTACCAACGTTTAAGATATAGTTGATAAGATCCATCAATTCTAGGTTTAATTGTCTACATATTCATTTATTCCAACTTCTATCATACAAAACCCAGCGCAGCCAGTGTTACTGTTAATGGAGTTTTGAATTATGATAATGTTCGGGTATACAGTTTTTATTCTGACATTTTGTCAGTAGGAAACTATATGCTGTTCTCTAGCGTTTTAAAATAACATTTGTTTTGTCGTTTCATTGAAACAATGATCAGGATACCGGTTCATTCTTACTCTGTCACTGGCTTAAAATCATATTTGCAGAGCTTAATCAGGAGCTAGAGACAGGACAAAGATCAACAGGATCAACACTGCAATAAAGAAGAAAATCACAAGCCAAGATTGACACGAGGAACAAGCGCTGTGGACAGGTGAGGAATATAGGACAACCAAGATATAGTGATCTACTGAATGTTTTTAGGGTTGGACATTTAAAACACCTGCTACATTCTTTCACTGAAATATAAGTTTTCTGGGACATTATTTCTCTGACTTGAAGACGATTTTAAAAGATTTTACCGAACAAACTCACACACACACACACACAATATATATATATATATATATATATATATATATATATATATATACACACATATATACATACATATACACACATACACAAATATATATACAATATATATATATATATATATATATATATATATATATTATATATATATATACAGGAAAGATAAGAGAAATTTTCATTATTGTACAACATTAACTAAGGGATAAGCGTCCAAACTCTGAAACCATTATCACAAAGCTTAACATAATAGCGCAGGAAGGTATTAAATGATAATTCTAAAATTCTAACAATCGCCAATGAATTAATGAAGAACATACATACGAAAGCAGTACGACTTTTTTTTTTTTTTTTTTTATCAAACCTCTTGTAGGTTTAAAACTTAAATTATTGTCATGATTTTTAGATAACTCGCCAGCTTCCGGCGGGTGGAATGCAACGTGATGATAGTAATTCAGAAGTTGACTGCTAAAAAAAAATAGGAATAGAAGAATTATACTAAAGTAAGGGACGAGCCCGAATATATTTTCAGGCAAGAAATATGAAAACTAAGATTAAGGAAATGATTAGACAATGGTATGACAATATTCATTTTATGAACAGCACTAACCTGGGACAAGAGAGATCCCCTTAGATGCTATAAAAAAGGACACATATATAGTGCTCTAATTGACTGCAAGAAAGGTGAATGAATGGAGGCCATGTTGATCGCCCTGACTATTTTTGTTCATTTGTCAGATATCATATTGAAAGGATGTTCTGATATTGGGGGTGATAACCTCCTCAGAGATTTTCTTTGTTTATACTTTTTTTTCCTTGTCATCGTTACGATAATCTTGAGTATAAGCTTGCAGCCTAATTATCATAATCACTTTAATTTACGGCTTTGGTACAGTCATCGTAACACGCAATTGTTTCGGTATTTACAATTGTCTGCAAGTTTGTGAGCAAATATATTCAAGTAGGTGTACATATCTGTTAATGTGTAAAGTGTGTGTGTGTGTGTGAGAGAGAGAGAGAGAGAGAGAGAGAGAGAGAGAGAGAGAGAGAGAGAGAGAGAGAGAGAGAGACGAACTAAGTTTCACAACAAAATGGTTGAGTTGTAACAACTGGATCCTTAAATCAAAACTGTCATAATAAGTTGATGAGTTTCAAAGAACCAAGAAATATTTGAGACGCGCTCGCACTTAACATACAAATTTGTGAAAAGAATGAGCCAAAAAGCCATCGTGAATCTTTTCTTGAACCAGACAGAATTTCCAGGGGTATCCTTTTTCTATATTTGCTACTGAAGCATTCGTGGTGTCACATTCGATAAGAGGACTCAGACTCCCTGGAGCATGTTTTTTTCCCCCTTACCTTTTTATGTTGGTATTTTCCTTCGTAGCACCAGAATAAAAGTTGACGGCTGGGTTAGTGTGACGCCAGTAAACATGCACTGGATAAAGGCAAGGGAGTTGAGCAAATTACGAGTGAAATGGCTGAGTGGTAGCAAAGGAAAGGAGATCGGAATGGTGCCGTCATTCAATGAGTAGATAGAAGGAATATTCAGTATAAGAGAGTGATTGGAATGGAAGGGAAGGGGAAGGAAGATCCAAGCGAAAGTGGATGGGTAGTAGTAAAGAGGATCTGAGGGCGAAGGTTTGACAAATGAAGAGGTGTAGCACAGAACAGACAGGCGAAGGTGATTAGAAAACATCAACCATACCTGAATGGTGTGAAAAGATGAAGGCATAGAACGTTTACTGATTAACTGAATGCTTAAAGTCATAAGTGTTTTACTTTGAAAGCACCTCGAGAGTGGTAAGAAAGCACCTCTAGAGTGCGTCCCGACGCCAAATCAAAATAGTGTTAATGACGATGACTACCCCGTAAGGAAGTAGTGCCATCAGCGCACCTCACGCGGTGCACTGTAGGCATTACTTGAGGTTCTATGCAACGTCCCTTCGGCCCCTAGCATCAACCCCTTCATTCCTTTTACCGTACCCCCGTTCATATTCTCTTTCTTCCATCTTACTTTCCTCCCTCTTTTAACAATTGTTTGACAATGTAACTGCGAGGTCTTCCTCCTAGTACACATTTAAAACCTCCCTTACACTCGCTTTCCTTTTCAGAACTGAATGACCTTATAGGTCTCAGCGCCTGGCCTCTGGCCCATATTTTACATTCCAGTGATAATGATTGTCCTGGATCCTCACCCGAATCCGGGTACGGATCCATCACATCTTTCTCGCAACCGGATCGACTGTTGATTGTTCGATGGCTCCTCAATATTTTATCGAAATCTACAGATATCATTTCAAAAACCCTGAGTCCTCCTTCGGACCAGGATACTATTCCAAGTCTAATTAATACTTCCACGACTAATAGACCAACTTTTACACAATTTGATTGAAGGCCGTAAGTAATTCCTGAGGTATTGAATACTTTTACAGGGGTTTCTCACTTGTATGTGAGTTTTTTTTTGCGGGGTTTGGGACGAGCTAGATCTTTTTGGTATTTCCTATCGTATTGTTTATCTTTTGTATTCCATATCGTATAATATAACCTTTTGTATGTTGTATCGCACTGTCTATCTTTTGTATTGTGTATCGCATAGTTTATCTTTTATATTTTTTATTGTATTGTTAATCATTAGTATTTTGTAGCGCACTGCTTATCTTTTGCATTTTGTACAGTATTTATTTTTTGGATTTTGAATCGTATTGTTGATCGTCCACGCTCCAATCATCAAACTTACCAAACTGCAGCCCTCTAGCCTCAGTAGTTTTATTTTATCTAAGGTTAAAGTTAGCCAAGATCGTCCGTCTGGCACCGCTATAAGGGCCAACAACACGGGCCACCACCGGGCCGTGGCTTAAAGTCTCATGGGCCGCGGCTGAGAGTTTCATGGGACGTGGCTGAGAGTTTCATACAGCATTATAGGCTGTACAGAAAACTCGATCGCGCCGAAGAAACTTCGGCGCATTTTTTACTTGTTTATTATGGTTGATTATGCAACTATTAATTCAAGTAAAACCCCCTAAGCATTTAAATACACCGTGACTAACCCCTGAGAGAGAAAGAAAGAGAGAAAACAAATGTAAATGTGAAATTAAGTGTCCGAAAGGTCCAAAAGTAGATAAGGCAGAGCCGGATGTTAGAACCATTAAGAAAGGTCTGTATGCATGGAGAACCAAAAAATAAGCATATGTCTTTTTACATCTACAGTATTTATCTATGAATTGACGAAAAATTACTTTGTTTTATTGAAAAGACGGGTGAAATGTCCACGATAAACATGAATCCTTCTTAGCCTGAAAGAACTGTGAGTTTTACAAATGATATTTGATATTAATAACGACATTTTAAAAAAAAGAAAGCAAATGCAGAAAGTTTGAATATCCAAAGTTCCATCGATTCAGCTGCAGGATAGGGAAGACTATTTCTTATTAATTTCTTGTCATTTATTATGTTTGTTAATAGCTGGAAAGCTCGAGTCTTTTCGTCCAATGCGAAAGGACTACTACCATGGTGATATTAAGCGATTATAACCAGGACAATACTGTCGTAGGAAATGCCAGTAGTTTGGGATACAGATTGGGTGTACTCCCAGAGAAAGGAGTGCCTAGCAGTGAGTTAAAGACGCTTTGATGGAAGAACAAGCCCCTAAATGGTAACTGGCATTTAGGAAACAGAAAATAATAGTGTTCCTGCCAGTCTGCTTTGTGAGAAAGTCACCAAATAACTTGAATTTACCGGGTTTTGCAGTTCAATTAATTGTTATGATACCGTGAAAATGTAGAACAAGTTTTTCGGGTTTTGAATGTGTAGGGATCTGGTGCGGAAGAGAAGAATGCACGAGAGATCAGTTGTTTAAGTGGAGGAAGTTGAGAATTGTGACACAGTGGGACAAAGATGAAAGAGTTGTATGTACAGAAGGGGGAAAAGATGATTAGCAATTGTGTAGAGCTAGGAAAGGGGTAGGTGCTGACAAACAAGTCAGTAGATGGCACTAAGTACCTGTTACTGACAGGTTTGTAATTGTATCCTTAGGAGTGTTTGTTTTCTTAAGCATCAGAGGTTGTAAGTGAATTGTAAGCAGCTGTCCACTGTGGCTTTGACCAACTTTTAAGTTTCTAACACTCTGCTATATTTAACTGTTAAAGATAAGTGCATCTGAACAAATAACATTTTCCTGGTATACAGTTTTGATATAAGGAGACTTTGATTCAGTATTAGTTTATTTACCTACTCCCCCACTCTCATATCTGTAACGGTAATGCTTATGGTCACCTACACTGTTTTCACTCCTGTATGTTTTGACGAATCTTACCACTTATATCCAGCCGACTTTAATATTGCTTTTAACGCTGATGGATTACTTCTGCCATACCGTTGTCATTAGTATAACTGTAATGCCTGGTTGGTCTTAATTTTCCGTATGTAACTGCTGTATTTTATGTGAAAATGGATATAATTGTCGATAATCTGAATTACACGCACAAAATGCTGTTGATTGACATCTGATGGAACCTGGTAACGGCTAATCAAGAGCCGAAGGAATTTTAAAAGCATTTAAACAAAATCTTATCGCTTGCTATCAAGAAGAATGAAGACAGGTTTTGGCTCAAGAACTTTACGGCAAGACTGAGCGTGGCAGAAGAAAAAGTTGCTCCAATAAGTGTATATAGTCCAGAAGAGAAAAGAACGAGCAAAAGGGCGAGTTTATATCGAGATGGGCTTCATAAGTTGTGGAGAACGATCTTAATGATAAATGTTGGTAACAGAGAAAGATATGGCGCTGTTAGGAGATGTAAAGTTCCAAGAGAAATTTATGGAAATATGTTAGTAAAAAGGTTTGATTGTTGGAAGTCCAAACTTTCCAAAGAAAATTAAGTACACACGGGGAAGAGAAAACGGCGAGAAGTGTTAGCTGGATTGTATTAGTACAGGGTGGATAAAAAAAAAAGTTGAAATGAAGATAGGTAAAAGTGGTAAAAAGGCTGTCAGAGATGAAAGGATGGATCAGGATCTTTTGAGATGGTCTGGTCATTGAGAAGTGTTGTAAGGGAAGCGGATAGGACAACCCAGAAGCCGCTGAAAATTAAAAAAGAATTATTGGAAGAAAAAAATCTTAATTTCCAAGAGCGCACGTTAGATATCAAGGTTAATAGTGCAGTGTACGGGAATACGACGCAATGCTGATGAGCCTTCTTAGTAGGACTGTGAAAAGCTAACGCTATGGAATTGTTTTAAGGGACATCCACTGTTACAGAAATGCCTGAATTTTAAAATATATATAATACACACGTGTATGGATATGTTGCGCACGTGCATATACACACACACACACACACACATATATATATATATATATATATATATATATATATGTATATATATTATATATATATGTATATATATTATATATATATATATATATATATATATATATATATATATATATATATATATATATATATATATATATATCTAAATCCACGTAAGAAGGTGAGTGAAAACCGGGACTTGGAACAAGTACTTTCGTAGTTTATTCTACATTTTCAAGTTCACACTGAATGCAAAAGAAGTTGACAGAGATTTATATACAAAAACAGAAGGGGCGGGGATACTTGATAATGTGGACTGATTGTCCAAGAAAGCTTGTAACTTTTTCTGAATAAATATTCCATTAGATACCATCCAGTTTGAATGAGGTCCTTTTAATATATGTATATATATATATGTCTATATATAATATATATATATATATATATACAGTTTCTCCCATATCTTATTTGGCCCACTACTAACATTTGTAACATAAGGTTACTTTGAAAAGCGAAATAACATCTGGGTTTTACATTTGTTAATATTTCTCCTGTTAGTTTTTTCTTCATATGAAAGTTACTCTGAATAAAAGATATACTGGTTGCCCTACTGAATGAGAGAGAAAAAAAAAATGAAATTTTTAAGGCTGTTCGCCATTTCATACCCCAGATGGAGTGTCACACACTCAGTAGGAGGTGTGAAAGCCTGAGGAAATACTCCGAGACTAGAGAGAGAGAGAGAGAGAGAGAGAGAGAGAGAGAGAGAGAGAGAGAGAGAGAGAGAGAGAGAGAGAGAGAGAGTACCTGCCCTAGAGGGCTAATTGGGTTTGAATAGGATGTTACGAAGAAGCGGTTGGCAAGTAGCGTACGGTAGTCGTTGTATTATGCCCTGCTTCTCCTCTCTCACTTTATAAATATTTTATTTGACCATTCTTGGGTATGAAACACACGCTACCAACAAATCATACATTTGACTCACATTTTCGATTAAAATGAAAGACGTACACCTGTAAAGAATTTTACGTCCATTCTTGATTCAACGAAATAACTTGAACGGTACGCCAAAAGTGATAACCATAAAAAAAAAACTTTCTTTGGAAAAAGTTTTCTTTAGTAATTTTTCATTTGGATCGCATTTCGTAAAAATTGAATTGGTAACATTTAATGTGCCCGGTAATCGGGCAAATGTTATGAAATTTCAGACTGACAGTCTTGTGAAAAATATATTTCTTGCATAGCTCTGGAATATAATGGTGAAATAGAGAATGAGTGAGCATAAACTTCCCATTAAATTTGATCAAGTTTAAAATGAATGTAGCACGAAAGAAGGAAAATGATGCAATGCTAAGATATATAAGACTAGAAAGAGAGGCGGATCCAGTTCCAGGAAAAGTAAAAGGGTCAAGGACGCTTCAAGAGACCCCTTTGGTAGCAGCAGGCGCCTTCTTTGTGAGACGGAGGAACGAGAACTTTAATTTTTTATTTTTCTCTAAAAGAAAACTATTGTGCCGGCTTTGTCTGTCTGTCCGCCCTCAGATCTTAAAAACTACTGAGGCTAGAGGAATGTAAATTGGTATGTTGATCATCCACCCTCCAATCATCAAACATACCATACTGCAGTCCTATAGCCTTAGTAGTTTTTATTTCATTTAAGGTTAAAGTTAGCTATAATCGTACTTCTGGCAGTGCTATAGGTACCAACAACATAGGCCACCACCGGACCGTGGTTGAGTTTCACAGGCCGTGGCTAAGAGTTTTGTGGGCCGTGGCTGAGGCTACCACCGGACAGAAAACTCGATTGCGCCGAAGTTTCTTCGGCGCATTTTTTACTTATAGTTTTTTCACTGACTACGAAACCTTGTACATTATCATGGAAAGAGCTGAAGCGAGATGATTCAACCCCGTTGCACTCATTTTATTTAGTGAGACAAATTTATCAGTCTCTCAAATGTAAGTTTTCTTGCTGGTGTCTCATACCGACCGTGCATTAAAAGCAAGTAAAACTCAAAGTTAGTTTCAATAGAATGTTTTTTTTTTTATCTTTTTATGAGGCCTCCTAATAAACTATCATAAGACCTGAAGGCAATATTAGTCCTCGTTTTGTCACGCCTTAGCAGGTGGTCCCCATCTGGATGGAAGCACAGGTGATCAGTCAGTTTCTAAATGCGTTTTGTCTTCTTGTTCTGAATCTTAGCTCAGTTGCTTTAAAACTGATTAAATAAACTCACCACTGAATTATGGATAAGTTCAAGTTACGTAAATAAAAAGATAGATAAATAAGTAAATGAATGAGCAAATAAATAAACTGCAAATAGGCTTCCATTATTCATTCCTGTCTTTTAGGAACTACTCTTTGGATTGCGTCCATGCTCGCTGTTAAAAATAAACAACAATATTCACTGCGTTGTTGATTCAAAATACAAACCCCCAAATAATGAAAAGGTCGGCGGAAACTATTATCTTTTCTAACATAAAGAACTCCACATTTCTGGGTAGTATAAAAATCGTTTTACTAGCGGTTTTAAGGCTTTTTTTTTCAGAAATTTAAAGCTTTCCTTGTACTTATGCGATGAATTCGAGAATCAATCAAGGAAATGTTTCAGTTACCATGCAGACTTCGTAAAAAGAAAAATGAGGTATATTCAACAATAAACAGGCAGGCAATTCTTACACACATTTAAGAGACGAACAACAGTAATAAACATTTTTTACCTGGGAAATGCATCACGGTCTTCACTTTCCAATTTGTACGCTTTTAAAGAAGTTGTTTACCTGAAAAGTATGAAAATGATTCCGATGAGTATCCGATATGCATATTGTTATAGTCTATCTTCTTACGCCTAGTTCTACGTCGGTAAGGATAAATATCAATATATGTATACAGATGAAATGGTACATATATACACTCACACATTCAATACATTATAAATGCATGCTATCATAGGTGTAGCATAAAGTCATGGATTTTTCCTCATATGGGTTCACCTTTCAATCTTCCCCTACGGACCAATAGCGCTTAATATATACCGAATTTATTTACCACTAGCGTAAAGTAAACATATTGTGCCTGAAGAATAAACTGTAGTCGTACTTCGTTTCGAAAGCGTCTCTTTAACTTCACTGTATTGTTATTTGAATCTTGAAAAAGTAATCCACACAGGCAATCAAATCGGGTCATTTTTTCTTTAAGAGTATAACTGAATCTTGAACATTACCAAGCCCTTACTTGATATGACTGAAACAGTTGTATCTTCTTATCTGTCTATCAGACCCCAGAAACACGGTGAAAAAACTGAACTCTAACCCATGTCTCACATTATTCTATCTTTCAGCTCTCCTTTTAGACCTTTGGCTTATCCAGTCTGAAATTCCTCTTGTTTTCACCTTTACCGCTAAAGTCCAAACTTCTGAAGATTTTATTGCCTCTTAGTCACTGAGTCTTCTTTCTTCCATACTGGTACATAAGACGTATTTTCTCAAAATGAGTACCCAAATTTATAACTGTTGTAACATTTAGATTTGATTAAAGATTAACCTAATATTCGAGCAGCTTTGCTCTTTATTCTCCTCTTGATTGCACTGAATTAAATGCGTTTCATATTATCAGTGACTTCGCCCCACTTTCTATCTAAGAATAAACCGCTGAGAATATTTTCTCCTTTCTTTCCCTCAGCCAACATTTCATCTATTTTCATACTGAGCCTCGAGCAGCTTCGTCAGATTTGATCTGGATATATTTCCAAGTTTGTCAGTTCAGTGACAGTATTGTGCTTCTATATCTGGAGTCTTGAATTCAACTTTGTTCGTCCCTTAATTACTAAGAGCTTCTTTCAGGGTTAAATAGATGCATAAATAAATTGTTAAAAAAGATAAGACCTTACAACTGTTTCAGTTTCATCATGTATGAGCTTGGCGTTGTTGAAGAATTAGTTAAGCTCTTCAAGAAAAAATGACTAGACACAGTTGTCTGTGTGCATTATTATTTCAAGACCCAAATAATAATTTAGTGAAGTTAAAGAAGCACTTTCGAAACATATTACGGATTCAGTTATTCTGTTAATACTATATGTTCACTTTAGTAGTAAATAAATTCGTTAAAGTATTCTTTGCTCGTACTGGAAAAAATTAAAGGTAAATGTACTTATATAATACCACAGATTTATAATACATCATGCTTTGGTAATACCTAAGTTTAAAAGAACGTTTTTATTCACTCTAAAACCATCGTTTTAAGTCCCTGAATAAATAAAGAATTCAAAGAAAACAGCTATGAAGAAAAAGCTGGATAATTTGGTTTGAGAGAGAGAGAGAGAGAGAGAGAGAGAGAGAGAGAGAGAGAGAGAGAGAGAGAGAGAGAGAGAGAGATGGTGGGAAGGAATGTTATTGCAGGACGTTTAGGGCAACAGTATGTGAAGAATGTGAGCCGAAATAGCATGAAAAGTTTAAACGTAAATAACAGTGCTTTTTCGACTTTTTAAGTGCGAGAAAAAGACGAACATCAAGGGTATCAGGCAGGTCATAAAAACAAGGTGGTAAAAGAGACATATTGGTTTCGATTCGTCCTGCGATTCGATTCTTCATTTTATTGCCGTATTTGTGCCTTTTGTGGCTATATCCATATTCTATTTTCCCCCTTTAATATGCAAACATCCAGTAAAATAGGTACATGTTCAAATACGCAAACGAATGACGAATGTTATGCTGAATTTCAAGTAAGCATCAAACTTGAAGAGACTAATTGACGATACATTTTTGATAGATAAACAACAATAGCAAGTTATTTCGACAGATGCCACAAAGCATTGCAGGGTTGGTTGTACATTGTTTTTTCTTCAGGAAATAGCGCTAATTGGTTAGGTGTTGGTCTTATCAGTGATCTTGCTTTAGACAAAATGAGTTCGAACAGAATTTTTTCGAGCGTGCAAATTACATTATATAAAAAAAAAGACATTCGAAACATGAAAGCCGATTATTTTGATTCTGGATTATGTGGAGACTCCCAATCTAGCATCCACCACAAAACCCTGGATGCACAAGAGGAACCCCACACTGTCAACAAATTTATGAGTCTATGAAATTTGCTAGGAATCGTTGAAAGGAATCAAATGCTTTTAGTCTACAAGCACAGACACATACACATTACGCATTCACATATATACAGTATATATATATATATATATATATATATATATATATATATATATATATATATATATATATATGTATATAGAGTATGTGTGCACATACACAAACACAAACACATATATATATATATGTGTGTGTGTGTGTATGCATGCGTTAATTCACCGGGACCCATGATCAATTTTCATACTCACTTTGTCTATGTATCTCTCATTCAACAACGAAGGCTATTGGCAAAAAGTTCTGTGTTACGATGGGTTCTCCGTTATCACCCATTCCGGCAAGTGTACGTGTGTTTAGTAGATTAAATATCTAATAACTGTGATCCGAATTTGAAACCACCAATTTGGTTGAGATAAGTCAACGAGATCATTATCGCTTTCAAAGGACTTCAGTCGGATTTTGAAAGTTTCTCTTTACTTTAATTTCTGGATGTCTTACGAGATCATCATCATCATCATATTTCGTATAGCTTTAGATTTTCTTTCCTTGATACTTGTTGTAATGTTATAAGAAACAGATGTTTTGTACACAAAAACATGGTCATTGCAAAACATGCAGTATGTCTGTTTTTAAATGAAAATGAAATAAAAGTGAAATTTCCTATTTATAATAAAATAAATGGAGTAACGTAATCATTGTGCCTTTCTTCCATAATGCTGGAGTACAACAAATTATTTTGGTAACTTCTGTCCCGAGCGAGCTTAAAATTCCCCACCATAGAGAATTTGTATCCACAAAGAAGGTTTTCTTAAAATTATACCAACCGGTAAAGCTTATGAATATAGCTAAATAAAGCAGAAAAAAATTTGTTTACATTAAAAATGTAACTAACCATCTGAACAATGAATTTTGAAATATCCTAACATTGAATTAATCTGAATTTGCAGAACATCGGAAAACAGATAATAAACCGGTAGGGAAAATTAACGTAATATCTAGTTATAAAACCCTATTAAAAATTTTCTGTTGCAAGATCATAGCTACAGCCAAATCAATAAGAAAAACACTGATGTATATGAAATACTTTGCGGCGATTATGAAAAAACATACTATGAGGAAAGTGGTAGACTACGGTTGCCAATAGAAATACATGGTCACAGAAGAGTCCACAATCCATAGTGTGAATGAAGACCGCCGAAACACTAAACTAAGAATAAATCTCAAGTTATTTTCGGTAGTGAAGGCACAAGCACTCGGTAGTTAGTAGAGGGAACAATGAATCTCTTCCCCCAGAGGATAGCTTTTGAAAGACGTATTTTGTAGAGTTTCTCGGTGATAACAACAGTAATTTTTAGCAATCCTCACTCATTAGGTAACGGGATCAAGTTCAGTGCCCAGGGTAGAGGCGCATTAAGCTGCACTGATCAGCCCTTGGAGTAACCAAAGACGCCTTAGACAAAGAGTTAGAATGTCTTCGGAAAATGAAGGAATCACGAGAAACATCTTCCGAAAACGAAAGAATCACGAGCAACATCTTCCGAAAATGAAGGAATCGCGAGAAACGTCTTCCGAAAATGAAGGAATCACGAGAAACAGCAAACAGCACATCTGCTAACAACCGTCTTTTTTGTCTTATATATCTTACTTTTGACTAATCACAAAGTGTCTCTCCACTAATTTTGTCACTTACCATCGACGTGTTAATCAGATTGATATGAAGGACCAAGCAGGGTCTCGAAAGCTCAGTTTTGAACTTATTTTTCTTAAATTTTCGATCGTTATATGACTGTGATTGTTACCCCACTATGGAGACTGGTGATTATGAGATTTCGGAAATTATTACTATCATTATTAACACAAACACACCAAAAATGGTTGAACTTTTAGGAAGTATTTTTCTTATTAGTTACGCGATTAGTTTTAACTTGTATTTATCTATTCTTTAATAAAAGTAAAGGGAAAAATGTTAGCTTTTTTTTTTTAGAGTGGTGGAGGCGTTACGAGAGAGAGAGAGAGAGAGAGAGAGAGAGAGAGAGAGAGAGAGAGAGAGAGAGAGAGAGAGAGAGAGAGAGAGAGAGAGAGAGTTGGGGGTGGGGGGTGAAGAGTTCTGGGAAATTAAGGGTCACAGAGGACTTCACTGCTGACCTCCACTGAATAGAAGGAACCTTGCTTTAATGATCCCCTTTAGTCTTTGGGGCTAGAGTAAACTCAAAGTTGAACAAAGCTATTAAAACAGGAGAGGTTGTGATTCAGTTTTGGAAAGGAGAAAAAGGAGGAAAAAATCTCAGTACGGTTATATATAATGCTTTAAACAAATGGAGGAAATATTAAACCAAGTTGGGAAACCTTTTCTAAAAAGATGTTTCTACAGAACCATGCAATTAAAAATTGGAGTGTTTAACCCGATTCCTTCCGTTCCGGTCGCATGAGGACGACACGCTTGTCCTAAACTATTTAACCTTTCTTTTTTTTTTATTCTTTAATACTTTAATAAAAAAAATGTAGAATAAGAAGGAACTTTCAAACTTCACTCTTGCAGAGCTTACTGTTATGTGATTCATCACTCTTATATTATTTCCTTCTGTCCATGTTCTGTAATTAAATGTTTATTTTTAAGAATATAATTCGAGAGATTTAATCGCGTTTTCTTGTGCAGTTATTTCTTTCCCTTAGAGGATATTCCTTATCCACTTCATCACATGCATAAGGATGAGAGCAGTAACCTGCTGTTCTGCTATACGTAAAAATCCGTACGGAAGAATTTAGAATTTTATTGGTAAGGTTTCGATAAACTACTGTTGAATAACCGGAAATTTGAGAAGTCAAAGTTAGATCTGGAGTCAGTTTTATATATATCACTTTTCTTTGTAAATCAAGACTGCCAGCAACAACATCCACACTATTGGGATAAAAATCGGGGGAGGAACTGAGAAGAGAGTAAATTGATATTCGAAAGTAATGACACAAAAAAAAAAGTTGAGTAATGGAAGGGAAACGAATTATTTAGTAGCCTAGACAACATCACCAGGTCAGTTCTTATTAAGTCAGGCCTATCAGATCTAGTCTGAAGATTAAATCGCTCGGCACATCTTGTGGACCGCGAGAAAAGGATTTCTGAAAATCCCCACACTGAAGAAGGCAATGGATTAGCGAAGACCCCGTGGAGGTTGGCAACAGAACGGAGACGAGATCAATGGAGGGAGATATGTGAACAGGACACTCTGAAGATGACAGCAGGAACGATCGTAATCTATGAGCAGCAATGTGTAATTAGTTCGTCTAAATATGAGTAAATGGAAATTTCACTAATGGGTGTTTTTCCCTGATTATCCACTGAAACCTGACTGATCGCTGATTCGATTTTTATCAATGACAAACGTTGCCATAACCCACAGTGCCACGAAGGTTACTCTTGCGGGATGCTAGGGCATGGAGAGGTTAAGTGGTCTTTTAGGGTTGATGTTAAAAACGTATTATGTGATAGGAATGGAATATAGAATTTAGGCCAAAGGCCAAGCGCTGGGACCTATAAAATCATTCAGCACTGACACGGAAATTGGGATTAGAAAGGTCTGAGAGGTGTAAAAAGAGGAAAACCTCGCAGTTGCACTATGAAACAAATGCTAAGAGAGGAAGAAAGAGAATATGAATGCGGGTACAGTAAAAGGAATGAAAGGGATTGCAGCTAGGGATAAGAAACGCTGCAATGGACCTTAAATAATGCCTACAGTTCACCGCGTGAGGTGCACTGACGTCACTACCCCCCTATGGGGATATTATGTTATATGAAAAGACGGCCCCTTAATGATAAAAATAATGAACATGAATAGAACGATGATAATTCTGATAAACACATCAGTCATAAGATTTATATAGTTTCGCCAGGGAAAACTTGTAATTAGACACAGAATGGCTCTCATATAATTTATATTCCCGTGTCTGATGGCTCATAACGACTTTAGAAACTGAAGTGTGTACACCTCTTAATGGCTGTTCAGGTTGAATGCTATTTTGGTTGATCGAAAGTTAGTTATTTTTGAGATCTATCCTCGGCCACTGAATCAATATAAGTTGATATTTTTTTTCTGAAGGAAAACTCAAATTTCAAGTCACCGATAAGTATTATGAAGACTCATAAGTAATGGCGTCACTATCGCGTCAGAAAGTGCGCAATCAATGACCGCACTAGTAGTGGTAGTTACTGTGATAGTATCATAAGCATTTAATAATGCATGTCATCTGTAAAAGCATTTCTAATTCAACGCAATGACATTTCTCATATACTAAAAACATATAACCTAAAGAGAATAGTTACTTTGTCAAAATGAAAATATTTGCTATAACGGAATAACAAGGCATGAAAGTAAAATGAGCAACTTCATACAATTTTTGAAGTACTAGACAAATACTTTTAGGAAAAAAGCAAGGAAGCACAAATCTATATAATTTATTAAAGATCTATGTTGCTGCACAAGTGAATTCTTAATTTTGACAGATATGTTTTTTTAAAAGTTCATTTGTCGAGCAACCCGAAAATCCACATTTATGAGGTGTATATAATTGATGACAATTATGAACGATTTGCATTTTCTATCCTTCTGTCGGTTTTGGTTTCAAAAGTTGAATGAACATTACTGATGTCATTAACGTTACGGAAATTTTACCGTGTTCTTGGTCACCCTTATCATAACAGTGATGAGAAATGCCAACATTACCATTTCATGAACCCAAGACTGAATAAAAATCCAGGAGCAATGAGACAATCACAAAAATAATGAACTTTCAGTGAAGTTTCTGTTTGGGGGAAAATCCAGAGCAAATGCAACCAAATAAACTAGAACGAAAGCATGGAAAATTTTTGTTGAAAACATTTCAACGTTTATATTTTCCAGAGTTAAATTTCTCAAAAGGGCTACTTTACATGAACTGCAACTACAACGAAAAAAAGTAAACATAAAAAACTTAACATTTGTGTTAAGCATAATTCTGCTACACGGAATGGAATGAAATATGAAATTTAAGCCAAAGGGCAAACGCTGGAAACTACGATGTCATACAGCGCTGAAACGGAAATTGAGAGTAAAAGGGTTTTAAAGGGGTAACAGGAGGAATACCTCGCAGATGCATTATGAAACAATTGTTAGGAAAGGGTTGATGAAAGAAAGAGAATATGAAAGGAGGTAGGAGGTACAGTAAAGGGAATGAAAGGGTTGTAGCTAGGAGGCGAAGGGACGCTGCAAAGAACCCTAAGCAATGCCTAATCCACTACGGGGTAATTCTGCTACATGTCCCTCTTGGCATCTAAAAAAAAATTTTGACATCGATTTATGTAAAATTACTTAAAAAGCCATTTTTATATAGGAAAACTGTAAAGGAGCTTAAAAGGAAACAGGATGCTCATTTCTGCCAAATTTCAAACAAATTGGTTAATGGCTACTATGTAGAATTTAACTGTGAAACCCAAAATTTCTGAGCTATAATCTTACTTTGACTTAACAACTTTTCAGCTTAATTGATTAAATAGTTGATTATTACAAATGGGCAAAATATGAGGAAAAATTAAGCATTACAGGTATGCGGATAGTATGCTCGAAACCATCTGTCAAGTACGTACGTATCAAAGGTACAAAAAAAAAAAAAAAAGTAAGCCTTCAGGAGTTCAGGAAGTACTTTTGAATGCACACTTTTCAGTTTTCTGTAAAAGAAACTATTGTGCCGGCTTTGTCTGTCCGTCCGCACTTTATTCTGTTCGCACTTTTTTCTGTCCGCGCTTTTTCTCTCTGCCCACAGATCCTAAAAACTACTGAGGCTAGAGGGCTGCAAATTGGTATGTTGATCATCCACCCTCCAATCATCAAACATACCAAATTGCAGCCCTAGCCTCAGAACTTTTTATTTTATTTAAGGCTAAAATTAGCCGTAATTTTGCTTCTGGCAACGATATAGGATAGGCCTCCATCGGGCCGTGGTTAAAGTTTCATGGGCAGCGGCTCATACAGCATTATACCGAGACCACCGAAAGATAGATCTATTTTCGGTGGCTTTAATTATACGCTGTAGCGGCTGTACAGAAAACTCGATTGAACCGAAGAAACTTCGGGGCATTCTTTACTTGTTTTTTATTGATCACGAGGGAAAAAGCACAAATACCCAGCGGAAACTTCCTCACTTTAGAAGTTAAGAATATGAAAAAAGCACAAGTAGTACAAAACCACTCTCAGTTCCAGAGGTACCCAAAGACCTGGGACTGAAAAAACATGAATATTTTATATAGTGAGAAAGATGGAGGAGGCCAAGCTGTTCCACATCCATGCAAAGATAGGGAACGGTGAATACCGGCGCCATCAGACGTGCATTCCCTCACCTCCTCAGAGCACTATAAGGAGAAGAATGATAGAAAGAACATGCTACTACTGCTACTGATAAAACACTATGCATTTGACTTCACCCTGATTTAAACAAGAAGTCCACATTGGGAGAAACACTCCTTGTTCTAGCATAGGAGCCATTTTCTATACATGACCGAATAAAGCAACTGATGTTTTATGAAATATGGTCTCAAGCAGGAATGTTTTCTAAGCTTATCTATAGCAGCAAGAGTTAACCCTTTTATATCAGACCGCAGGAGATTTTTGATTTAGTGTTTAAGGATAAGAGTGAAGCTTTCTCTTATGATGCAGAACTGATCCACGAAAAGTTGATTTCACAGAAGTTGCTATTACAGGCCTTGGAGACAAGAGCAGGATAAAGTTGGGAACAGTGGAAGATGTTTTTTTTTTTCAAACACAGAGCGTCAATAACATGGAGGGGAAATCTCCCTGCCCAGCGTGTGACCTCGGGCGGTCATATTAAGACTCCAGCATAACAGTACCATAGTGTAGAGGAAAGACACTAAGGCAGCATATTTCTTTTTTCCATCTCGTTTAATTATCATAATATTATAATTCGCAATATTATTGTTCTAAGGTCCACTGTAGGTAATAAAGAATTTTGCTTTGTTTCTATATATGTCAAATATTAGAAAGCGTCTTTAAACAAACAAACGACGAAAAAGGCTAGCAAAGTAATTTCTTCCTGTGATAAGATTTTGGAATGATACTTGATTATTGTTAAAAATAAGGGCTGCCTTGATAAAGTAACTCTGACGTATTTAGAATACAATTTTTCTTGAAAGAAGGATAAAACAATATAAATATCTGAAATGTCTGTCGAATAGATAGCCTTATGTCTAGGCCTCTAGGGTTTACTTGGCCGAGGTTCTTTTTCTTGCTGTTACCACCAAGATGTAAGAAGATAAGGTGAGCTACCGCGCATTCTGCCGGGAGGTTGGCTGTACTCAGTGACATCACATGGCTAGCTTGGGTGCTGAGTGTTTATATGACTTACTGGCGCTTCTTTGAGTTCATAGCATTGATTTTGTTAATATTATAATTATTTTTTCATAAACTTATATATAAAATAAAAACTGAACACTGGAAATGGAAACCAAGAGAAAAGGCACTTAAGAAAATAATACAAACTTCATATTTCATTTAACACTCCCTTATTATTGCCTTAACTCGATCAAAAGTTTATAAGAAATTACTAAAGTAATTGTTTCATTTTTTATTACCATTAATTTGCAATGTCTGTTTCCATTTTGAGTTTAATATTTTCATTTTGAAATAAACCCTGCATCTACAAAAATGACTAATTATATCCTCCGGAACATAAAACATTTTTGTCCTTGAAAATATCAAGAAGACTGGATACAGCCATGACTCCCGGCTTGAACATTTCTCCACGGAAAGTTTTGAATAACTCTTCCATATGTTGCAGATCTTTTTTGAAATTGTACAGAAGGTCTATATAATATTTTACTCTTTACATATGAGAGCCAATCCTCACTTGTTCCATCGGTATCAGCTGAACCTAAAGATGGATACTTATTCCTAAAATTATGCGCCATGAATCCTCCCAAATAACTCTGACTCATTTCCTATCACAGATTCTGGCTCTCTCTCCATTAAATTTCCTATGACATCTTCCTCATTCTCAGTCTCATTGGTTACAAGTAGAAGGCATTTCATGAGATATACAGAAAGGCTACATATATATATATATATATATATATATATATATATATATATATATATATATATATATATATATATATATATATATATATTGTATATAGGCTATATATTAGCTGACCAAGCCGGCATTGCCCGGGAATACTCTGAATGACAGTCGATCATTTACCTTAGAAAGGAAGCAACATGCAGTGTAGTTTTGATTAACATGTCCTCGCTAGACCGAAACACCCCCACTAAACCTAAACATAGCCCTCACTACGCCTAAACACCTAATTAAAAAAAACTCTCACTAAAACTAAACACACACCCCTTAACTTAAACACCCCCTAAACCTAAGCACACCCCACTAAACCTAAACTCACCCCCATTAAACCCAAACATACCCTATTAAACCACAACACACCCCCACTAAAGCTAAACACAGTCCACTAAACCTAAACACACCTCCTTCCAAACCTAAACACACACCACATGCTAAACCTAAATGCAGCCCCCCTTAACCTAAACACACCTAAACACATAACCAAATACACATGAACACACCCTAACTAAACCTAAACATACACTTGAATCGAAACACACCCTCAGTGAACCTAAATACACCCCCCACTACACCTAAACACACTGCACTAAACCAAAACAAAACCCCACTAAACCTAAACACATTCACCACTAAACCTAAACACCCCTCCCACCAAACCTAAACACATCCTCCACTAAACATAAACACTCCTCACACTAAACCTAAACACCCCAACTACACCTAAATACACACACAAAACTTAAACGCACTGCTACTGTACCTAAACTCACCCCCACTAACCCTAAACACACACATCCCCACTAAACCTAAACACATCCCTCATTAAATTTAAATGCACCCCACTAAACCTAAACACATGATCCCCTACTAAAGCTAAACACACCCCCACTAAACCTAAAGACTCCCTAAATCAAAACACACCCTCCACTAGGCTAAACCTAAACATACCCCACTAAACCCAGGCACACCCCAAGTAAACCAAAACACCCCCACTAAACTTAAACACATCACCACTAAACCTAAACACACCCCTACTAAACCAGAACACACCTCCAGTAAACCTAAACACACCGTCCACTAAACCTAATAAACCTAAACACACCGCTGACTAAACCTAATAAACCTAAACACACCCCTGAATCGAAACACACCCTCACTAAACCCAACCACATTCCCCAGTAAACCTAAACACAACCCCACTAACCAAAACACACCCCAACAAAACCTAAACACATCCACCACTAAACCTAAACACCCCTCCCACCAAACCTAAACACATCCTCCACTAAAGATAAACACCCCTCCCACTAAACCTAAATGCACCCTCCATTAAACCTAAACACATCCCCCACTAAGCCTAAACACAAACAACCCTCTAAACCTAAACACACAACCCCCACTGAATCTAAATACACTCCTCACTAAACCTAAATGCAACCCCCACTAAACCTAAGCACACACTCCCCTGCTAAAGTTAAACCCCCACTAAACCTAAATACACCCTCACTAACCCTAAACACACCCCCCCCTAAACCTAAACATGCCCGGCTAAACCTGTGAAAAACATTTTCAATAATATATTTCTATGGTCTCGAGTACATGCAGAGGATTTTATACAAAAATTTAATAGTTTAAACATCCCCTCAAATAACATTAAATTGCTTAGCCTAGACGTCGAGTCATTATTCACTAAAGTCCCGATCGCCGACGTGTGTCTTTTTTAAAGAGGAAGTTACAACCATATGAAGATCATTTTCCTCTTGGCATAGATAAAACTCTAAAACTAATAAACCTCTGTGTACCTAACAACGTGTTTTCTTTCAGTGGTAATTTTTACAAACAAAAATCTGGCTGTAGCATGGGCAGTCCCCTATCACCCCTCCTAGCAAACTTGTACATGGAATATTTCGAAACAGAAATTTTGTCGTCTATCAAACCCCACAATATGATCTGGCTTAGATACGTAGATGATAGTTTTACTTTCTGGGACAATAGCTGGGGAGACTTTAATGAATTCTTTAATAGACTAAATTCGCTAGTTCCGACCATAAAATTCAAAACAGAATGGGAAAAGGACGGAAAATTGCCGTTCCTAAATATACTGATCATAAGAGAACAAAACAGATATGCTTTCTCAGTATATAGGAAACCCAATTTCGCTGTTTCCTATATTCATTTCCTAAGCTACCATGATGCTTCCTTAAAAATCATGGTAGGTGCAACTTATTCCACAGGGGGCTTAGAATATGTTCAAATGGGTACCTAGACAAAGAATTCAACACGATCCGCCAACACCTACCGCAATTGCTCTATCCACCACACATTATCGAGAAGGAATTAACAAAGCGAATAAAATATACTACGAAGGTCCCACTCACAACAGACAAATAGATTTTAACAACAAAATAAAGCTTCCGTACGATGAAAACATCCAAAAAGCCACAGAACAACTCAAGTCTAACAATCCTTTTATCTTCCATTGTCCTAAATCCATCGGGGGCTTGCTCATTAACGTATATATTTAAATAAAAAAGTGGAGAAAGCCGGAGTTTACAAGATTCCATGAAGCAATTCGGATGAGATTTACGTGGCGGTGATTAATGGAGCAAAGATTAATAGAGCACAAAAGATCAGTGTGGTATGCATCAGAGAGTTCGGGGATTTTCCTACATATAAGGGATAAAGGCCATACCATAAACTGGAGCGGGGCGGAGCTGGTTTTCAAAAGTAGCTGTCTGTACAAAAGAAAGACGCTGGAATCTATAATCAGTCAAACCAACAATACGAACTTGTCAGGAGGACATTGGAAATCGGAAGACATCAACGGATTAATATTCAGGCCTCTTCTCAAGCAGGTGTTCCAGAAAATACGACCACCAGACACTTTGCCAGACGGGAGTTAATGAGGCCAAAAACCACCAGGGAATTGTTTAATTTCCCTCCTTGGGAAACGGTCACCTGCATACCATCGGAGACTTACTGCCACACCTACATATGCTTTGTATATATACTCTTGTAACATTTCATCTGTCCATATTTTACCAGTGGACAGGGGCACAGAAGGAAGTGTTCGAAATATATGGTTGCAATGTTCAAATAGTGTTTTATGGGCCCTTTTATCTTAATATTATACTGTGGTATTACAGTAAAAGACATTCATACATACATACATACATACATACATATATATATATGTATATATTATATATATATATATATATATATATATATATATATATATATATATATATATGTTATAATATCATAATGATAGAGTAATATCTATATATATAATATATGCATATACATATATATATATATATATATATATATATATATATATATATATATATAGCCTATATATATTATCATTATGACATTCCTTGCAATAAAAATTGCACAAGGCCTATTCATATGAAAGAAAAAAAATTGGAGTAAATTTCCTCTCTCACTCTGTGTGTGTGTATATATATATATATATATATATATATATATATATATATATATATATATATATATATATATATATATAGAAATAATCAGCACAATCACATGTGGAACAGAAATGAATTTCTGACCCACATCAGGATCGAACCCATGTCTTTCAATTGGAAGGCAAGGGCGGTGCCCGCTAGGCCATACAAGTCATAAAAGAAGTTGGAACCTGAGTGCCACTACACACAAGGAACTACCTGGGCAAGCTAACTGCTTGCATACCAGCGTGTTTTCCCCAACTTCCCGACTCAGCAATGACCCAATCGGCAGCATTTCATTCAAATTATCCCTTTTGAATGAATATGATAGAAATAATCAACACACAATCGCAAGCAGTTACCTTGCCCAGGTAATTCATTGGGTGCAGTGGTACTCAGGTTCCACCTTTTACGACTAGTATGGCCTAGTGGGCAGTGGCCATTGCCTTTCAATTGAAAGACCTGGGTTCGATCCTGATGTGAGTCAGAAATTTATATATATAATATATAATATATATATATACTCGTATATATATATATATATATATATATATATATATATATATATATATATATATATATATATATATGTACATATGTATATGGTTAACTATCATTTTCATCTTCCTAAGCCCCTGATGAAAGTAGGCTTATTCATGTGCAAAAATCTCTCTCTCCCTCTCTCTCTCTCATAATATTCCCCTTCCTTTACCAAGCAAATAACTGGCTATTTCATACACATGAAAACCATTCTAATAAAATTTTGCCCTCTTTCTCACTTCCGTGTTTACTAGCATTTTGCACTTTGCAGTTATTCTCAACAATCATAGGTCTAGGTCTACTTCTAATTTTGTCAATCTTAACCAGTGAACATGGTTAATTTGCATTAGGAATCGAATGGAAGATATTACATACCGTATATGCTTTCCAATTGTTAGAATTATCCTTATAAACCCATGGGTCATTCAGTTATGCAAAACGCTCTCCTCTCAGTCTCTCTCGAAAACTACTGTCCCCTTCCTTTGCCCGACAAATAATAGGTCCATTTCCTGCACACGAAAACAATTTCAATGAAATGTTGTCTCTCTCTCTCTCTCTCTCTTTCGTGTTGACTAGTATATCCCCTTTGCAGTTATTCTAACTACACATAGGTCTAGGCCTAATTTCAATCTTACCACTTTTAACCAGTCAATTATGGTTTACTTGCATTAGGAATCGAACGGAAGATATATTTATGCACTTTAATTGATAGAAGTATTCATATAAGCCTATAGTTAATATATTTATCCACAATTTTAAATGTAACAGGTAGACTAAACCAAACTAGAGTCAAGATGTGAAATACCTGAATCAAGTGGCACTATCGTGCAGAAGCAAACGTTGGTTCGGTAAGGCATCATCCTTCAATTTTCTTGCATTTGCTGGGCAGTAGTTAAGCAATTCATGACTGAGATTTCTTGCATAATCGCTTTGTTGAAAATGAACCGAACACTCTCGTTTTTGGTGTTTGTATGGTCACTTGTTCTGCAGATGTTCACCCACTTCCTACACATTTCGGGATCTTTAGGGAAACGACAGAAGCTAACCTTTTCACTTCCAACATTGTCCCTATGTGTTACAGCAGCCATAAATAGCACATATCACCATGGCAATAACGTAATAAATCCCAAAAACCTCAAGAATTGTCACAAATTCGTGAAAACTCCCGCCTAGCTGACGACACACGTAAGAGAAAGACGGTACTGGCTTGCCCAGCGGCTATCGATGAAGGCACCTTGTGACGTCATGCGCGGGAGCCTTCAAAAATCGACCTCTGCGCAACTCACCACATCTTACATCTTGGTTAACATCTTATTGGCTACTTTTTCCTTGCATGATGATTCGATAACTTTTTATCAAGCAGAATTTTTTTTTCTATACGTTCGATAATAAGTTGTACATAGAAAAAGGTTTAAATGATATAGCGCCTTGCCAAATGAATAGTTTGAAGGTATAGGCTAAGTCTAGCCTAGACCACCAAATTTCATTATCTTGCTCTCACCAATGTATGAGGCATATCGCTTGATGAGGATGTAAATTAAACCAGAATATGTAACTCGTATACGAGATATAGATGTCTTTACTTTGAATCGAATAAAAAAAGTTGTTTTCTATGTTCTGTTTACGTCGTCCTGAAATACTCGCACAGAGTTTAATGCTGTAAGGTTTCGGAATTTCGTTGAGAAACAACGCTTGATGATATGTATTTTGTTAAACAACTCTAACATTGCTTCTGCATGTCTAAAACTGAAAGACTGATGGCACAGACAGTATCCTATACGGGCATAAAGCAGATAATTCGTAACGACTGACAAAACAGCAGGTGTCATTGTGCATCACAGTAATATACTTAAAATGCTAAACTTTTTGACACAACTCATGTAACGCCTATAGGCCTACTTACTTCGAAGCATTTTTAATAATGTGGCAAATAAAATATTAATGATGTTTTGATAACAATATTTAAATTGCCACTACATTTATGTGCCACAATGACATGATGAACATATAAGATTTGTCAGCAGAGAAAATGTAGCCTATCTACTGTTAACAAAACATGTTACATCTACAAGGTCACTAAAGTTCTTGGCTTTTTTTTTAATCTCTTAAGCAATAGAGTAGGTTAATTACAACTTTAAGAGGGGTACAGAAATAATAAGTAAGTGGTATATTCAATGGGAGGTGATGCTGAACTTCGGAAAAAGCAATTCTTTGTTAATTAGCTGATCATATACCATCAGGGCTCCCACTTTTAGGGAATTTTCCCTAGATTTGGGACTTTTGGGGAGCTTCGGGAATAATTTGGGGATTTCTGAAAATCTAGGAAATCTAGGGGATTTTTGACTATCAGCCACTATTATAAACTTTTTAAATACCAAATAAAAACTCACGATTATTTATTATTATTATTTTTTGTCAGTGGAAAGACAATTCAGTACTGTAACTCGTATCAAAAATGAGTACAGAAACAGTCTCAAACGAGAAAGCCTTGTAGCTCCACTTCATGCAAAAGAAGGACTAGCTACCACTGGAAAAAATGCCCACAAATAACTGGAAAAAATGCCCACCAACTGAATTTGTGTGACTTTCCCGAATTATTGAAATTAGTTCGAAATGTAAAGAGCAACGCCACTGATACTGAAGCTCATGAAATCATAAAAAGACATATGGATAATTAAGACAGAGATTAGTTTAATTCATACCGAAGTGGTTATTTTTTTTTTTTTGTAAGAAGTCCAACTTTAAGTTGTTTATACTGGAGTGGTTATTATGTATATATTTTACAAGAAGTTCAACTTTAAGTTATTCATTCAGAAGTGGTTACTTTGTTTGTGTGTGTGTGTGTGTTTTTTTGATGTTCAGGCAGCATAACTTTCACTTAATTGGCAACTGTCAAGATACCAGACTCATTTCGTTTTCTTCAAGTATGCAATTGCTCCAACACTGTATAAGTATATTAAAAAACAAATCTACACTTGCTTATTTAAGTCCTTTTTTATAGACCTGCATTTTACTGTTAAAATTTAAGAGTAAACATATTTGTGGATTAGAATTTAGTATATTTGTTGATTTTTATTAATGTTATTCAATGGATATTAACATAGCAAGTTATTTCGGGAATTTTGAACTTTTTTAGGGAATTTTGAACAGCTGCCTAGGGAAATACTGTTGAAGCATAGTGGGAGCCCTGTATACCATCCACCCGCACTGTTAGCATACGAAATGGAGCGTATATTACAGCGAAATATTGGTGAAGCAGAGTGAAAAGGAGGCAACTTTAACATACTCCCACCCGCAACATCTGACCGTTGCATTGCTCAGTCAGGTAGGGCACAAAGACCTAGGTTAGGTTAGTGAATCGGTCTTCTTGACGCTGATGCTCATATGTTTAAAAGTATCTGTAGATACTGCTTTGCAACGATGGATTTGTTTTCCTGACTTTGAATTTTTTTGTACGTAAATATTTATTTGTCTATTGTCTATATTTATTTCTTATTTTCTATGTCTTCTCTTTGTTTTTTCAAATAGTCTAAGGTCTATCTCTTTTGAGAAAGACTTCTTTGCAAATTTTGTTGCATGGAATCGTTAGCTATTACTACTAATAGAAATAATAATGAGTTAGTCTTGCAAATCTATAACTACAGCCATAGTATCATATACTAAACGTGCGATGCACTCATTTCTGATGAGAAGGAATAAATCTACGCCATTCGTTTTTCTTCAGCTTATACTCAGCTTTCCCTTTCATGAGAAAAAGAGTAACTTAAATTATCGCCTGCTTCTGAGAGGCTTTGAGAAAAGAACTTTATCCAAGTGTCGGAGCACTGTCTCCTAAGGAGTTGTGGATAGCCTAAACTATTTATATTCCAGTTCTAATATGCCCATTTTGTGCGTATCCTCGGTGACACTGGAATGAAGTGTATAGAGCGTAATTTCTGTGACTGTTTTTTGTTATGTGTTTACAATTTTCCCGTAAAGTTACTCATCATTTTCAACCCAGTTTTCGTTGGCATGGGGTGTGTGGTTTGAATATTCAATGACTTGATTATTATTCCAGTTCAGTGTACATACCATTCCCTGGAATGGACAGCCCTGACAAGTTTGCCTCAAATCCGTGGAGAACGCGACCGAATTCATCGAGTGCTAAATTGCGTAAATAAGTTGAAATAAAAAGTTTGCTGCCGAATGTCTGAGTTTGCTAGAATTAACTGAAAATAGCCCCTGTCCCACATCAAAAATAAACTGATATTCGCTTTATTTACATAAAATATCTTATTTATCTAAAGGCTTACCAATAATATGCTCTTTTTCTCATTCTATTATCTTGAAAAAGAAATAATCATCAAAATAATATATCCCTTAGTATTTCACACCAATCTAACTTGAGTTTGATTACTCCAAATTAACGTTTACAATAAAGATGAAAACATTAAACTTTCGAAACTGAGACCATTCATGCTATTTTAAAACTCGATCAAAACGAGATACCGAAATCAATTTGAGGCCTCTGGATGTTTTGACTACATTGAAGTTATATACAAAATTAAATCCATTTTGTAAATAACGTGAAAATGAAGAGAGTCACTGAAAGTTTGTAAATTTATTCATGGCTGCAAGTATTACACTATAACGTTTAAGAGCATTGTGTTCTGCCATCTAATTTCTAAACCCTTTCCAGTATGTGAGCCTCTCCCTCTTACCAGAGTATCTATGCCACTGTTATGAAGATTTATCTTAATAAAGTTGAATTCGAGATAATTTGTGGTTGAAGAAAATACACCACAGCAGGAAACTAGAATTAACTTTAAGAATAAAAGTCTATAGAAAGTATTTTTTTGTAAGCCGTAGGATGAGATGTCTTCCAAAGTTATATTAAACATAAATATTGCGACTTGTGTGAACAGGCTGGGGAATGAATGTAGGTTGATTGTCAAAGTTACTGACATCGAAGAAGAGATTCTAATATCGAGATTATTTTGGGGGTAAAATTTTAGAAATATTATATCTGCGTTTAGCACCTAACATTCTTTTCTATGCCTATTATCAATACCCCTATTTCTTGTTTGGTTCGTAGCCCAGTTTCAGTTTTCTGTAAAATAAAACTATTGAGGCTATTTGTCTGCCCGTCCGCACTTTTTCTCTCCATCCTCAGATCTTAAAAACTACTGAGGCTAGAGGGCTGCAAATCGGTATGTTGATTATCCACCCTCCAATCATCAAACATACCAAATTTCAAACCCCTACCCTTAGTAGCTTTTATTTTATTTTAGGTTAAAGTTAGCCATGATCGTGCGTCTGGCACCGCTATAGGTGCCAACATCACAGGCCACCACCGGGCCGTGGGTGAAAGATGAATGGGCCGCGGTTGAGAGTTTCATACAGCATACGCGTTACAAAAAACTCGATTGCGCAGAAGAAACTTCGGCGCATTTTCTACCAGTTACTTTTACCAGCGATTACTTATTCGAACACACATAGCTTCCGCTGCCATTCTTACCTGTCAAAATGAACTTGCAACTCGGGGAAAATTATGCATTTTGCACTAAAGGATTCTAAATACTCATACTGGGAAAGGCACTGGAGGCCAGGAGAAATGTTCGAATATGGAGATACTTTTGGATATGAAAATATTTCAGCTGTAAAAGATAATCGTCTTGTTAACGTTAATTCATCAGCGCGGGTTGCCCCCACTGGCCATCCTCTCCCATCCCTCCCCTCCGCCCTCTTTCTCCCACGCTCAGTGACAATTGTATGTCTGTTTAAAAACCGATATATATATATATATATATATATATATATATATATATATATATATATATATATATATATATATATATATATATATACATACATACATATACATATATATATATGTGTATATATATATATATATATATATATATATATATATATATATATATATATATATAGAGAGAGAGAGAGAGAGAGAGAGAGAGAGAGAGAGAGAGAGAGAGAGAGAGAGAGAGAGAGAAATAATTTCGTCCAATTGCTTTTCTTATACTTGTTTTCAGTATTTGCGATTGATGATTGATGATCTATTCCTGCAGAAAACGGCTCTCGTTATATTATTAGTGCAAATTCAGCCCTTTTCATTATTATTTTTTTAAACCAACAATACTGATGAACAGATTTCAAATCACATTTCTTCAGTAAATTATAGACTCATTGTCAAAGTAAATTAATTCCGCTTATATGAGAGTAACAAATTATAATCCATGCAAGTTCTCCCTTATTTTGACTTTCCGCACCTGGAAATTCCCTGAAGGCGGGAGAGTTATCACACAAGCCTAAAAAATCGCTCTAGTTAGGCATCAGAAAGAACGCCACAAGGGGACCTCCGGGACTCCACCGAAAGACTTACAACAAAAGAGACACTTCCTATAGTTCCCTTGCTTCTTATGGGATTGAAAGGCACAACTTTTAATCGAAAAGGGGATATTATCTTTTTCCCCATTATTCTTTGATACGAGGGGCCTCTCCGAGGACCGCCTGAGTGACATATCTGTCCAAAACTACTGTTTGATTTTTATTTTGAAAATCTCATTTAATTACAAATCTAACTGATGAAAGCATGGATGATCCATTCTATCCATCATTTAATGTCTTGGTTATGAGAATTATCTTAAGGTTCCCTTATATCCTCTCTTTAACAACGGTCAGTCAATATATTAGTTTCCTTCAAAGTGAGCCTTGAAGAAATATAAACCGAAGAAATATTGTATGACCACAAGTGGGCGAAAGAAAAGCCTAATTGGATTTGTCTCCTTTCATGGTCCGAGGATCATACAACATTATACCAAGACCACCGAAAGATAGATCTATTTTCGGTGGCCTTGATTATACGCTGTACAGAAAACTCGATTGCGCCGAAGAAACTTCGGCTAATTGTTTCCTTGTTTTCTCCATCTCCTTGTGTAGAATTAGCTGGTACATTCCTAGTACCTTTTCCTTCAGCATCGCTACTTGGACTAATACCTACTCCCGTTTCCTTCCCTCCCTCTCCAACCTTCTTCCATTTGAGGTTTGTTGTTGAGGAGGAGCTTGAGTGACCTTTTATAACAAAGCATGCTACCCAGGTGGTCTTATGAGGAGTCTTGCAGGGACTGGGCAAAGGCATTCCCAGCGGTGGCCTTTATGCAAATAACAGTACAACTTTACCTTTCATTCTTACTAATAATGTCCTGTTCATCCTTATGACAAATAATTCCATTTCATCGTTAAACACGCTTTCTTATCTTCAATTCTGACTTAAGTGGGACATGATTCAGTTTATGTGATTTAGCACAAAAGTCATAGGGACGGAATACTTTTATGGTTTCTTATCAGGACTTGCATAAGATTCATTCTCTGTTAATCCTTCCAAGTTGTTACTACGATTCGAAGCATCTTTCTTAGAACTCACTAAGTAATCGGTAAAGACGTGTAATGTTCTGTCAAATTCTCGTAGTGTAAATTACTGATATTTCATATTACTGAACTTGACAGTTTGAGTTTCGCGAGGCATTTTTGTCTCTTTGATCAGCCATTACGATGGTTTCCACATTCTCATGCTACGGTCCAGATCTGGAAATAAAGCCATTGTGCTAATGAATTTCCGATGGTTGGAAAATTAATTTTTGATGACTTCGGATGTCATCTGGGTCCAAGCGAAGGGATAATTACAAGGAATCTACTGGACTTCTGGGAGATTTGCCACAATTAATAATTTTGGCAAGATATGATTAATGAACCCAGCGGATGTTTCAGGTTCACTCTAAATATTTTCCTCAAACGACCGAATGGTGAAAATACTCAAATCGTCAAACTGAGTAAAAAAAGCAAACGTGAAACTAAACATGTCACCGAAATGTTTGACATGTCTGTCTTACTGGTCCATTTACTACACTTAGACTTAGAAAGACTGCAGAGCAGCGTTAGTTCACCATGTACGGTAGTAAGTTAGCAACTGCCCAACATTCTTATTAGTTTGTCTATTTAGAAAATGCTCACAGCAGCATGAGTCTTAAAATGGAGAAACAAATCCACAGTTATGTAAATGTACGTTTGTTCTTCCAATTAATCTGCTGTGAGCTCAGTGGCAGTGGCAAATAAAGACGTGGAAGGGAAATCGGTAGAGAATGCGTCTGAAGTTCTCAGAAAGGGAAACAGATCAGGCAGTGACATGATACATTTGTTTTAATTATCAGTGACCAGGACATTTTTAGTCCCATTTTACATCTTCGTATTAACTTTAGTTCATTCCACCGAGAGAGAGAAGTTGCTGAAAAGATGAATGTAATACTTATGGAAGACACAGAAGTTTTTCCCATTAACAAGTATTGATACAAAGATCCTTACTACAGCGGAGGAGGCAAGTTCCCCAAAGTACGAACTCTGCTCAGAATTAAATTAATTTAATTGAAGAACATTTTCAGACGAAGGAAATAGTAACCTAGCCACTATAGCGTCTGCGTGAGTAAAAGAATTCTAAATTGTCCATTATCTCTGAAAGACTGCCTCCCTTAAGATCTGCGTATCCTTAAAGACCTTTGCTTCTTATTGAAAGCTAATTGTGTTCTTTGATGCTCGTTCACCTCGGAACAGAATGTTATGTATTAACTATGCCAAAGGCCTTGTACACATACCACTGAAATGGGTGAGAATTTATGCTGGATCAGTCCAAATTCCCACCTAGCATTGTGTGAAATGAAGGGGAAATAGATAAAAATATTGAAAAGCATTAAAAGAAGAGAAATAGCTGGTAGATCGGTGATGGTAAAGAGGAAGAAAGTGAAACAAAAATACAATGCAGGCCCAGGAGAAGGAAAGTAATAACAAGTTCAGAATTGAGATGGAAGGGAGGTAATCACGAAAACCGAGGCACACGCAGTAAAAAGATCGTAAGAGGTGTCTGGTTTACGCAAGGGTCGGGAAGGAGATACATGCAGTATTTATGGGCAGTTAATGAGAATTATCGAAGTGGTTCATTGGTCATGGACGGGGAAGTAAAGTCAATTAACTTGGAAGTGCAAACTCATCCGATAAACGTAGCTGAACAAGTAACGGAATCGATAATGAAATCAATGTCAGGCTCAGTCGTGATGGAAGAGGATTTCAGTGGACGAATCTATCGGACCGAAGCTCAGTTGAATAACATGGCTGTTCCGGAAGCAAGAGGCAAATGTATGCAATCTGTTTTTTAAGTTGTTATCATAGTTAATATGTTTTTTTTACTATTATTCTCCATATTAGTACTGTCATTATCATGAATGCTACTTTTTCTGCTTCTGCAGCAAATGTGTGGATATTGCCGATTATCATTTTTATCATATTATCTCATGTGTCTAGATTGCGTGTATTGTATTTGTATATATTCCATGTATATGGCCCTGAGCTGAAATAAAGGATATTATTATTATTATTATTATCGTTATTATAAACTTGCATGTCCGAAAAAACCCGAGAGGTTCAGTAGGAGAATAGATACCAGCCATCTGGCTGGGGAGTTAAACAGTGGGCCTAGCGACACACTGGCCACGTGTCATAGGCATTGGGACCTGCTCCCACACTGGCTGTCGGCCTAAGAAACAGGAGATCAGCGCCTGCCCTATGAGCCTACAGAGGCCCAGGAGGACTTTAATGTCTCTGAGGCGTAACAGACAAAATTTAAAAAAAAATTAAAGTTCCCGTTTATGTCGAACCGATTTGTATACCAGCCTCACGAGGAGCACACTTTCGAAGGATAGGGCATCCGATCGAGACTACGGTCTACCCCAAAGAAGGCATCGTGCTTACCCCTATACAAAAAATGGGAAAAAGCACGTTAAAAGAAGAAGTAGCCTGCTTAGAACAACTTTCTGAGGGGGATCCTCAAAAACAGACCCTGATCAGGTACAGATTTTCAAGAAGTCTGAGTTTAGCAGTTATTGGGGCAGTGGCGACCTCAGTATGTAACTCATGTTATACTTTGTCTGACATTAAATGAAAGTTTCGTGCATATTTTCAAATTGCGCATATGCGTGTCCTTAGAAAGTTCAAGATTATGGTTGTGGAAAAAAAAAATAGTTTTAGATATCTACCTGTTGCGAGTTATAACTTGGTTCACCCTTCTTGAAATGGCTGCAAAAGACCACATTTATATATAGAGACAGGCAGATTAAATTATATAAAAGAATATGAAGACTGTGTGATTTATACAGTATTTCTGAAACTACCCTAAAACGTCAATCTCATAGTAGTATATCCCCTCATAAAAAGTGCAATCTTTACTATTTAATTATATAGTTTTGTTGCTAAATTTACAAATAACAGTTTTATACTTTTATCTATTAATCAACAAATAACCATTTATAAAATTCACCCGGTGCCTCTACCCTGACAACGATTCGACCTTTTGCTTACTTAGGTTGGCACAAAGGTAACAGGTATTTTCTATTGATTGCTCTATAACTGAAACACACATTTATATACGCATATATATATATATATATATATATATATATATATATATAGATATATATATATATATATATATATATATATATATATATATATATATATATATACATTGTAATGTGCAATTGCTGACTGCAGGAGCACGTGAAGCTTCACTCACTTTTTCACATTTAACTTAACCGAAGAAACGTGTCAAGTGCAAATGGTGATTCAACCCCACGACCAGCCAGAACCGAGAAGCAGGAGCGACCAAAACAACCCTGGCATTAGCACTCGCTAAATTCTCGGCGCCTTCACGACAAAACTCCGCCCTTCCTTTCTAAGCCTTAAATTCCGCTTTTGTCACACTTTGATTTCCCCTAGGTGCTCTTGCTCTTCTCCTTGTTCCAGCACCGCTCCTGTTGATGCTGCCAGAAAAGATGGAAGCCTGCGAGTTAACGGACAAAAGCCACATGCGAGACAAAGACTTGGAGGCTGGACGAGAAGCCATATATATAAGGACCTGACCTGGGGTCATACGGAGAGTTCGTTACAAGCCAGCATTAGAGTAGAGTCCTTGCCAGGTCAGCCTCCGACCCCCCTTCCCCTTCCTGACCCAGTAAAACCTTCGTCGCGCACATAGTCCCACCAAGTCCCTTGCCTTATTGCAAAGTCTGGCCTAAATATCAAAACAGCGTATCCTTTGGGAAAGGTATAGTCTGGATTTTCGAGTAGTTAAGATGCCCAGTCTTCCATTATAATTTTTACTCTTCCTGATATTTCTGCTCCTTGTAGTTCTGAGGAAATAAGTGAAATGTTAACATTTTCATTTCAAGTAATGTAAGCACTTAGAAGCCTTTGCTCTTGCATATTGCCCCCTCTCAGCTTTAAGCATCTCCTAAGTGACCGAGAAAGTGTTTCTCTTTGCATCAAAGTGACAGTAAGTTTGTCTTGCAGAATAGGCGTTTGAAGCTGTGTATCTACCTGTTCGCCCACGGTGTCAATTTCTGAATTCCCGACGTGGAAGATCACTTCAAGATTCATTCCTGAAGACTTATATGCCTACGTGGCCGAAATCTGTACATTTACTTATCTTTGGAGGTTCCCCCACAGTGATTTCTATTTCAGAAAGAATTAATTCTAGAGTTAAGAAATTTTACCATGGATCTTAAAATCTTTGTTATTGGCACTCTTTGTTTTGTGAGTAACGTAATATCAGTGCCAAGGAGTTAGTGAGGAGTTCCCTTTGCAATATCCTTCTGATCCTTGTAATAAAACTTAATTAGTGAAGTCTTGCATTTCTTTTGGAAACCATTTAATTTACTGTTAATTTACTTCTTTTCATGAGTTTAAATAAGTAGTCAGGCGAGTTTTGAGTGTGTTTAAGGCCATATAAATCAACCCCAGGTTAGACTCGTGAATATATATATATATATATATATATATATATATATATATATATATATATATATATATATATATATATATATATATATATATATATATATATATATATATATTTAGAGAGAGAGAGAGAGAAATCAATGATAATACCATTTCCAACCAAGTATTTTTTCCCCTTAAATCCTTTTAATGAATTTTCTCATGAATTGTACCTTAATCCCTGGTAGAAAACGGAAAAAAGTTTAATACCAGTTGTTTTTCCTTTCCAGGATTTTACTTCATTTGGTCAGAAGAGCTGTTGAGAGAGAGAGAGAGAGAGAGAGAGAGAGAGAGAGAGAGAGAGAGAGAGAGAGAGAGAGAGAGAGAGAGAGTAGAAAAGCTTTGGTAAACAGTCTGGATGGAAGAGGCTTTATTCGAAGATTTGTCAGAATGGAGAGAACGTGCCCTTTTGTGTTTCCTGTTCGATGATTCACTTGTTCGTCTGATTTCATTCGCTCCCTTCATGAAAACTGGAAACTCATTTCTAATTCCCTCGTTTGGCCTCCCCTCTAGTTAAGCATGCATCATCATTTATTAACTCTGTTTTACCTGTCTTACGTTAATGATTATGGAATATTTGTTTTCTTTTCTTTATTACAGCCTTTGATTTCGATTTTGAGATAGTGTTTATAGAATATTTTCAGGAGGCTTAACTTTTAAAAAAGTCTTAGTTTTTGAGAATGTCTTGTTATAATTTATTTCATAAAAAAAAAAACACACAGGAAAAGGGACATTACTTTCTGTGTATAATAAGAAAAAGCAGTTCGATGTAATTAGCGTAACTGATGAAAATTATGAAACAACTTCATCGAACAAACTTTCTTCCTGGGTGATTAAGGGAAGGAATTTCTCGGTAGTAATTGACTCCAGGACTTCACTAATTGCATACTCGTGGAAGAATTCTGCTGTGGAAATAAACATAAGTGGCAACTGGGGGTCTGGCTATTTTTTTTTTTTATCTCGCGCTCCCAGTGATAAAGGCATATACAGATTTTTCAGTGCCGATTCCCCTGACAGGTGGTGGGTGGCTCCAGAGATAAAACAACTCAAAAGTCACTGCCACATTCGTATTAGAACTCTTGAATCGTGGATGACTTTCCCCATTACAGAAAGATTCTTATCATTAATGGTACGCAGACCTCCGCATGGGGATCATCAGTTACGTGTCGAACCCTCTACAAACTTCAACATTCGTTAATATCCTACATACACTATCGAGTTTCCATGAAATGAAAGCCCTTCCTGGTATTAACCCGGTACGTATCCACCTTTGTCAAAGTCCAGGGTAAACTCACGCTAAGTAAAGTACACGGCCGGACGAAGATATCGTTTGTTAATATAATTTGTCGACCACACAGTATAGAATAGGGTGTATGTAACACTTTGATCCCGGATGGGTTAGTACTAAACACGGCGTCCCAAGGAGCTTCCGCCATGTTTAGTACTAGCACCTCGGAGTAGGTGACAAAGGTAGATACATACCAGGTTAACACCATCCTTCTTTTCTAATACTTTTTTCATATCACACATCCAGCTCCTTCAAGGTCTTCCTCACCTCCTGCCTCCTAACAACACAGGATTATCCACTCTTTCCTCCATCCTATCGACCTCCATTCCCTCCGTAAGAAACCGCCGTCTGACAATGATATGATCCATCATTTCATTTGCGCTAATCTTTTTACCATTATTCCCTCGTACCTCCATAGTTTTCATACTTTCAGTTCGTCTTAGGCTGCATATACAGGTCTTCGTTTGTTATATTTGCTCCCAAACACCTATAAAAAATCAGTCACGCCTTATCTTCCGCCATTCATATAGACATCCATTGCTTCATTTTCCTAGTTTCCATTCCTCCTGTCTATATTCAGTACTATATCATCAGAAAAAAATTAGCCTTTGCTTCTGGGTCTACATTGCTTGTTGTGACTTCTCACATGGCTCTGTCCTTGCAAATATTAAACAAAAATATGGGGACGCAACATGCAGTTGTCTCAGACACTTTTACACCAGAACTTGTAATGAATTGCTCTGTGTTTCCGCTCTTCAGCCTCTTATCTGGCCTGTTTCTGTCCTCAACTTCCACAACTATTTTCAAACTAAACACTAAAGTTACTAAACCCTTCCCAGCTCGGTGTCTCTCATACCTTAAACATTTAATACATCTTCAAATTAATCAGTAAATCGAATCAGGACTGCTTTCACCTCAGACAGGCCAGCCCTATGAGAGCTGTTAATCAGCTCAGTGGTCTGGTTAAACTATTTTAATAATAATAATAATAATAATAATAATAATAATTCACCTCAGACAGATGCTCTCTATCTACATCTTTTATTCTGAGACATTTGTTTATCAACCTTTTTCTCCACATTTACTTTCCCCGCTGTTTTTATTACATACCCTTGTATTACTCTCTCTCTCTCTCTCTCTCTCTCTCTCTCTCTCTCTCTCTCTCTCTCTCTCTCTCTCTAACACACACATACATACACACACACACACACACACACATATATATAATATATTTGGTGAAGAGGTTTTTATTGATCTGTCTGTAGCTTTCCAGGTTAAAAACAATATCCAAGTGTAGGTCAATGGATACTCATTGTTAAAGAAACACCAGACAAAAATGACGAGGGTGAGTTCTGTGCAAAACCCTCTCTTTTCCTTCTAAAAATATTACAGACAGCCCAGTTCTATATTGATTCACTTATCCAGTGGTTCTCAATCTTTTTTGGCCCTTGCACCCTTTCACCACATGTCAGAATGTCATTCATCCCCCCTTTTTTCCAAAATCGTCTACCTCAAAAGGTGCGCTCCAAATAATGTGCAACAAAATACTAACACAAACACAGAAGCTGGCGGAGAGAAAGCCCAGCGTCACTTCTCAGTAATGCGGACCGATGCACACTGCCTTTTGTGAGGTCTTAGGGCCAGTTTGAGCCTGCCGATCCGTGGTCACAATTTCCACCCTGAAACTCTGAAATTCCCCGCTAGGGGGAATTCCCCCCCTGGTTGAGAACCAATGGTCTAAACTAATGAGAAAAGAACGGATATGTGGCACCCCAAACATTACTTAATCAAATAATCACTCTCAAAAATAAAGCACACTATCTTTTATCCAATCAAGTAATACTGAAAAATAATGGTATATTAGCTCAAAAATTTATCCATAATCAGGATATAGCTCACCAAAATATTTTAAACATACACCATCGCCATGATATATAAATGATACAATACAACATAGATACGCGAATCTGCGCTATCAGTGATTTAGCTCTCTTCCTCTACGCAATGTAAGGAAAGGAGCATCACCAATCTGAACATAGGGTCTATAAAAATAAAGAATTAAACCTCAATACATGATAACGAAAATTAAATACAATGTCATCAATAACTCAGCCTTAAAAAATAATAGTAATATAGCTCAATATCACACCAACAGCAACAACCTAATAGCCAAATATCACAGCGTAAGATAGATCGATCAATAGAGAGAGAGAGAGAGAGAGAGAGAGAGAGAGAGAGAGAGAGAGAGAGAGAGAGAGAGAGAGAGAGGAGTACCTGAGCCATGGGAAGTTAGACCTGGTCTCTTTGACCAAAGTTACCCTCCTGGTTTGGAACCCGACACTACAACATCTTCAGTTCGATAAATCGGAGGAAAGGATCAGCAACCTGTTACATCTTATTGATGTTGGTGTAACAAACAGTTAGACAAGAGAAAAAATTTCAGCCCCTGAGTCTGTTTTAACTCACACGCAAGATGCCAAGATTTTCAGGCTCACAGCATTACCAACCACACAATAGCAGAAAGCCTTTCCACCGGTAGGAAGTCAGTGCCATGTATGTGGCTAACTGTTGTCAGCTTTTTAGCGTTCTTTCATTATTAGTTGTCTTGCATGTCACTTTGCATGGTTTTGTTAGCCACTTTTTTTTATACTACATATATGAATATTACTATTAGTGTATTAATATTAATATTTGCATGAAAATACTAATATTAATGTAATACATATATGAATATTAACATGATATGATACATTTGCAAAGTATTCAAGAAAGATGTCTCTCACGTCAGCATAGGCGACATTATACATCACTTCTTAACCTGACACTTGTGAATATTGACTGAACCGTCAATAGAGCTAACATCTATGTTGCTCGAGTTACCAGCGCACAGCATTACTGATCACTCCACTGCAGGGCAATTTTTCCATCTGCTCGGATGTCAGTGGCAATTTTGTTCATCTCTCTTGTCAAGTTAAAGTATACATTGAAAGAAAGTTCCCTGGCACGTTAATATAGTAGACTTTAAAAGTCCTTTTTATGTGCCTTGTATGATAGCAATGTAATTTTCAGTTAAACGAGGAAATAAATTTCAGCCCTCAAACAGCTTTGAACTTATATCCAAGATACTCCCATATAACAAGGCAGAAATCTTATTTTCCTTCCAGCTCGGACATCTGCACCAGGTGTGAGCCCTCCTGCTATCAAAGGCACTGCTAATTACTGTTAAATGTCCTCTGAATGCTAATATAACCATAGATTATTAAATACATTTCAGTTCTCAAGCAGGTTTGAATCAAAGCTGAGATGCTCTGAGTTACAAGCACAGTACATACAAAACAGAATATCTTCGCAAGGTGAACGAACTTGGCTGTAACGAAGAAATAAACGATCTCATTAAACTTGAATTTGATAATAAGATGAGTAATGTTAAGAGGGACAAAATGAAGGAAAACAGTAATCTTCTAGGTATAATAGAATAGAAGGATACTATGATAACCCGTCTAAAACATAAGATTGATGACTGAGAGAGGAAATAAAAGAACTAAGGAATGTTAGCCACAGAAAGCTAGGCAAGAAAGTGGAACCGCAAGTGCATGTGACAATACAACTTAAGGGGAAATTGACAGCGGAGAAAGAGGTACAAAGTATCTAAACAACATCCCTACATTTTAGTTACTATACACTAAATAAATATGCTTTTGAAATCAGAGAATATAGCTTATAGTTTTGGAAGCATCTTAGTTTTTAGGTGCAAGTAAATTCCCTTAGAGCTGTCGGCTCTGTGATCTGGAAGGAAATCGATTTGCTGGAGAATGTTTAGAAGGTAATTTAGTTATTTTGTACAGTATGTACAAAGCTGAACTGGAAAAGAGAACAAAGACCCAATATTTATTTCAAATCAGTCCTTTTTCTTCCACTTTACCCCTCAGCTGCACTGACATCAAAGTCACGCTTCAGAAACTAATACAACTCTTCAAAAGCCACAGAAGAAACTTATGATTTAGTTATGGCATGGCCTTGTTTTCTTGAGCTTAAATAGAAATTTTATAATATATACGAACGTAAGACCTCCTTCTAGTTATGAGACAAAGAATGAGTGAGAGATGGGGATGGATAGAGTCATTGGTCATTTTGATATAATGAAAAGGAAAATGGAATAGAGTATAGAGAGTGGATAGTGTGAAGAGAAAGGCTGCTAGGTAATGGCATAGAATAGTTGCACAGGGCGTCGTTCTGTTATGTATGATATCACTTAGGCATTTCCAGAGAAAAGACTAGACCATACACACAGACACACACATATATATACCTAAAATCTCTCTCTCTCTCTCTCTCTCTCTCTCTCTCTCTCTCTCTCTCTCTCTCTCTCTATATATATATATATATATATATATATATTATATATATATATATATATATATATATACTGTATATGTGTGTGTATGGTATAGACTTTTCTCTGGAACCTCCAAAGTGATATCGTACATAACAGAGCGACACCCTGCGCAACTATTCTACACTTATATATATATATATATATATATATATATATATATATATATATATATATATATATATATATATATATATATATATTTATATATATATATATATATATATATATATATATATATATATATATATATATATATATATATATATATATATAGAGAGAGAGAGAGAGAGAGAGAGAGAGAGAGAGAGAGAGAGAGAGAGACGAGAGAGAGAGAGAGAGAGAAGACTTTATGTATAGATTCAGATTTATGTACAGTTATATATGTATAACAAATATGAAATCGGTTTAATAAAATCATCGATTTTGTGTTGGAACAATATCAACGTTTAGATTTCAAGACTATGAAGAACAACCACGTTCAATAAAGCTGAGGATAAAATAAGACCGTTTCCTTGCGTAAATAGAGAAAAGGATCTTACATTTGTGTCTTCACCGATAGGCCTCGAAATTATGAGGTTCAATAAATCACCTGAGGTGGCGTAAGAAGAGCCTTTTTTTTTTTTGATAAGATAAAAACTCAGTCGTAGCTCGAGGGAATAAGGAAAGGGGAACAGTGAGTTAGCATTCACAAGAGTGCTATCAGAAACAAAGGAAGAGAGCCATCGAGGATAAAAGCCTTCTCCTTTTCTAGGATTTAAGTACACTCCGGAGGGAAATAATGGAGAAAAACGTACGGCTGGTTAGAGGGCGATTGCCAGGCCCTGCAGTGTAGATAGTGGTGCTGGGAATTTCTTACTGTCATCGCATTAGAAGAGAGAAATATTGGACATAAATGCATAGATTGGAAGTGGTTGGAAATGTTCACACATGCACAAATTGAAGTTAACTGGGCTCCAGAGAAAAGAGAGACAATAGCCATTACTATGTTCATCCTTCAGGTTCTGAATTAAGGATCGACACCAGTGCCAGAAAGAAACAAGCAAAATATGCGCCGAAGTTTCTTCGGCGCGATCGAGTTTTCTGCACAGCGTATAATGCTGTATGAAACTCTCAGCCACGTCCCATTAAACTCTCAGCCGCGGCCCATGAAAATTTCAGCCACGACCCGGTGGTGGTCCGTGTTGTTGGCATTTATAGCGGTGCCAGACGCACGATTATGGCTAACTTTAACCTTAAATAAAGTAAAAACCACTGGGGCTAGAGGGCTGCAATTTGATATGTTTGATGATTGGAGGGTGGACGATCAACATACCAATTTGCAGACCTTTAGCCTCAGTAGTTTTTAAGATCTGAGGGGGGACAGAAGAAGTGCGGGCGGACTGACAAATAACCATCTCATTAGTTTTCTTTTACAGAAAACTAAAAACGGGATGAAAGCTGTTGAAGATATTTGCTACTCATGATTACGTGGAAAGCTCACCAACAGTGTACCAACACACCCTACACATTCTGCATTACTAAGGTTCATACTGCAAAGAATTTCGCCCTTCTCAGAAATAAAGGATCTTCGGTATCATCTGCTAGCACCTCCTTAGTCTACATCTCCTCCTTCCTCTTCCCATAATTATATGAGTTACACACCATTTGCACCAACCTGTTATCCTTCATTCTCTTCGTGTGACCAAATCACCACTTATAAGTAGCAACACGCCTCACCCTTTGTACTCATCTAACTTTCAGTGATCTTTACAAAATGCAAATCAAATTATACCTCCCTCTCATGAACTTTCATCATTCACTTTTCTCTTTCAGAAAGAAGATTTGATTAGAAAATAACATGACACTTCCTGTTTCTCCATATTTTGTTAACTTTTTGCAAGGACCCTTTTACCTTCCTTACTTCGTCTTTTCGTTAACTATCCTCTTCTCTGATGCTAACATTATCCATTATAGTTGCTCTAAAGTATATACACTTCAGCTGCTACTATTTTCCATAATCAGTGCTAACATTTGTTTTCATCCTCTTGACTCCAGTTTAGCCTAATAGCCATACTTTTGTTAACATTGGCTTACAGCTTTCTCCTTTTAAAGGCACTGTGAAACCATCTCCAGTCTCGGCAGTTTCTCTTCACTATCAGCAACAAACCTTTTCACCTACAAACACGGCAGCCACTCGACACCTCATTCATGAACGTTTTTTATGTCATAGTTAATCACCTAATTTCCTGTCGTTTCTCTGAGTTATTTTACCACTCAACCTGTAAAACTGCGAACAACTAACAGAGACGTAAAGAGACATAATATACCTTTATTCTGGAGTCAGCAACATATTCCAATAAGCGCTGCAGTTTAATCATAAAAAAATGTAAGCACACTTAACAAATTATACTCGTGACTCAGCACCATGCACGTCGCTTGTATTCACTAACTCCATTTGCTTTCATACTTCTTAAACAATTGCGTCCTAAAATACGCCTGATCCACACAACATTTTCCTTGTTTGCAATTATATTGTCTTAACTTTCACAATGTAATCCCCATATAACATCCCAGGTATACAAATAAATGTTATATCCCCACCACTTTCCATGTTCCTTCCCCTTCCCTTGGTATAGCTTAGACTTTCTGGCCAGCCACTCGATGAAGCTATAATTAACGTCTCGCTGCAGTCCCACAAATTCATGGAATCTTTACAACCTTCAACTTTTTGATTGATCCACTAACATCTTCACCAATCAGAGCAATCATTCTCAAAGTTACTTTAACCTAATTGACTCTTGCGTCATTGAGACCTGTTTAAATTATCCTCTACATCATTCAGTATTTCCAATATACTTTGTTGACACAGGATTGCATTCTCTTCAGAGAGCATCTCTCAGTTCGGAATTCTTTGCCAGATATTTATACCCAATGACCGTTTTTTTTCTACATGTATTTCATCCCTAATGCACTTGCTCAGATTCGCCCACATGTTTTTTTTTTATTATTTCCCATCTCTCTCTCTCTCTCTCTCTCTCTCTCTCTCTCTCTCTCTCTCTCTCTCTCTCTCTCTCTCTCTCTCTCTCTCTCTCATCTTGACTGACTAATTCATCCTCTTGTAAAATGTTACAGTTTCATCTCATGTAGCATGCAACTGCACTTCAATCTCTCTCTCTCTCTCTCTCTCTCTCTCTCTCTCTCTCTCTCTCTCTCTCTCTCTTTTTTACTTCACTAAACATCTGTCAACATTATCCTACCATTTGCTTCTCATGTTGCTCACTCCTACGTGAATATACCAGCGCACTCTCCCTGCTTACTATGAGGCCACATAAAAGCATTCTGAAATTTTCACAGAAATTCCTTCCATTGCAGGATTTTAAGCCAGATTTGTTTTTTATACCTGTTCCTGTGAGCTTTTCTTACAATACTCCTTCCTCATTTTCATCAATTCCTTTGTATTTACGTGCACACACACGCACAAACACACACACACACACACACACACACATATATATATATATATATATATATATATATATATATATATATATATATATATAACACGAGTAAATAAATAACACACGCACACACATATCTATATATATATATATAAATTATATATATATATATATATATATATATATATTATATATATATATATATATATAACACGAGTAAATAAATAACACACGCACACACATATCTATATATATAAAAATTATATATATATATATATATATATATATATATTTATATAAAACAACTACATATATCATTGAAAGTAATACAAACTTCGTTTTCAAAAATTATTTCAATATTGTTATCCCTGTTGTCCAAGGATTTACAGACTACTCTCTCCATTCTGGAATTATAAACTATTAAGCAGCTTGTCCTTTCAACAAACCGCCACTTTCACTGTTTTGTTTATAGCATAAGTCTACATACTCGCTTTTCAAAAAGGAGAATGCAATTTAGTATTTTAGCGCCAACAGAGTTAGGTACGGGTCTTTCTGGCTTTAAAGCGGAATGAGACATGAACACAAAGCCCGGGCAAAAATATCGGATACACGAGATTAGGGGGCCACTGTTTTTATAAGTATGAGTATCTTTATGAGACGGTATAAAGTCTTCGGTCATTACTGACTTTCCAATTTCACAGTGAATTAACATAATACATCGCACAAAATTCATCGTGAATATTTGCTCGTGAGGACAAAATAGAAAGAGGCTAAGTACAGCCATTTTGCGACACATGCACACACACATGTGTATACATATATATATATATATATATATATATATATATATATATATATATATATATATATATATATATATATATATATATATATATATATATATATATAGTGTGCGTGCATCGATGCATGTATGTATGTATAAATGTATATAAATATGTATAAATATGGACAGAGTATGTGACCACGAGTACAGTGAAAAAAAGGGGCAAGAGACCCTTTGACCCTATGCTAATGCTAATGCAAGCCAACTGTAAACGGCAAGAGAAGGAGATTGCAAACATCAGTCAGGTTTGCCAAAACAGAGTAATAGCAAAAGGGGTTATAACCATTTTTATGGCCTAAGCGGTCATTTCCATTACGTTTTAGGTTAGGTATGAAATAAGGATTAAGTCAGGTACCAGACTGGCAAAGAAAGGCAAAAAACATTAACAGTAATTGCTGAAATGGTACTGCTTACTTCAGCAGCAGTAGCAGTCCTCAGTCAAGTGTTTGACTTGACATGGTGGTTGTTGGCCAAATATCTGCTGATAACATTCTTTAGTTCCTTTTTTATTGCTTCCTCGACCATCTGCATAATGGGGATGAACAGTTTATAGACTTGGACATATATTATTATAATTTTTTTATTTGTTAACTGTGTTAGCGAAAATAGTCAACGGTTTTTCAAGACAATGTTATGACACCTTGTCATTATACTGTAACAGGACCAACCAGTTCTATGTGAATTTTATTCATGAAAACGTCTGTATGTCTCAACCCCATCCTGTTACAAAAGAATCTAAAATTAATTCTGAAAGTCTCTGTTAAGCAAATAGAGTTTGCAGATTTATCGAGAAAATTCTAAACATAAACTGGAAATGAACTTAAAACTCATGATTCGCTTTCGTCTGAACCTAGTATGTCTATCACTCTCGCTTTGTATAGGACAAGCCCTGGATACTTAGAAAGGTCTTCCAGTGTGAACATTGACTGTTTACAATTGAGACTTCTTTATGTCATCCAAATTTGCTTTTTATTCAAGGATCATTAAAAAGATCCTAGTCAGCCTCGGCGTTTGTGGTTGTGAGGATCCAGATGGATTTTTCCAATGATTGTCAAAGTCTTCCATGGCACGTTTTCCTAACTCAGTACATTGTATTGCTTTGTCTTTTCAAATAGCGATAATCTAGTGAATAGAAAGACTTCGCCTGTTTCAAGGGTTTTATTATTATTATTATTATTATTATTATTATTATTATTATTATTATTATTATTATTATTATTATTATTATTATTATTATCATTTCAGTAGATGAAACCGATTCACATGGTACAAGCACACAGGGGCCACTGACTTGAAATTCAAGCTTCCGAAGACTGTTACTTTCAACCTCCCACCGCAAACCCCTCACTGCAGTAGTAACTGATCATGATATAGAGCCACTGATTTTTCATCGCCCTGGGGGAGACGCGAACCCGCGACATCTGAGTGGTATTCACGACACTAACCGCTATACCAGAGGACCAAAATATTAACGCTGATTACAGCAATGGTAAACCAATTTCCGTTTTTAAATACCTCTGAAATTACAGAAAATTTATTTTTCAGCCTCATGTAAGAATCTTGAATGTAAACGTGTCCTGACAGCCAAGTCGCTTGGAGGAAGCAACTGGGTAGTTTCGGTACCCTTTAAGATCTAGCTAGTCTATGACAGTTCGAAAGTAGATATGACTCTAGATTTGTTTGAACTGATATCATTGGTGGCCCTGACTTGTTCTCTATAGCTTCATTTCTTAAAGCAAATGTTTTCATTCTTTTTAATGGTTATCAAACTTTGTCAAGGAATCATAATGTAAAACAGAAATCGGCATGATAGTGGAAGTGGAGCATTACGCAGCGTTGCAATTATACAAAGAAGAATAAACAAGCGAGCAGATAATGATGCCCAGATAAGCAAGCAACATGTGTGTGTGAGCCACACACAAACGGAGCACAAGTTCCTTTTAATTATGCAAGGAGGCATAAACTTAATTCTCAGAGCTTTTTGAAACACTAATAAAGTAAAGGGCCAGACATTGCATTTAAACAAACGGATTACGTCTAAAGTACAACAGGAAAGTAACTATCATTTAGCAGCTGAGAACGAAGTATGTTAAAACCAAGCAAGAAAATTTTCGCAAATTGCCAAGATGACCGGGTTTACAATCGTATTTGCGGTCATTAATAAAGCACCAGCCTCTTCTTCCTCTCTGGTGTTCAGCAAATTAAAAAATGAATAATTATCGTGAATGATTTGCCTAATTCCATTTTTAATATTTATGGGAAAGAACTCCTGCCACTATGCTGCGTGGGCCCTCTCAAATGTGCATATAAATGAAGAAAGAACATGCAGGTAAACATGGGTAAAGAAGTCCACTAGGCCTATCTTTGATTACTCTGAAAAATTCTCAGTTGTTCCAGTCTCTCCCCACAGAGTATTCTTCCTAAGAACCAGATGTCACTAAAGAGTGAGCAAAATGTTAAGGTCTGAAAAGAGCAGGCAAGCTGTTTATGTTGAAGAATGGCTACACAGGGAACAATTGGGAATTTACCAGAGTAATCAAAGATAGTCCTAGTGGACTTCTTTACCCATGTTTCCCTGCATATTCTTTCTTCATTTACATGCACATTTGATGATGGCAGGAGTTCTTTCCCATAAATGATAAAAATGGAATTAGGCAAATCATTCACGAAAAAGGAAAGTCTCCCAAATAATGAATACATTAATTCCCTTCAAACCTTCTCTTGCGTAAATTTCCTCTCCAATTCAAATACTTCACCATAAAAGAAATCTACGGTCTGGATGCAGAAATATACAGGCGAACGAGGAGCAGGATCAAGCTGCGACGAATGGCTACTGCTCATAAGGTTTATTGTACAGGACGAAGCGGGTTCTTACACTTGAAGGCCGTATTAAATGTCTACAGTAACTTAGTAGCAGCAAGTGAAGAATAAGGGACCCACAGGCTACTAGGTTTTATGCGAAATCATTTCGACATTCGGTTCACAGGATGAAAAGTAGAATTAAAAGGAAAATGGTTAATTTCTCTTAGAAATATAGTGCTTCGATGTTAACATGACAAGGATGTAGAACTGTATATACATATATATATATATATATATATATATAATATATATATATATATATATATATATATATATATATATATATATATATATATATATATATATATATATATATATATATAATATATATATATATATATATATATATATATATATATATATATATATATATGTGTGTGTATATATATATATATATATGTATATATATATATATATATATATATATATATATATATATATATATATATATTTATATATATATATATATGTATATATATATATATATATATATATATATATATATATATATACATATATATATATATGTATATATATATATATATATATATATATATATATATATATATATATATATATATATATATATATAAGAAGTAGTACGGCAGTTGAAAAAGTTCCAGTAGCTAGCGTATATAGTTCAAGAAAGCAGGTAAATGAGAGTGAAAGAGCGTTTTTGAGAAATTCTAAATCTCTGACTTATTTCTGGAATAAATGACTTGGTGGCGGCACCAGATGATTTAATCGCGAGGGCATGTGGCGAGGGAAGAAACAGAATTGTTGGTAGGTAGGGAGCCCCTGGAGCAAATGAGGAAGGAGTCTTTTAGAAATATATCTGGAATGGGTCTTGAATGCTGAGAGTACATGGTTTCCCGAAAAGAATTTTCATAAGAATACTCGAGGAACATTTCAAACGGAAGATTTTCTAGGAAATAATTACAGAGTAAATGAAAAAGCAAGTAAGGTTGGAGAGGAAGGGATGAAAATGTGACCGTATATGTAGTTATTTCATTTTTTATCTAAGAATGTCAAATGTAGGCTACAATATTTACATTCTTTCGGTAAGGAGGAAGTGAGAAAATAAAATATAAGGAGAAAAGTTATGAACCACTCGCAAATTTACTTAATGACTGATATTTATCTTGTTATTTTTTCTAAATTCATTTAAATCTGTCTGTTCTGTTCATTTTTCTGTCATAATATTCTGTTTTGCACATTCTATGCAGTTATGACCTTTTTGGTTTGCACCATAGGATGGGTACACTTCTATTAAAAATGTTTTATGCCTTATCCACACATATACAGGGAGGCAAAAACCAAATGAATAAAGCCAAAAGTGTGATAATCATGTATATTGAAAAAACGTTTTAAGAACACTCAGAAAAATGTGTTTCTTGAAAGAAGAGATTGCCTCCACACATTTTTATACAAAATACGTGGTTATGCTAATGTGGGTTTGTCTAACTTCATTGGAAATTCGCTCCATAGTGAATACCAATTCTTTGAAGACAGGAACGTGATGTCCTTCCAAACCTTTGAACATTCTGTGATATAACATTGTGATGAAAAAAAAAATGAGTTATATAAAAAAAAACTCCGAATACGTTAACCCTTCAACGAAAGAGGGCAAAAAAAGCAGGGAACAACTTTCCCAATATTTTTTTTTGACACTGATGAAGACGACTGACACTTTTATTCCTCTTTTTCTGCCTCCTTTTCTCGGAGTGTCTCCTATCTCGTCAGGAAAAGTTGCAGGTCGACATTTATCATTTCTCGCGTAACTCCTGACGTCTGTGTTCCTGTGCGCGCGCTTTTTTGCGGTTGGAGTTTGAATTCCATAAGGTCATTAGCGGGCCGTGTTTGAGCCCTTTGGCGTAATTTTCCTTTCGCGCTTCGATTGTAGCACTCAGTGCGAAGTTTCGTCTAAAAGTTTGCTCCTTGATGACAAGTTTGCTGGGGTCGCACTTGCATTGTCTTTCATCACCTATTTAATACTTCAGTTTTAGCTTTTTTCGATGTCAAAAATCACAACCGCTCTGCAATGTCGAAATTTCCTAACACAGATTAATAGTTTTCGAAAGAAATTGAATGAGTGCTGTTTGTTAAGCAAGCATGAAGAATTTAGAAGGAAAATACCGGAGTAAGAAATGTTTCTATAATTTTTTTTATTAATCTTTAATACGAAAAATTCGGAACGGAATAAAACATGCCCTTGAAAAAGCAGCGCTCATTAAAACTTGCTACTTAATTACTTTATTCCAGTCTCGAGAAAAAGCATACGGGCTAAGATGAACTGTGGTTTTCCACATGGCTTATCGTGACAGAATATGCCTTCTTATTCTTGAGACTCAAATCTAAATGTTCGTAGGCCCTTTGCAATGACAAGTGAAAGGGGAAAGTATGGTAAATCGGAGACTGAAAAATAAAATTACAGGAGTTAAAAAGAGGAAACCTTCCTGATTGTATAAAGGTCCCCTTTCGTTGACAACATTAAATTTCATGAAATTTTTAACAAAAAAGCGTTGGATTTCCCGAACGGATTTCCATTTCCGGTAACATCAAGGAATGGAAGACGAGCATCTGCTTCCTTTTAGCAATTTAAGAAATAATAGGCAGATCATTGTTTGTTATATACATAGTCTGTGGTCACTGGCTGTTGTTCTGCTTTACTGAGAAGCTTTGGGATGAGCTCTGTAACGATATTCCTTGATTTTTAGGATCTCAGTCTTTCAAGAGGCTGGTCTATCGTTCGAGTAAAGCTGCAGTGTCCCTATCTGAGCATGGCTAGATAAAGGCAACGTGACACTTCTCTCTTCGTCTTTTTATGATAAACTTACAGACATACAACAATTGTCTTATTTGTTTTGTTTGATAATTAAGTTCAGTCAATGCTCACTGGATGCAAGATTCTTTGGTATCAAGGTGATGGAGTTTATCGCGCAGTTTGCAATTGTTTATAATTTTTCTCTTTTGTATCTTGGGATACACCTTTTATGGTGGATAACTTTAGCTTACCTCCCTATATTCTCTACCACAGCATCGCGTTTGCCAAGAGTATACTACTTTACAACAAATAGGCTTCCCGCAGATTGCTAAAGGAATATTGTGTGTGTGATTGCCGTAGAATATTCTGTCACACAGATTAACATCGTGATAATATACAAGTATTCGAATTTACTAAAACCCGAATAATGGTAGAAATATATTGGCCACCGGTATAAAACAGGGCATGTCTGAAGCTATCCCTCCCTCTAGTATAAATAATCGCAGTAGGACACAGGACACAGACGGTTGCACACAGAGTTAAGCTGTTCTAATCATGGTTACTGAAAGTTGTTTAGACATCTGCATCTACTGATGGGGGTGAAGCAGATTACTATTTAAACGAGATTCTCGCTTAGAATTACTGATCACAAATTTACACATCATAAAGCATATTACTAGGCTGGAAGGTGAGCGTACCTTGCTTTACTAGCACTTTATTCCATTTTTTCTTTTGTATTATCTACAACAGTGCAACTAGATTTATTTCAGACATAAACCGAATATTGCCATACACATTCCTTTAAGTAATCTGATAACCAGCATTAAGTGATCAAGTTACAAGAACAAAATGCAACTGAGATATCAATTGTCACATTCTTGGAACATTAAAATAGCTCTTCGTTGGAAGAGTCGGTAGAGCTGTGGACTGGCACTCGCCAGGCCCGAGTTCGAGTCTCCGGCCGGCTGATGAAGAGTTAGAGGAATTTATTTCTGGTGATAGAAATTCATTTCTCGGTATAATGTGGTTCGGATTCCACAATAAGCTGTAGGTCCCGTTACTAAGTAACTAAGTAACCAATTGGTTCTTAGCCACGTAAAATAAGTCCAATCCTTCGGGCCAGCCCTAGGAGAGCTGTTAATCAGCTCAGTGGTCTGGTAAAACTAAGGTACACTTAACTTAATATGCATAAACTTCGAAAATTCTGGATTCGAGTTAAAAACCAGATATTTCCACCGTTCATCAACGTCAGCATCATCCTCTTTCTTGTCTTGACCTCAAGCAGAGTTTCTTATATTCACACATCCTATACATTAACAGACATCAGTATAATTCAGTATATTTACACATCCCATACATCAGCACACATCAGTGTAGTTCAGTAAGCCACAATCCGTGTCAATGCAACATAAATAAATCAAGTCCCATAAATTCCATAGGACTATATTTGATAACAACAGTACAGTCTATAGATCTGATTCATTTTTTGGTCCATTTTCCATTTAGTCTCAATGGGAATGCATAAATTTAGCTAAGATTCATGATTCCCTGAAGATATTTTTCAACGACTGGTAACCTTATTCATACGTTGTTAGGAGGCATCATCAGTTGAACAAAAATATAAGCAAGATTTTATGTTGGGGAGGAAGTCACCTTCTTGCTTTATTCTTCCATCAACTACCAAAGACTTGATTATATCAACAACAGGATATGCTTCCTGGGATATGAAAATGATTCCCCCTGGAATAGACTAGTATCAGTTTCGCAGTGATGTAACTACCAGCATTCTCTGCTAAGCTAATAAACACACTTCTTTTGTCATTGATTTAAGCATGAAGCTGAGTCACATCCCCTGGTCTGTGAAGTGCTTCAAGTGCAGAACAATATTTTTCTGGAAAATGTTGCGCTGTTTCAAAGATAAGGACAAATCTCTCATATAGGGAGGTTTTTCCAGTGTAGACATAGCCTTCTCGGCTCAAAAAACTCTCATTTACATGGTGAGTTTACAAAACCTGTACATCAGTTACCATCAGAGTCCACAACATCTTTGTATTACTCTGCCTGTTGAAAATGATAATGAACAAAGAGACAAGTATGATGAAATAAAATGGTTATCTACACAGTAGTCCGTCTAACAAATACTTCTGTAGATTAAGCAGATGAAAAGTGTAACATTTAAACATTAAATACCATTTTGAAAAGTGCGCTTGGTATCAGGATAAAGACTTCATTTACGAAAATCTAATAATGTTACGCTTTTTGGGTCCATTTTGTTATTCATGAATTGGGCGTCCTCATTTTTCCAGCTTAAGTTAATTTTGTTAATTTCCAACTCTCTAAATTTCGTAAATTCCAAGTCTGATTTTTCCGAACATCTTTCATTTCAACTTTTGTGAATATTAGTAAATGGGGATTTTTCCTTGTCTGTCAATATAAGGGCGCTCCCACATTACATTATACGTAATGTAAGCCAGAGGAAATATTTGACTACAAATATATTTAGCCTTCAAAGACAAACTCCATAAGCATGAGAGGCGATCCTGTGCTTTGATGAATTGGCTGGCTCTTTATACGCCACGCTAAGTCAGTTTGTTAAAAGTTTTGTCGGAAGTTAATGTAATTTATGGGTGAAGTTTCGCTGACCAAGAAGGAGGAGGAGGAGGAGGAGGAGGAGGAGGAGGAGGAGGAGGAGGAGGAGGAGGAGGAGGAGGAGGAGGAGGAGGAGGAGGAGGAGGAGGGTACTGCATTTCTAATTAGCTCCCTCCGCTAGATTCCTGCATTACGTCTAAGGATCATTACTGGGAACGGAATGGAACAAAGGAAAGCTTCTTAGTAATGATATCGGAAGGAAAAGGAAAATCAGGCTTCATGAGCCAGCCAGCACCTTCGTGCTTTCCGTGCTCGACTCACGCCGAAATGAATCCGGATTCTCCGCACGCTATAGCTCTGTCTTTCTCCGTCTTCCTTCCAATGAAGCATTTTCCGTTCTTATATTTTCATCGGGAAGAAGAAGAAGAAAGCAATTTCTGTCTCATTCATTCGTTTTGTTTTTATTTTCTGGACATTATATATATAATCCTTCTTAGTCGATTTCATTATTTTCTTTCATTTCCAGTGTCTTAACGTGCCTGAATTCTAGACCGAGTGTAGGCAAGGAATGTTTTGGGTGTTGCCCTCCACGCCTTGCTTGATTAAATATTTCCCACAACAATGAGGGAAATTCTGATTTCTCTTCTTTCATACTGGTCATGGACTCTTGCTTGCTAAGGGAAATATAATCATACGATATCTGCAACCTTCACAAACAAAGTAACATCCACTGCTGTAATTGTTACTTCTGCTTTTCAGCTGATACTACTGCCTGTGCTGCCCTATCTGTAGCTTCGCTGCTTTTTTGGCTAACGTTATTAGAATATCATTGCCTTTATAATTAATTTTTGTTCTAAACATAATTGAGAATTTCGTCCTTCACTTATTGTTATATTTACCGCTATGGAGTTCATCAACGTAATCTCCTCTGTGTTGATAAACCTGCTTTTTCAGAATCCCAAATTTCCAAACAGAAATGGACAATTGTTTACTGGAATTGGCCTCACTGTTGCATTCTCAACAAACAAATGTAGAATAAATGGCGTCAGGTGCTTTCGTAGATGCTGTTAGAGTGGCTCTTGTATTTGAATAATCTTTTATTTAGTTCTCATCCAGTTTGCTAAACAGGATTTATTGCAGTTTCACACATTTTTCATGAGCAATGAGGATTTCAGATTAAGAAATATAGCCCTTTCATTCATGAAAAGTATTCTTTCATGCATTTCACTAAACGGGTTTCACCCTTTTTCCTAATAACCACTCTCAGTATTAAGATTTTCCATATTCAAAGTATGGCCCCCTTACATTTAATGATAACAATTTAGTAGCCAACTGATATGTACTTGTAAATCATCCATTAAAACTCGTTCTTTTTGCCCCCTGTCAAAACTAAAGAAAACCCACAATTGCGCTCTGAAGTAAAGGTCAGAGGCATTGGATAGCAAGATGAAAGGAAAGGAATGGGAACGGAGGTATACATGAAAGCACGAGGGGGCAGTTGGGGGCCTGGAAAACCCCATAACTAATACGTACAGAGCAATGACGTCACTGCACCCCTACGGGACTTACACAGTTAAGAGAATGGCTGCTTTGGACTTAGGTTAACCTGAGACGAGAGCGTTGTATGCCTCCATATCTCATCGATATCTTTATGGACGAAATGATGTAGGATCTCAGCGAATGGACATTAGATGCAAATGGACAGCTGTGGGACAGAAAATGCGCCTTGAATGGCGTGTGGAATGGCCGATGTTGACACATGATGCAGAACTGAATAGGGTGAAGAGGAACTGTAGATACTGGTGAACAAGATTTAAAGTGTTTGCAAGTGAAGGAAATTGAAAGAAAATAGGAACAAGAGTTGATTCGTACAGGTATTTAGAAGTAAATGTAAGAGAGGAGGTAGCACTTGACGGAATTAGAGAAGGAGAGAGGTAGCAGGATGCATGCAGAAGATTAGATAGAGAATTAAGGTACCTATAGAGATCAAATACATACATACATACATACACATATATATATATATATATATATATATATATATATATATATATATATATATATACGCGTAATATATGTATACATATATGTATGTATGTATGTATGTATGTATGAAAGACTTGTTCAACGAAACTATCTTTAATAGAGCAAAAGTGAAGATGTTGGATGTGAATGAAAGAAAAGGTCGAAGCTGATAAGAAAAAGTTTTGCATAACAGATGTGGAGCTGGAAAGGCTGAAAGGCGGAGAAACATGTAAATAAGAGGAAGGAGAAATGAAATTCTCATAAGTAAGGGGACGGATCAGAGTGGAAGGCAATAGAATGGTGACAAGAATGTAAATTTGATGCATTAGGAGCAAGGAGAAAAATGGGATTCATCCCATGCTAGTGGAACCTCTTGATGTTGAAAGGATGCACACACACACACACACACACACACATATATATATATATATATATGTATATATATACATATATACTGTATATAATATATATACATGAGTATATATATATATATATATATATATATATATATATATATATATATATATATGTGTGTGTGTGTGTGTGCGTGTGTATTAATATTAAAATGATTTACTCATGCTTGTTGGTTACATTTAAATCTGGAAAATCCCAAACATTAAGAGGTCATGTTAGCTATTGCATATGTATTTACAGTATATTTATATATATATATATATATATATATATATAAATATATATATATATATATATATATATATATATATATATATATATATATATATATATATATATATATATATATATATATAGAGAGAGAGAGAGAGAGAGAGAGAGAGAGAGAGAGACCTTGTGTAATTGTTATTAGATAAACAAAATCATATCTGAATTGAGACACCACGTTAATCAGGGAGAACCATGCTAATACACCAGAACACTTGAAGGACAGACGTAATTACCAACATCTGAAGTTTGAATGGAAGCGAATTAGTGCGAGGAGAGTTTATAATGCTTGTTATAACATCAGACAATCTGATGCTGCCTCTGGAAGGAGAAGCTTTGCGCACGGAGGTTCTAAGAGTGAGATGAATAACGAAAAGCGAGGGCAGGAAAAGATAAACGTGATAATATTCTCTGGGATATTAGATCACCCTGGGGAGCAATTGAAGTTGCAAAAGTGCCTGCCGGAGAAGAGAAAGTGCTGGAGGAGTGCATTCAGAAAAATATCTTCAAGTGGAAGAAGAGGAGTCAAGAGGTGGAAGAGCAGAAGGGGGCAATAAAAGGAAGTGTTGAGAGAGAAAATGTTGAGCATCAGGAAGATGAAGCAATCTGGGATAAAACGAATTCATTTTATGAATGATTTTTACATATTTCATATTTATCTGACTAGGAATTTTTATTTATTTATTTTTCATTCCATTGATGTAGACAGAAGAAATACTGTTATTATGGGCATGAATAAATGTCATTCGGGAGGAGGTAAATTAAAAATTTTTTCTCTTGTTGTATCTGATTGTTTGTCTAGTTGCCTTCAGATGTACACTGAATGCGGTCTAATACCTGGGAAAGTTTGACTATAATAAGAACAAGCAAAAAATGCGCCGAGGTTTCTTCAGCGCAATCGAGTTTTCTGTACAGCGTATAATCAAAGCCACCGAAAATAGATCTATCTTTCGGTGGTCTCGGTATAATGTTGCACGAGCCGCGGCCCATAAATCTTTAACCACGGCCCGGTGGTGGCCTGTCCTATATCGTTGTCAGATGCACGATTATGGCAAACTTTAACCTTAAATAAAAGAAAAAGTACTGAGGATAGAGGGCTGCAATTTGCTATGTTTGTTGACTGGAGGGTGGATGATCAACATACCAATTTGCAGCCCTCTAGCCTCAGTAGTTTTTAAGATCTGAGGGAGGATGGACAGACAAAGCCGGCACAATAGTTTTCTTTTACAATAAGCCAAAAAAAGTTGCATCATCAGCCTGTGAGGTATTCTTTTAAAATTGTTATTAATAAATTACTATTTTGCCTTGTATCTAAACTTGTAAAATTCAAAATTTAACCTTTATTCATATAAAATAGATAGAAGTGAAATGTGAACTAACAAAAAATAAGAGAATATCTGACTTCGTATTCCCTTTAAAGTCGTGTGCATGAGTGTGAAGGCGGAACGATTTGTTTAAGAAAAATGGCATGTCCCTACACTATAAAATTACTGTATGGTGCTTACAAGAATTTGTAAAAGGGAAATAGAAATTTCTAACTACAAATGAAAATCTTTAGGGAAAAAGACGGTACATAACAGAGTCTCGGTTCAGTGAATCATAACAATGAGGGTACTAAGGAACCTTACCAATAATGGTTCATATAGGCGGAAGCTACGACACCCTTACTTTTCATTTTGTTTTGTGGGACTGACGGAAGCATCTACGCTGCTGTTTATGGCAGCTGAGTGCCTTTGGAAGTAACATTTAATTGCTCAGTACCATTTAAAGACCACGTTCTTCAACCCGATCTGTGTCAAATACTCTGAAAACATGACCTTCCATAGTCATTATGCGAATGCTTCTGCTTGAAGATAATCTTAAGCACACTTCTCTCTCTCTCTCTCTCTCTCTCTCTCTCTCTCTCTCTCTCTCTCTCTCTCTCTCTTATGCTATTTTCGTGTTTTCTTCAACTGTGTCGGGCAAGCTATCTAGACCGCAAAAGCCGTCCGTTGGAATATGTAAATGTGTTCCTCTTTTCTTATTTTTCTTCTTGACCTCTGACATTCTATTTTCAAGTTTCAAATATACTTTTTCTGTACCTTCCAACTAATACGATAGTTCTGGAAGGCTTGATTTGCTGTCACTGCACACAGCCTCTGCAATGTGAAGTTAGAGTGTTAATACTCTCTTGTTTTGAACTAGTGCTAGTGTCCGTATTGTGATTAGATTCAATGTTGTCTTCTTTTTTGTTGACTTCAACTTGAATAGTTTTATTTTAAATAGTAGAGATTTTACGATTTTTATTCTCTCTGGTAATGTGTAGTATATAGTTAATCGTTCTGGGTGTTGAGGTATCTAAGGAGGAAAACTGTTGACTGCTGTAGATTGTATTTTTATATAAGGTCAAAGGAAACGCTGCAGAAAATCCCACACTTAAAATTCACAAACAACTTTCACTAGTATCTATATTAAAAGAGGAAATGACTGACATGATCTCTGCCTCAACGTGACGACTTAACACTTCATCACAAAGAATAAACATCTCGCTTCATCAAGCAAAAATGAATGAAATGTTGAAGACTCGATGTTCGCAACAAAGACTTCAAAGCAACACACACTGGAAACATAAAGATAAAAGGTAAGCATATCAAAGCTACGCGGACAGTTAATTTGAATAAAGAATATAATGACATCCATATTAAAGAAAAGAAAAATCCAAACGGCGCTCAAGAGCTGTAGACGACAACCAGAAAAAAGAACACCAGTTTCTCGTTAAACAATTCCAGTGTGAAGGATACTAATTCTTTTATGTGAACTGGCACGTGCTGAAATCGAAATTATACGAAGCGCACTTCGCTTTTGTAAAACAAAGCGAAAGACCAAGTCATTTCAGATTTTCAGTAGGGAGGGACACAATACATTATGCACACAGACCAATTAACACTTCGTATAACAAGAGCCACCAGATTTTCAAAAGGAAGGCAGTACTCCAGTCGTCATCAGGGGAAGCCATTGCTCTTACAGAAAAAGCGTGAAGTCTGATTCCAACTCACATTTAGATGTTACAGAAATGACCCAGCTTAAACATGAACTGAGTGCAGCGGATTTTTGTGAATAAAATAATGATGTGGGATGAGCCTTCGGCAAGAAAGACGAAATCCGTTATTTCCCAGAAGACTTAATATTAGAACTTCGGTAAAACCATGGACCTCTTATAATATGGGTCTCAGTGTAAGCACTCGCACGAGGTTGGCAAAAACACACAAATAACTGTATCTGCCGATCTCAGGCAACGATCTTTATATACTGTATATATATATATATATATATATATATATATATATATATATATATATATATATATATATATATATATATGTATCTGTGTGTGTGTAAGTTGTCGTTAGCTCTTTTTACGGAAGCCCTCAGTCGAGAAAATACTTTATAAATTTTAGGATACACTAAAGAAAATATCCATCATTTTGATATCAAAAATCTAAGTAATGATACAGTAGGACATAACATGGCAGTAACCGCCACACCCACCTTGTAACTATTGAACTAAGTAGGAAGCCCTTGTGTTGTTTCATATCACTTCATAGAGTACTCATCAACATCATGTCTAATCTCCTATATATTCATCAAAATATAGCTCCATGTCTGGACATGAAGGCAGGAAATTCCAGTACCTCTTCATCTCCTAATTAGCACTTCCTCCTATCCCATTAGAATTATACGTCATTTCTTTTCAAGTGACCAAACCACTCCAAACACTTCGAGAAACCTTTTCAACTACATTAATCTTTTTTAACATATCGTATCTTTACATTTTTCTCCCAGGCAGCCCTTCTTACTCTGCTAAACTGTGCGGACAGTATAACCTATAATTCTTTTTATTTTATTGGTAAGGAGTTGATTTGATTGATTTAGGAAATTTAGGCTGTCAAGCCAAGCACTGGGGCACTTCCGGCTATTCCAGCTTTAAAGACAGTAAAAAGGAGTTGGAGTCGTTAGAAAGCAAGATCTAGATATACATAAACTCAAGATGAAGCATAAGCATCTAAAGGTGGAACTGGGGGAAAAATTCCGCTTTTGCCTCAAGAGGTCGGAAAGCAAAATTAAAGAAAGGAAGCGGGAATCGAGGTAAATGTAAAAGGCTAAAAAGTGTGCTAACGGCACTAACCCCCTTCGTTGCTTTTATAAAGGTGTCTGCTCCCCCTTCAAACATCGCTATTTCTCACATAAATAATTCTCTTTCCAGTCTGTAGCAGCAGTCCTATCTTCATGTAAGCTGTATATCTCCGAATTATTATTGCACTTCTATTATTCTTTTGAACTGACATTCATTGCTTCTCTCTAGCTTCCATATATCCTTCAAGCCAGTACACTCTCCAAACCAGACTCCCCTGTATATCACTTTATTTTGATCTAGATCTATGAATACTCTCAGACCTCAAACACCTTAACTTTCTTTTCTTTGTTCAAGGTAACACTGATCCTCTCTTCACTTGTTATTCATTTAACATCCTTATCATAGAAATCAACTTCTGACTAATGCTATTTAAAGTGTACTCCGCCAATATTTTCGCAATCATGAGATTTGCCATCCTATAATAAAAGGAACAATTATTCCTCCCGCCCATTTCCTTTGAATATTTCATCCTCAACCAGACACTGTAGGCAGCCTAGTCAATCACTTATTTTCAGTCACCACCTTCATGCATCAATAGCTGAAATAACTTCGTTATCTATGGGCTAATTTCCAAGCCAAATTTGCCGATGAAAAGAGGGACAAAATCGTTGTTTACCATAAAATTCATTTTTCATAGGGAAACTTGTTTACCATAAATTTTCCCAACGGAATACAAATTTTCATCCAAACTCTTTGAGGGTCGATATATCAGCTTTATGTACTTTTTTATATATGAACATATTTCTCCGTTATTTATGGGCCAGTCTCAATACCAAATACACCACTGAAAAAAAAACCTCGATTTCTGCAGCGACTTATTTTTATTGAATGGATTTTTCATACTAAAAAATAAGACAGAAATTACTAAATTAAAACAAAATACAGAAAATGAGGGTCTTGCATTGACTGAGAATGTTATGAGCATTCTAATAAAATAATTTTGAAATTAGTGAAACATTATCTACATGAAGAATGTAAAATATATTCTAAATCGATTTTCGTTAATATAAAAAGTCATCATCCCATCTCACCTGAAATGGGTAAGATTGTCTAAGCACTAATATATGCAGATATACACAAATCAAGTAGATATAATGAAATCTTAAATCACGAGTTCGGCCCCTTAAAATTAGTGAGGGAATTTTAAATTTTCTTTTAAAGCAAGAGAAACAGCAGCAAATAATCTTGTGCCTTCTACATCTTCCTGGTTCTTGGAAAAGTTTCCAGTGCTCATAAGATTTCTTCATGTCAATTGTACACTGACATAAAACAAACAAATAGTAAGAAGAATCCAGTAAGCGACTGAAATGCAGAGTATAGCGTATTGTAGCCTTATACTTGTAAATGCTTGTACTTTGCCTAAGCAGGAAATCCAAAGTAACAAGAACAGAATAACGGGAAATATTACATCAGAAACCAGTTCACGCAGGTACAAGATCATTTACACAGAGAAATCTGGACTAATTGACCCACTGTAGCTAGGTGTGACGAACTGAACGAGCGAATTGCTTTGAAGTCCTAATTAAAATCGCTCACAAGGGAGAATAGTCTTAACATTACATACGGCTCCGTAGTTCTGTCTGTGTATGAAGGAGCTTAAGGGGACCGTAAGTCAATACTCGGTTACCTTTTCAAGTTGGACCTTCCTCTTCTCGATGTTCTAATTGCGTGAGTGAGTGTTATGACTACTTGTATGAAATTTTAATGAGTGTTTTCGTTGTTAGATTTTTGTAACAAGGATCAGTATCAATAAGAGCCAAAGAGGCTTCGTAATTCTGAATTTCATTTAATTTCCTTTGAGCAGGGGCTTCATGAAACTCTAATAACTTTCTAGTTTATATACACACCCACACACACACATATAATATGTGTCTATATCTATGTATATATATAAATATATATACTGTATATATATGTTATATATATATATATATATATATATATATATATATATATATATATATATATATATATATATATATATATATATATATATATACCAACGTCCTATTAGAATAAAATTTACTTTACTTTGTGAATAACTTGCCCCTAAAGGGAATCATATCTAAGTCTTCCTACCTGACTAAGATCCGAACTTGTTTCAATGGGTTTGAAGGCAGAGTAACAGTGACATTATTCAGCCATCATCATTATTTCTCTGTCTCTCTGTCTGTCTGTCTGTCTGTTATGCCTTTGAATGTTATGGGTAAAATCATTGTGGTGCTCAACATACGATACAAATAGTAATAAACTACTGTATATATCATTCGGAGGTCAATTAACAAAGTTTTCGTTGTGAAAAAATTGCTATATCTCCCTTACTTTATTTTCGGTGAATAATCTTTTTGGAAAATTATAAGCATTTTTGTAACTGGCTAAAATTCAACTCGTCAGTGGTGCTAAAAACTAATAATTTGTTTTTTGCTTTATTACGTTACACTTGGCGTAAATAGCAGTCAACTGTATGTCAGTTCGAAAGCCAGTTCAACTTAGTTTTGCATAGATCAAAGAAATGTACCTACCCCTATTACTTTTGCAGCGGGGGGATTTTTTTTTTATGAAAGTACATAAATATCTATAATGTTCAGTTCAACTCGTAAATTGGACTTTTAATTTCTTGCTCGTTTTAACATGTTAAGAAAAAAATATTCAGCTTTATGTTAACGCTAAAATCAGATTTCTATAAGAGAAAGGGAATTTACACGGACGAATCAAAGAAATAGAATGTTACTGAGGAATTTTGTCAGCAAGAAAGCTAAGGAATTATGGGCAAATACAAACAAACGGGACAGAATGTTCTAAGAATAATACAAAAAATAATGCCATCGCAGTGCATTACTGCTGTAAATAAAATCCTTCTCACCAGGGAAATATCTCACGGTTCCCTGAATCAGCAGAAAGGACCCACATGGGAGCAGGAGGTAGGAAAATAATTTAGACTGACTTCTGGACACAGGTAATGGAGAAAACCAGCGACATCAAAGGACAATCAAGTTCCAGTGATAAAGATGAAAGTGACAACCCCGAGGCAGGAAGGGTTGATTTAGATGGAAAAGAGATACCTACAGAGGGTAAGGGAAAGGGGAAGAAAATAGTATACGATCTTTTTTCATGGGAAATGAAAATGACTTGCGATTCCTGAAGATGAAGACTTTAATTGAACGGGGTTCGTATTGGCACCAGGGAACAAAGATGGTACGTTTGGGGAAGGCCATTCGTAGAAAAATCTGAAAGTATACGAGGTACCTTCTTATATATACTGTATATTCACAATGTAGGAGTATTCTGAATTTGAGCTACCTTCTTATATATTCACGACATAGGAATATTTTGAATTTGAAGTATCTTCCTGTATAGTCACAATGTAGGAATATTCTGAATTTGAGCTACCTTCTTATATATTCACGACATAGGAATATTTTGAATTTGAAGTATCTTCCTCTATATTCATAAAGTAGGAATCTTTTGAATTAAAGGTACCTTCTTACATATTCATAAGGTAGGACTATTCCGAATTTGAGCTACCTTCTTATACATTCATTGGTAGGAATAGCTTAAATTTGAAGTACCTTCTTTTATATTCATAAAGTAGGAATATTTTGAATTTAAGGTACATTCTCATATATCCATAACAAAAATATTTTGGATTTGAGGTACCTTCTTATATATTCATAGCGTAGGAATAGTTTGAATATGAGCTACCTTCTTAAATGTTCACAAGGTAGGAATATTTTGAATTTAAGGTACCGTCTTATAAAGTCATAAGGCAGGAATATTTTGATCATGAGGTATACCTTCTTATATATTCATAAGGCAAGATTACAATGAATTTGAATGGAAATTAACGCAAAGACGAAAATACAACAAAACAATGTTCTTGCTGCAACAAAAACTGCGGTGATTTGAAAAGATTGTTTGATTTTTTTTTTATTGCACTACTGAAGTTTATTATCTTGTCCTAAATATTATTGTTAATTATTTAGCTTTAATTTACATATTTTTAAATGTGCTGAACGAGTAGGTAGTCATAAGCAATACGCCTTTTGTCTTTATGACTTATTATTTGACAAGTCAACATTTGAGGTAGAAAAAATATGAAGAGATAGTGATACCAATTAAGTCGGTTATTAATCTACATGAGACCAGCAGAAAATAGTAACATTCATCAACAGCAGAACTAATTTAATTAATAAAAGTAACAATACGAAAGAGTTACTCAGCTCAGATAAACTGGAAAAGAGCACAACAGTTTTGCCTTTTTTCTTAAACTATCGCGTACCGTTATTTGCATAATCCACAGTGAAGCTGTGAGCGTTATGCAGATCGGGGGTCGTTAGGTGATGAGAGTCTCCGGAATGAGCAGAGAGTATAAAGAGCAAAGAAAACCAAAATGGTAATGTTTAGGTGGTTACGCAATGTTCAGTTTACAAGGAAAAGTATTAAAAATGAAAATATCTCGGTTCTGTGGGATTCGAAAAGCTAAGAAAAAAGTAGCAGTTAAATGAGTGACACAAACGAAAATGGCGTTTCTCCACTACAGCAGTAGTCCAGATTCATTGCTGAAATATTTTATTTAAAAGATCGTTGCTTTCCATCAGTTAACAATTTTGCCTCCCCTCAGTTAATAATTTGATTTAACATTCGTCATTTGGAGCATATTCCGCCGCGTGCAGATGTGTTAGGAAACCTTAACCAGAGGTTTTAGGTTCAAGGCATAAAAATAAGGTATTAAATCTTGTTTCTAAACTCGGATAAGATAGAGTCGGTATTATTTTGTGTATGGACATTATATCAAGCAGATAGTTCCTCGTTGGGGGAGTCGGTAGAGTTGTCGGCTAGCACTCGCTAGGCCCGAGTTCGAGTCTCCAGCCGACTAATGAAGAATTAGAGGAATTTATTTCTGGTGATAGAAATTCACTTCTCGCTATAATATGGTTCGGATTCCACAATAAGCTGTACTGTAGGTCCCGTTGCTAGGTAACCAACTGGTTCTTAGCCACGTAAAATAAGTCTAATCCTTCGGGCCAGCCCTAGGAGAGCTGTTAATCAGCTCAGTGGTCTGGTTAAACTGAGATATAGTTTTATAGCAAGCAGATAACCAAATAGACACACTGGCGTAAGAGTAAGGGCGAAAGCACAGCGTCATCATCCACGTCAACAGAATCACAATCCGAGGCTGAGGAAGAACGCATCCGGAACAAGCAATCTCACAACAAGTGTTTTAGAAACTGGCTCAAAGAAATTCTTGATGAAATAGATGGCCCGAGGGGGAAGGAGAACGAGGGAGCTGGAACAATAGTCAGAGAGGTCGCTCTCATTCAAGACGATGATAACGGAGAAGACTGGGGTATTATATAGACGGTAAGTTGGGACAATAGAGAAACTATTGCGAGGCTGCAAAAGAAAAAAAAATAAAATAAAGAAGAAAGAAAACAAAAGTATAGCCAGTCGTGGGAGCTAATGATCACGATACGTCAACAGAACATCTACTTTGTAAGTAACAACTAAAAATCCTATATGTGATAACATGGGGTGGATGTCAAAGTTGGAATAAGTCACGTACATCTGTTATAGAAAAATCAGTGCCGAATGGTAAACTTTTAAGTGAAGAGCTGAACTACCATAAAAAACTGCATTGTTGCAGAAATATTATAATGGACGTTATGATTATGACAAACTCTGTTTTATTTTAGTAAGATACAGCCACATAATGAACGGAAATACGAAAACGAATGCATAAAGAAAGGTAAAAGCTCCCTAGAAGAGTTGTTTTTGAAGGATATGTGACACAGGAACGGAAATGGCGAGAAATGTGGATGTACGCCGAATGTGCAAAAACGTTGGCTCACACGAATGTTGATAAGGTTTGGTCACATGGAAAAAAAACCGGTTGATGTTAGGTTGATAACAAGAGTACCATATTCGGAAATTATCAACAGGAGCAACTACAAATTTCCTTAAAAAACCGTGAGAAAAAATCGAAAAGAAAAGAAAGATCGAAGTTAAAACTGGGTAACTGTATAATAGCCCAGCTCAACCACCGGTCCAAACAAGCTACTCATGTGTCTCGTGCAATTGCATGAGCAGAGTCTTTCAACCTGCACAACATTTGAACACAAAATCATAGGATGCATTTTTGGGGCGAATGCATAAAAGGTTACTTTACGGAAACTATTACAAATGATGATTAATGGTAAACGTCAATCGTTGTCTTCATATTAGAATATTAGTTTCATTGTTCAAACGGTTTGACCTGGTTCCTTTTATTGGGTGAATTCGTTGGTTATGTCATGGAATCATGTAAATGCCAAACAATTAGCGTACATTGGATAGCTGTTCAGAATGACTCTAGATCAGTATTTTTTACTTTAAGACATTAAACTTGGATTATACTGTAAAAGGGTCTAGGAATATGAAAATATATACACACATATATATGTATGTATATATCTACATATACTGTATATGTATAAATATGTTTATATGTGTATATATGTAAATATATGTGTATATATACATACCGTATATATGTATATGCATACCCACATATATAAACATAAATAATATATATGTATATATGAAATGTGTATTTTATATATGGGTGTGTGTCTATACATATACATGTGTCTATACATATATACAATATATATATATATATATATATATATATATATATATATATATATATATATATATATACTCGTGTATATATATATACGTATATATGTATATATATTAAATATATGTATGTATTCATGTATATGCATACACACATATATATGCATCATACACACACACTCATATATATATATATATATATATATATATATATATATATATATATATATATATGTATATGTACTTATATATATGTATATATGTGGGTATGTATATACATACATACATATTTGCTACATATATGCATATTATATATATATAATATGCATATATATATATGTATGTGTACATATAAACACGAGTATATATAGATATGCATGTATATGGATGCACACACGCACACACACACACATATATATATGTATATATATAAATATAAATATATACATTTGTACACATGAAATGTATATAATGCTTTCCTCAGAAATATACGGTTCTACTTAAAATGAAGTAATATCCTTAAGGTTTTCATAATTTGTGACAGAAGTGGAGAAACCACAAACATGTGGCAGATTAAATATTGCTTAAACGGAAGTAACCAGCACCTTAATTACTTCAAGAGGGAAACTGTGACAGTCGTGTCGAAACAATCATGGTAGTTGACTGAAATATGATGGTGAACAGTTATGAAAAACTAAAAGTAATATCAAGCCAAGCAGGTTTACGAGACTAATACACTTCAAGAATAGTGACCAAGGTTAAAGACGTCTGGAATTCGATTAAACTCTACATCACTGCAAATAACATCCTTGAGGTTAAGAGATTCAGTCGATACAAAGAACTGATTCCATGCTTCCCTAGATGAGACAGTTTTCTGATTAGGCCTTGCTTCTAAGAGCTTGAAGCGACCCTAGACACATTATTAGAACGTAGAACTATTGATAGAAAATATGAAAACTGTTTCTGTAACTTGTGGGAAAGTTTCGACGTGATATTTCAGAAGCTTCCACTTTGTAGCTTGAATATAAAATGAGGAAAGAGTGTAGACATTAACAGTCTTTAAATGTTGCATTATGCTGTTTACAAATAACATGGAAGGAACAGTAGAAAGGACTGCCTACAAGTGACTGCTTCATCATTAGGACACAAATGACAGCTCCGATGCCAAACATTTCGGCAGGCCATCATTACAATTAGCAGTTTATCGAAAATGTAGTTTATATAATTTCCCTTATTTTCAACAGTAATAGTTAAAAAAAACTGTTAACTGATGCAGCAAGCACACGAAGCAAATAAAAAACAGGTTTGTAAGGCCAACGCTAATTATCTATCGACGGCTAATTGGGCACAACAGCAATTAACCCACTGATATTACTCACTGAGAACTATGAGGCAGAATTACATTACACGAGACAAATTATCAATTCAACGTTTTCTCTTTTACCACTAATTCTGAAATTTATATGTTTTGATTATCATATACATATATATATATATATATATATACATACATATATATATATACATACATATATATATGTATATTTATATATATATATATATATATATATATATATATCTATATATATATATATATATATATATATATATATATATATATATATATATATATATATATATATATATATATGCATAAACATGAAGACTGACATACGCTCCTCACAGACGACACAGCAGTTCATTATTGCCCAAATCAAAATACTGAAAAAGATATTTATGAAATTAAAGCAGCCCGAATTTCCATTGAAGATCGGTCACTCACTAATTTCTCAAAGCGGCGTCATGTGCATGGTGAACTTGACAGAATCCTTCGACAACCTAACAGCAGATACGAGGAATAACTGAATTTAAATAGCACGAAAGGAAAGATGGACCATTTGAAAAAGTCGAAATAGCTGGGATACTATTCTAGGAGCATAAAAACAGGAAGCCAAGTCATTCGAAGGATAATCTAGGAAAGTTTTCACGTCACTAACTAATCCAGTCAGTAAGTAGTCTTGAGAACATTTTGTTGCCCAAACGTGTTGGCAGCCTTGGTGATTAAAAACAGCACTGTCTCACTAAAGACGGAGCAGTGAAACCTGTTATGAACATAGTTACGTGTCTAGAGATAAACTCACCTTGAGGAGGTGTCAGCATTATAAAAGAAATCAGATTGGTTTTCCGTCAATAAAATGAAAGACATGCTAGACCCACTATGGATGAAACGTTGCAGGCACCTACAATAATCGGACTGGGTGACCGCACAAGTTGTCTCCATAAAATTAGAGAAATGTAGCCTAAACCACCATACATTATCATAGTACTAGTCACCTGGGCTCAATTAGCGAGAGAAAACTAAGCAGACCTTAAAGACAGGTGACCGAACCCAAATGAGTTGCTCAGTGGCCAAACGGAAGTCATTACGCCTGCTCATTAGGCAAAGTTTGCTTTACTTTTCTAATCGCACTTGCCGATAAATACCCCGTTATCGGGAGCAAGAGCTCGTACAACAATGAACATAGAGTGAGTTATAACCTCCCTTGAGGATGGTGCACCTAACAGAAAATAACTGTTTACTTTGAGATTCTAAATAAAAATCCAGTGTTTTTTTATCAGGCACCACAATAGATAATAAAAGAAAATCTGAAATTATTTCGTGCGAAGATTTGAAATTAACATAAAAGTGAGAGTAAAGTAGAACAATGTTAAGGGATACAAATAATAATGGTTTTTGACAAAAAGGTGGCAGACAACATAAAATAAAGGTAACGCAACGCTTGAAACTTATGTCACAAAATTATGTTTGTCAAGAAGAATTGTGCCCTAGAAGTATATATATATATATATATATATATATATATATATATATATATATATATATATATATATATATATATATATATATATATATATATATATATATATATATATATATATATATATATATATATATATATATATATATATATATATATATATATATATTAATGAGAAACTTAGAGAAAAATGAATGTTTACAAAGCGATATTTTCATTTAGACGACATGCTGAAATACTGCTGGAATGACCTCGAATTACTGACGGAAAATGCGCTCGTTTTTGAACTGTAATTAAAAATTCATATGTCATTGCTTGTATAGATTATCGGCAGCTATATGACCGAATTAATCGAAGCACTTCTGTTACCAGATGCGACATAATCAGCA
>JANJGK010000021.1:13270778-13315778 GCA_039081455.1 Macrobrachium rosenbergii | reverse complement strand
GAACCTAAGTTCTTTCATATTCACAGTTATTCAAAAGTATGATAATTATGTCGAGGGGACTATGTATCATCCGACTCTCATCTCAAATGCCAAGAACACATTAACGACTTAGGAAAGTCTTATCAGCTTACAATGCATGGACCGATTACTTGAACGTTAAAAGCATGTTACTGGTTTCATTAAGGTCACTGGAATATCAGAGGGAGATTACTAGGCTCTATAAGGCAGGATCATGGATTTCCTTTACTGTTTCTAACCTAAATGTCAGGGACATAAAGAAATGAAAAGTAAACTGATTCACATTGATGAAAGGATATCTAAACTTCTTCTACAAAAAGAGTTCAAGAATTTACTGCTTACCATAAGGGTACTGACTATGAACGAACGATATAGGTAATGACAAGTAAAAAGTTAAATTATAGTTGATAACTAAATGCTAGTTCTTATATGAACCAAGTTCTAGAAAAGATGGAAATTTCAAAGAGAACCAGAACGCGACGGGGAAACGTTAACGGGATCTTATTTTGTCGATAAAATCTCGCGAATACTTCTTCAGCTTCTTTCAGCAAATCCAGGTGCATTCCTCAAGGATAATAACGTGTAGTAATGACAAATCACTATGAATAGCAAACATCGAAAGCGATACCGTAGGAACTTTCTTTCAACTTACTAAGGGAGAGAGAGAGAGAGAGAGAGAGAGAGAGAGAGAGAGAGAGAGAGAGAGAGAGAGAGAGAGAGAAATTAAGTATACCTTAGTTTTACCAGACCACTGAGCTGATTAACAGCGCTCCTAGGGCTGGCCCGAAGGATTAGACTTATTTTACGTGGCTAAGAACCAACTGGTTATTTAGCAACGGGACCTACAGCTTATTGTGGAATCCGAACCACATTATAGCGAGAAATTAATTTCTATCACCAGAAATAAATTCCTCTAACTCTTCATCAGCCGGCCGGAGACTCGAACTCGGGCCTAGCGAGTGCTAGTCCACAGCTCTACCGACTCGCCCAACGAAGAGCCGAGAGAGAGAGAGAGAGAGAGAGAGAGAGAGAGAGAGAGAGAGAGAGAGAGAGAAGGGCTGTTGGTGGTGGGGGGAAAAACTTACACCACGAAGTAACTAATATACAAATAAATTGATGTTAGTTTGTCTGCCTTTATTAATCATTTACAGTCATTTATTCTCTCAAATAAAGCGACGAAACACCAACGATAAAAATAAACCCATGCAAAGGATCATAAAAGAAAGGACAAACTGAAACTGAGGCAACTACTAGATTTCCACGACAGTTACCAACATTACATGTCAAATATTGATGGCAAAAAAATATGATACTTCATGAAACAGCTGTTGTTGGACCATGACTTTTTCATATCCCCTCATGATGTCTCAGCAATAAATTCGTGTGTCGGTAGAAGTGATATTCGGATCTTCATGGATTAAAATCTGTTGTAGTTAACTCATGATGGTCCTGGCACTTGTGATACTGGTGATGCTCATAGTATCAGAAACTGGTGGCTGGCTGGGAATGTCCTCTAACTTACAGAGGAAAGTTCTGGTCCAGCCTGAGAAGTTTCCTAATTCCTAGTAGAAGGCTACCACGGTAGGCATCTGAGTGATCCCTCAGGGTATAACTGGCATTCTCCGGGAATTTTATGAGGCACTATCTTAAAACTCAACGCAACTCATTTTTTTTTTTATATTCCTCTAACATTAGTTTTACTTAGTCCTTCGAGGATTCTTCTGCACACTCATACGAGGGTTAACAGTGCTTTACGTGGTCCTTTGCAAGTGAAGGGTGACTTTCATTAATGACCAGCAGCGGGTTGGGCTGATGCTTACGTAGGCAGACGTTTGGGCTTCTTTGCAGACTGAAGGGCCAGTACCTTATTTGATTTCTTACTTGGCGCACTCTTTCAGCGACTGACTTACCATCAAACACAGGAGAAAATTTGGAGTAAAGGGAAAAGGATTAGTATCAAGAGTTACTTCTCTGGTTATATAAGTAACCGACTCTGTAGTATAATATGTGTACTGAGTCATAAGAACTTCAGTATAAATGGGATAAAAAACTCAAACTAAATGGAACTGAAACCGAAGTATCTATTAGCAAGTAATTATCAGAGAGAGAGAGAGAGAGAGAGAGAGAGAGAGAGAGAGAGAGAGAGAGAGAGAGAGAGAGAGCACCACTGCAGAGGTCACTGGGGGACAACCAGCTGTTTCTACTGTGACAGAGGTTGGACAGAGGTACATTCAGGATCACAGGGAAACACTGGGCAAGGAGACCCAGGGGAGAATATATTCAGTTGTTGGCTAAAAGTTACAGACAAGGGAGGACACTGAAGAAGGATGAACTGATCAAAAGACGATAAGGTTAACTTATCCCAAAGGACAAGAACTGTCGCAATAGCCAAAGAAAAACAAACTTTTGTTTGCCAAGAATGAACGAAAGAAAGTTCGCCTTCTCAGGCCAGACGTAAATGTGCAGAAAACGCGTGGGCCCTTCTAAGAACCATTAGTCACCGTGACTCCCACTTGGAGGATAAATACCAAAAAACAAAAGAGATAAAAGACGAAATCTTGATGGCAACTCATTCGTGAAGACAGAAACTTCTTTCTTGGCTGTAATTAAAAAGACAGACTGAGACACTGGATTTGTTACTTTCTTGTAACTGCGAGAGGGGGGGTTCTTCAGAACATTTAAAAGTTATGCGGAAGGAAGCTCTAGTAAGTGATTACCCGAAAATTCCAAAAAAATTCTCCCATATGTCTCGGGATCACAAATCGTTACAGAGAAAGTGAAAAATGGATACAGCGCTCACAACCTGGTTCTAATAATTACGTCCTAAGAAGAGAAAGAGAGAGAAAGGGAGAGGCTGAGAAGGGAAAGAACTCAAAAGAAAAGCAAAAAGTAAAAAAAAGGCAGAAGAAACTTTGGCAATTTTGATCCACGGGAACAAAAGGGAGAAACAGCGCAATGGGTTGACAGATCTTAGTATTCATTTGTTTTCGTAAGAACGTAGCAAATCCCAATGGAGACAAAGATCATTTGCAACGGGAAAAATTACTTCGAACATCGGTCAAGTAACAGTGAAACGATTCCAGAACAAATAAAATTTTTGATTTGGCAAACAAAAGACAATGCGAGGCAACGGTAATCAAAAGAAATGAAAATCGCTGTGAACATAAAAGTAATAATTGGCACGTCATATAAAGCAACCAACTTATATATTAATCTAACATGTTTCTTCTCATGAAATGACTATCAAGTTTAGCAGCGGACGAAGAATATAGCATCTATAAAACACATACAGAGAGAGAGAGAGAGAGAGAGAGAGAGAGAGAGAGAGAGAGAGAGAGAGAGAGAGAGAGAGACTATGAGCTTTCCACCGTAAAAAGATTCTTAAAGATTTGCCTATCAAAACCTACGAACAAACGAAAGTTTCGTGCTTTCCCAACCCAACACTCCCCTACAGCCTAAAGGACCTTCTAAAAAGCTCTTTCAGTAAGTGCTCCAACTGCAATAGACCGACCGCTCTGGGTGAAAAGCTTATTCTTAAAAAAAAAAATGACTGATTTTTGTACGCTCAAACGTGATGTACGCTTTTCAAGATCATCTTTTTATTTCACTCTCTGATGGCGCATATTGTATTTGCCCGTCTTAGATACAGTCACTCAAAAATGTTTTGCAACATGTTCCAGAAGTTTTCGTTCACCTAACAGTAATTTGTTCTTTTGATATTTACAAGGAAATGTAATTTTCTTATTCGATTTTGGTTAGTAGTCATACGGTTAACAATATAAAAAAGAATGGTGAGTGAAAAATTCATATTACGAAAAATGACGAAACATTTTGAAAAATTTCACTTTAGATGATTGGGCAAAAGAGTCAAAGAAGAAACTATATTTCGAATCCAGATAAAAGCTTAGTGACTAATAAAATAATATTGAATAACCATCAATGAAATTATATATATATATAAAGAAAGAAAGAATTCAACCATTATCGTTGTCAAAAACAAAAAATATTATGTACATAATCTAATTAATCTGGCATAGACCTAAACTATGTGTGAACTGATAGCTTGAAGCCTGCGAAATTAACTGCTTTGGCTAAACTTACTAGCTTGATATGAAAAGAAAGGCATGTATGAACAGAATTAGTTTCAATAAATTTCCCATCTCATGAACTTTTCTGATGGTTGACTTACCTTTTCTAGAAAAAAAAAAATTCTGACTGCCATACAAATTTCAATTCGGGTATATCACCTCCTTGACTTCTCGATAGCTTCTTGCATATGGCGATAAAGGCTTTTAGTGTTTCCAGTGTTACTATTAAGTTATCGATTCTACAACTTAAACACTTTCGTAAAGAAATAAAAAATTATTGCTGCTTTTATGCTTCTAACCTATCTTGAAGAAACCTTTCAGACATGGCAACTAAGGTTATCATCGGTGCTCAGTCACTATATAAAACTGCTTCCTGCTACGGACAAAGTTTTAGCCGATGAGTAATGACGATTTCAAGGATACTGGAACAAGGCAACGATAAATTCTGTTGCAGGAGCGAGCTGCCTCGGCCAAGTGGGGGCGAAGTTAAATACGCAAAAGTTTTAGAGAAGGAACATGCTGTAGAGGTCCATTTCTGGGACTCAGGATTATGTCGCGGATAAAGGTGGGGGCACTTTTTCTGAGCATCGACCGGAAGGGGCAAAGATATTCCAAGTAGTCGTAAAAACAGGAAAAACATCGAAAAGTATTGTCAGTGGACAGAGCTAAGCCAGTTAAAACGCTTTTGCAAGGAAAGTCGAATAACTTCATGTGGAAGCACGAGTGATTCTCTCACACAGCAGCAATGGACTGAATCTCATGCACTGGTGGTGATCCGGTTCGAAGGACCACACTGGTAGTTGGTACGGTGTTGTTAAAGATAGTACTCGAGAGAGAAAAATTTTATACAAATTGTAAATAAATTTTGAATCCTTAAAACAACAACAATCAGCAAGCATTCTCTACAGTATTCTGAAAAGGAAAACAATGTAGATGTCATTGCAGATATGTAAATATTTCCTAAGCTGTGATACAGCAGTAATGTTTTGTCATACACTATATAATCGTTGCTAATTTCTAATAGCCCGCGTTGCCTCTATAACTGATGCTGCTGATCCTTGTTACACTAGAAAGATTTTTGTGGGGCAAACAATTTGCTGAAAAACTGGTCACTTTCCTTAAATTTAAAAGTGGTTCAAGTTGTCTCAAAACTGGTCTTAGTTTCCTTGAAGGTGGTCCAAGTTGTCTCAAAAACTGGTCTGAGTAGACTTAAAGGAGGTCCAAGTTGTCTCAAAAACTGAATTTTGCTTGGTCCAATTGGCCTTGGCCTCATTTGAAACAAAGGAAGGTCGAGGCATAACAGTCTGCAGCAACAGAATCAGCGAATAAGGAATGACTGAATATCAAATATTTATAAATATTTTGAGACACTTCTGGCCATAGAAGAGATGGAACTGTAGGAGAGAAAATTTGTAAGTTTGAATACTCCATCTTCTGTTTATTATGAAGTTATTCCCCCTCCCCCCCCAACAACAACATGAGGCTTAGGTTTGTCTCGGTTGCATCGCACTTTGATAGCCGCAAAATTTAGAGTAGAACGAAATTCTAGGTATGGTTACATACCCTTCCTCTAGCCTCACTGGAGAGAGAGAAAGCGTGATTCATACAACGCCCGGATGAACAGAATGGCGGAAAATGGTTTAGTTACCTCAATTCCCACATTAAAAACTTCAGTGGCGAAGATTTTCGTAAAGCTTTTGTTTCAGGTGCAAATCTAATAACCACCTCGTAGGTGAATGAAATGGATGACAGATGGAAAAGGTGGGGAAGGTGCAAATATAAAAGTGGCAATAAACTGCATCAGGTCAAAAAGTACAATGGAGGCAAAAGAGAGTTACAGAAATAGCTTTCAGAACGAGACTTAATAAACTGTCGAGGATATCATTGTCTTGGTCATGCTGTATTTTAATTCCCTTTGGGTTCTTGATGAAATGCTCCAGATTGTTGAATTGGAAGGAAATAAAACTTACCTCCTATCGAGATCGTTCTTCAAGATTAAATCCATGTGCAGATGAACTGATAAAAAATATCAAAGCCGTGTTAGCTAACAGTAAATAAAATATAATTATAATACATAACAGAAGAGTAGTTAACAGAGGAAAAGGGTTTATACAAGCAAGCAAATTTTGGAAAACTAATATTAATGTTTGAAGATTCTAGCCCAACAGGCGAGTGTATATTTATATATTTACACTGGAAGTGATTAAGATCACGGGTAAGAAATTTGACAGTAGACTGGAAGATCTAATGACAAATAGAGTTCAGAGAAAGAAGATTGGTGACAGTGGATATCCAAGGGTATTTGGGTAATGGGTGGTGTAACCATTGCTAATCGATGACGCGCCTACCCTCAGCTAATCGAAGTTGCTTTTCAACTAGGGGATTCTTTGACCTACAGTATGCCGGGGACTGGTGATCACATATAGGAAAGGAGAAAAGAAGAACTTCATTTTAATGAAAATCAAGGAAGAGGAGTATAACTTTTGAGACCGACGAGCGAATTATAGGAACTCCAAAGAATTGGTTGTGAGGAAATTTGCTTCTCAAAAGACTCTAGAAATCCTTCGACAGAATCATAAGTAGAAAATATTCCCTCGCAAACATGAAATACATTTCCAAATCTGAAGGTGATTAGGCGAACTGTTTTTGTTATTACTGCCATCAAGCCCTTTGGAAGGATGGCTTTTCTCGGAGACGGAATTCAATTAATTTCTCCGGAATTAAAGAGGAAAATAATAACGTAATAAACATCCCGACCGGATGAGTTCCTTAGGGAATGAGCATCGCGTCCTAAATATTTCCTCCATTTTTTCCTGTTGCTCATCACTTCTAAAATTAAGTGTGTCACGCCAGTTATTAATCTATTAATATCTGAGTTAATTGAGCTGTGAAAATAATATTAGGTATAATTATGGGAGCAATAATGATACTAATTACTGTCTTCCTCGCCTTCACCACCACTCTGATTTCTACTGTGATCGTAAATATTATTTCATTCAAAAGCCGTGTCAGCAACATCAGATATTGATATGAGACGATCAATATCTATCGACGTGATGAAGTGACGACAAAAAGACAACGTCCCCTCGATTTTCATTACATATAATAGCAGAGGTACCTCCATGGTGGCCAAAATACCTACTAACTAGATGCCACAGAAAAATGAGAAAACTTTGATTTTGTGCAATGGTTCAAGTTATTTTGGCCACGCAGAAGACTTCTTGCGTAGGACCCACTAACTCAAGATCTCTGTTGTTCCGGACATGACTTTTGAATGAAGTAATATTTACGATCACAGTAGAAATCAGGGTGCTGGTGAAGGCGAGGAAGACAGTAATTAGTATTATTATCGCTCCCATAATTATACCCAATATTATTTTCACAGCCCAAGTAATTCAGATATTAATAGATTAATAACTGGCGTGACACATTTAATTTTAGAAGTGATGGGCAACAGGAAAAAATGGAGGAAATATTTAGGGCGCGATGCTCATTCCCTAAAGAACTCATCCGGTCGGGATGTTTATTACGTTATTATTTTCATTTTTAATTCCGGAGAAATTAATTGAATTCCGTCTCCGAGAAAAGCCATCCTTCCAAAGGGCTTGATGGCAGTAATAACAAAAATAGTTCGCCAAATCACCTTCGTCCTTTTAGTTCAGATTTGGAAACATATTTCATGTTTACGAGGGAATATTTTCTGCTTATGATTCTGTTGAAGGGTTTCTAGAGTCTTAGATCTTGCTAATTTTGAAAGCTATCTTTGTCGGTAAACCCATATGAAATTTCTCTCTCTCTCTCTCTCTCTCTCTCTCTCTCTCTCTCTCTCTCTCTCTCTCTCTTTCTCTCTTATTGTAGTTTCTTAGCAACATACTATCACACATCCACACACATACACACATACGACATATATATGTATATATATGTATATACATATGTATATATATTTATATATATATATATATATATATATATATATATATATATATATATATATATATATGTGTGTGTGTGTGTGTGTGTGTGTGTGTGTGTGTGTGTGTGTATTCTCAAATAGCACTACCATTATATAGTCTCGACAGTCAGAAAGACATATTCTCAGATGAAAATTATTTAACAGAATAAATAGATGGAGCAGTGCTTCATGTTTTTGTCCTGGATGCTTTTAACGAATTACGTCGTGAGTCCCTGGAAATATGAGTATAAAAGTTTGCGCGCATTTGTGCATTCGGTATTCTGTATATATATACTGTCGGGCCGTTCAGATGAATTTGTATTTGGGTGTATACAATATAATAACGAATTTATTTACCATGCATATTCATGAGAATTTGCGTTAAAGAAGTAGGTCACTGAAAATTTAAGCTGTCCATGTCTGCTTGTGGCAGTCATAAAGTCGCAGTATCTTATTTCATCTGGGTGCTCACACTAATTCAATTTTGTTTCTATGGAAAATTCAAATTTGGAAATTTAGAACTGATCAAAGCTTCCCCTATTTGATGTCACGTCTCTTGTATGAAGAGACAATAAAATGGTTAGTCGATTCACAGCCAGAGCACACTAGCGACACCACAGCTGTTAAACCAGTGGTTCTTAACCTTTTTATTACCACACCCCCTCTAAGAATTGGTCCTTCCCTCCACGCCCCCTTACATCTCTGAGCAAAATTCCCTCCCAGATTTAAAGGAAAATAAAAAAAAAGAGAAAGATGAGGGGTTTCGAGGGATAGGGAGAGAGGTCAATAATTACAAAATATGGTAAGCCCAGCGAGTCTAACTAGAGTAGTAAGCTATAAGGAACTAACGTTATAAGGCGATACGTTTGCATTTTTCCATAAACTTCTGAATATTAGTTCCTCACCCTTGTTAAAAGAACAACGAATAAATTTTCCCCTGGGGTTTGCGCCTACCCTGGAAATTGCTGACGCCCCCCAGGCTAAGAACCATTGCGCTAAACAGTTTGCAAACGTATCGCCTTTTATTTTCCTAAATGACATACTAAAGTTAGTCCTTTAAGTAGCTAATATTATTTAAAATTAAATATAGTTAGGTAGCTAAACGTGAACTGAAAGGAGACATCATCGAAGAACCGAGCCCAGGGTAGTGGGTTTTTATATGGCTTTCTTGAATTTGGCTGGAACGTGTAAAAATCACTCGGGAAATTAAATACCACAGGACGAACGATCGGGCTACGTTCTAACATAGTTGGTACTATACATGAATCTGTTTCATATGCATGTAATTTCTTTATTGTGAACGAAATGTCTAGCTTTATATTTTTCTGCAGTAAACATATTAGAGTTGCTAAAGCAATTGTAGGGTTTTACACCATACATACGAATCTAAATATTGATTGATATGCCAGACTTAAGGCTGGTACTCTTTCCCCCGACTTGTACAGTTGTAGATTGAATTGCATTTTTTCTTGTATGAAAGAATTTCAAAGAACCTCAAACATTTGGATCTTCATGGTCAGTGATCATCTACCTCTAACAAAGCCAAAAGTGACGGCAGAAGAACTGAGATGTCATTTGTATCCCCAGTGAGCAAACAAGGGCAGTGGATGCAATGCCTTTTGCCGCAGCCACACAATGGTATAAAAATCACAAGATTAGACAAAAGCAATCAACGGTTCTAAAGTCATGAAAACAAGACTCAACAAAATTCCATGCGTTAAAAACTGCATAAATACAAGAAATTTCTCTACAGAATAGTTGCCCCAAAGCTGAGAAAATACTATTTTGTAAATCATTGGACACTGATTTTGAAAAAATGTCATCTGGCAAATATGGAAACTTTGTAAATTTGTCTAACTTTCTATCGTTAACGAAATTAGTTCTTTAAAACTAGACTTACGATGCTAATTTCTGTTTGTGTAAAATTCTCTTAACATAATATGTTGTAGGTTCGTCGCCCTGAAGTCAGCAAAGTGTCAACGAAGTATGGATTCTTAGATGTGTCTCGCCTATTTTTTTTTTTTTTTATTTAGCTCTTGTCAGAACAACGTATGAGAAAAACTTTGCACATCAAATTTCCACCTACATTAAACACTCCTGAGTTTGTTCACCAAATAAACTACTGCAGCATTGATGTGCACCATTATAACTGAGCTATAGACTTGAGAACCCCAGGACACAAAAATAAGTTTGTAAGTTTATCAGAGAAATGTTCAATACCAACTCGCTGAATTAGAAAATTAAAAGGTAAGCTTCCGCTCGCTAATGATAAGCTTTTTAGAAATTTTTGGTCTAACTTATGTTCCTTAATACCAAGCGAAGGCTTATGATTTTAACAAAAATTTACAGGATGCAAAATACTGTCTTACTAGTGTGAATTTTCTCCACAGTATATCTGAGAATATTGTACTCATAAGATTTATATATATATATATATATATATATATATATATATATATATACACACACACACACATATATATATATATATATATATATATATATATATATATATATGTGTGTGTGTGTGTGTGTGTGTGTGTGTGTGTGTGTGTATAACTGAATTACGAAAATATGGAACGTGATGAATATATAAATAAAGACAAAATCCACGAAGGAAAGAGTAACAATGGAATGGTACAAGGCATCTCGACTTATCGTCCTTTACTTAGCAGAGTAAGGGAAGAGCAACAAGGGAGTGCTGCAAGGCCTTTCGACTTATCGTCCTTTACTTAGCAGAATTTCCTTCGTGGATTTTGTCTATATATATATATATATATATATATATATATATATATATATATATATATATATGTATGTATGTATATGTATATGTATATGTATAAACAAATAAAACACAGGATCGTTGTGATGGGAATGAGCAGATCATAAATCCGGATTACGGCGATCTATCCTATTAATCGCCTCGTCTACAGCAGGACGTTAATATTATAGCTTGTTGAGTTGAGTAATTGGAGCTGATTGGAAAGTCAAGCATTATCGAAGTATGTCATTCGAGATATGGAAAGGAGTATCATTCTCGTTGAGTGGCTTCGGGACAGTGTTAGTGAGGAGTTCCCCAAGATATTTGTATTAGTTCTTTGACCTTTTTTTATGCCATGAATAAATACGGTAAGGACAATTCTTGTTGTCTCGTTAGGCTTATTAAAGGGAATATAAAAACAAACTCCCCAGAGAGAGAAAATAATTTTAAACGAAGTATTCTGTAAGTGATTTGAAACTATTTTTGAATTTTGATGACATTAATGAGCGAATCTAGATGTGCAGGAGAGCATTAGCCTTGATATATCCGGAATTACCCAGACCCTGACGTTTAATGAAGGTTCATAACAAGGACAATTGGCTAGGAAATTGCCACGAAAATAAAGGCATCGTTGCTATTATGAGGGTTAATTCATGACATCCAATTTGAATTTATTTTCGATACGTACTTTCATAGATTTCAAAGTGCGGTCAGTAATATTTAGTCACGAGTCTTCAATGTATGAAAATGTTCATGGCATAATCAAGATTCAAACGCTTCATATCAAGATTCTATGCCTTGATTAGAACTGGAATATAGAATTTAAGCCAAAGGCTAAGAGCTGGGACCTATGAGGTTATTCACAACTGAAATTCGTTAAAACATTTATTAGGGGAAGGTGGAAAGTAAGACGGAAGAAAAAGAATATATACGGAGGTATAGTAAAAGGAGTGATAGGGGTTGCAGCTAGGGGCCGAAGGGGCAGATCCGACAGACTTTCAGAAATTCGAACAAAGATGAATATTACACGGTTTTAGGAGAAGTAATCAAAATTAGACTGCGTAATGCAACTTTTAGTCGTCGAATTTTAATTCATCCAATACAAGCATTCCACCCGACTTGTATCATATTTTATCAGACGTTATCAGGGGCTTATCTCACAAGGAAAAGACGTATTTGAGGATTTTTTATTTAAAAAGCTAAAACAAATAAAAAAATGCTCGTTTCTTATATATATATATATATATATATATATATATATATATATATATATATATATATATATATATATATATATTCAAGTCAATAGGTTTTCAGCAGTGAGTAGAACGCACATATTCTCTAATGCTAAAAAGTTTCCAGACTGAACCCAAATTTTGACTAAAAATCTTATAAGCTTAAGGAAGAAAAACAAGTTTTGGTAATGCACCGGATCTAAACCTAACTAGTCTATTTTCAGGCTATCAAAAAACAATTTTTTTTTTTTATTGATTACGCGCTATCACTTCAAACCCATTTTGAAGTATAATTATAGATCATCCTGCAGCTACATCTACAGTAGATAAGAGCAAAAGTTATCAAATATATTTATCATCCGATTTTAATTAAATAGTAAAATATGCATTAAAACCGAAACCAAAATGTTACTAATACTGGCTAAGCAAGAAATATCGTATGTTTATCGTTTATGAATCTGAATAGTCTATTTTCCTCTCTGTATCCAGATATAACTCTGTATTCCGACGTCAAGTTTTTATCATTTTTCTTCATGATAGCCTGTAAAAGGAATTAATTGCACTGAGGAGATATACCTTAATTACATATCTTCACTTCAAGGAAAAAAAAAATAAAACAGTAATATGGTTTTGGAAAATAGAAAAAAATGCAACACAACTGTATTTCCGTAAGGAGTACAATTACTAAAACAAAATTTTCGGAAACGGAAAAAAAAAATTTTATAGACAAAGAACTGGAAACCCGAAAAGCGAACTAATTCTTTAAGCGTAATGTACGAGTACAGTACAAAAGGCCAAAGCGGGTGTAGGATGCTCTGAGCGTAAAGGGATATCTTTCAGAGCAAGGATTCCACACAGCACTAATAGTGGTTACCTTCAAGCGTGTAACCCAACGCCTATAAAAAGCCCCACAACACACGCCCGTTTGAATCGATTTGCTTTTTTTTTTTTATTGCGTTACATTCAGCACTAGCAGACCCGTTCTGTTTTAATTCATTGTTATTCGAAATTCGTCAAAAAAAATTGTACCGGTATTTTTTTACTTTATAGAAATCTCTTAAATAATCCAATACTAGCTTTGATCATTCCGTTCTCGCATTATAAAATTAGCGGTATTCGCGACTTAAATTATGTTTCTAGATTTTACAGCAATAACGTGCAGAGATCGCACTGCTAATGTTCATATATACAGTAGTATATTACTTTGTTCGTGCATGCAAATATATATATATATATATATATATATATATATATATATATATATATATATATATATTTGTTTATATATACACATATATATATCTATAATATATATATTATATATATATATGTATACACACATACATAAAGGCAATGCCACGAAGGAAAAATAAACGACTGGGTGGTGCATTTCCTTTATTTATATATTCATCAAGTTCCATATTTTCGTGATTCAGTTTTATATATATATATATATATATATATATATATATATATATATATATATATATATATATATATACATATTTATATATAAAATGTATATATGTATATCCATATATATATATATATTTATATATATATATATATATATATATATATATATATATATATATATATATATATATATATAATAGAATCGAGTCTATAATTGAATAAACTAATTATTTGATATACGCACAAGGGCATACAGAAAATCACTAATAAAGACAGAGAGAGAGCAAAACAGAAAAGACGTTAACGAAACTAAGTGATAACAGATGCCGAGTTTAACCGTCCGTCGCCTGCAAATCAAAGTGTTTACCTCATACGGCACTGGGCAAAAATATGAACTAATTTAGATCTTGACCTCGCCTGGTGACCTCTCGCACACAATAACATTAACTCGATAACAACCGTTGGACGAATTGCATAGATAATTAAACGTGAAACATTAATGGAAAAGAGAAGCCCATCTGGACGAAACTTGGGAAAATTATACCAAATTTAGGCATCGAACCCATACCCATATACAGTATACGAAGGCTCTGGAAGCAGGTTCAGTTAGAGAAAAGGCATCAGGGCAGGGAGTGTGCGAGATGTGTGGAGAGGTGACGGTGAAAGCTCAAAGAGACTTGTGAAATTATATAAAATTTCTGAATGCCCTGAGTCCAAGTGAAATTCTAAGTACACGAATTTTACAATGTGCCTTTTAAGATGAAGACTCGGTCACTACTACCCATTGAAAGATGGAAAAGTTATACAGTTTAAAGACTAAATAAATGTATTTAAGGAGAAACATAAATTTCATTTAACCAAAATGTATAAAAGGAGAACTTGTGAAAATCTGGAAGATAGCCGACATCTGAGCACGATAAGTGAAGCTCCAGCATAGTTAATTATCGAGCAACTTGTTCCTGCGGAAGTGAAAGCAAGCAGTACAACAGATAGTTTATAAGAAGTGAGTACCTTCCCCACTACATATATGTATACATACATATGTTTATATATAAATGTATATATATACATATATATAAATGTATATACATATATTTTATATATAAATATGCATGTATATATATATATATATATATATATATATATATATATATATATATATATATATATATATATATATATATATATATATACATATGTACGCACGAACAAAGTAATAAACTACGGTATATATGTACATTAGCAGTGTGATATCTGCACGATATTCTTGTAATATATATATATATATATATATATATATATATATATATATATATATATATATATATATATATATATATATATATATATATATATATATAGTATATATGTGCGCGCGTGTGTGTGTGTGCAAGGGCAACCCCGTACCGTGCCTCATTTAACCTTGTCAATACCGCATAGCCGTAAACACTAAATATGCTTATAAACAACAACCATCACGTTTTAAACTGAAAACTTTATGCTAAAAGCAATTATCTACCTTATTTTCCAATATTTGTAAACTCCATAAATGCACACGAAAATAAGAAAAGCAACCCCCCTTCTTTTTCTCTCATATGCGACACATAGTTCGGTAGGCTACACAATATTTTCATTCGCACGAAGCACTGTAAAATACGTCGTATTGTTCACAAAAAAAGTAAACTCCTTTTTCCTCTTGCATGCAACACAACACAATAGTTTACACAAACAATTTTATCAAATTAACAATTCTAATAATACAGCATAAAAATACTGTTTTCTCTGTCACTTACCTGTGTTTAAAAGTCCTTCCCCACCTCCAGGACATGCAACCTTCAGGCACCTTAAAGTTTGCAACCTTATGCAAGCCCGCGAACTTCGTAGCAGCAGCCTTCAACTCAGCAATGCGTATGTTCACACTAGCAGCCCTTCGTTGCTGAAACCACATCAAGGCAGACTGATCAGTGTCATCACAACGGCCATTTGCCATGACCTAGCAGGCTTGACTCCTGGCTTGCTTCTTACTGAATTCAGCCACGTACTTCTTCAGCTTGTCCTGGGAAGTCTTAATATCATGCAGGGTTGATCGGACAATGCCGTACTCGTACCACCCTTGCTCCAACCTCTCAGCAATTTCTAATTTCTATTTAAGGGTCTATATGTTCCTTGGCCTCTTGGGACGGGGAGGGGCCATATGAGCAATGCACAGAACCACACGCAACACAAGTAGGACCTGCATTGATGTAGCGTTGCAAAGAAAGTTAGGTGCTCAGGATATAGCATTGCATACGCAATCACTCCAACCAATTCAAGCAACAACACGCAAGTGCTTGTCCTCCCTCGCACCTTCTACCATACTCTCTTAAACTGGTGATGTATCCATATCAGCCAATAAAAAGCGATAAACAGTGTGACGTTTCATGATGTGTTAGGTAACATCAGGCTTTTGAGCCAACAGCAAATTTCAAAGCTAACTCTTTCTCTCTAACTCTTTCGCTCCGTGTGTGTTTCTTAGCACGGTACTGTACCACGTTACCATTTAGTTTTGCTTTGCTTGATTGACTGTGCAGTATTTCATTACAAGTTTAGTTGACTCCAAGTATGATCATTACACATATCATAATAGTACACAAGAGAACAGTTTATCACTATTGACATTTCATTTCTAATCACCGAAAAAATATTTAAAATGGGAATTTGCATAAGTAGGCAAGACAAAACCAAACAAGCTCCAGGAAGTTCACTGACACCATTAAATGAATGCATGCATACATACCCTAACTACACGGCTGCGTTTATCTTTCGGTTTGTAAAATTAAAAATGAGAAAATACAATAAAAATATAAATGAGAATACTGTAGCATAAAATATAGATAAAATAGTGAAGGAGTGTGTGTTACTGTATTAGGCTTCTATGTAAACATCCCTCAGTTATTGTCCTCGCGCTCCCTCTCTTTCTATACTGTAACTCATTACTGTACATATCCTTTAATAAAATATGAATGACTGTATCATAAACATAGAAACATGAAACCAAACAAACACTGTCAAGTTAGATGTCTACCTAGCCCTCTTCACCCATCCAACACTGCATTCCTGCCCCCTTCCAGCAAGAGAAACTGCTCCCCAGATCCACCCACCTTCTGAGTTCCTATACACTTACTGCCCCTCCACTCCCATGGTGCCCAGCCACCCAACCCACCCATCCCATCCTGAAAACTTCTCTAGGCCTCCCCACCGCCCGAAACCCTTTCTCGGTCTGTAAATGAGTTTAAGCAGTGTTACTAACATTTCTGTGAGGCCGCATAGCATTGCCATCCATCGGAGAACAGTTTTTTCAAATGTTTTGAAATTATATATATATATATATATATATATATATATATATATATATATATATATACATGTCAAATATCTTTGGGGCCTTGGTTCATGGTCTGGGTGTGTCGGATAATGTCAAGTTCCAAATAACGGCAATCCGGATATCAAGGGATTACTTTGTATATATATATATATATATATATATATATATATATATATATATATATATATATATATATACACACACATATATATATATATATATCAGATAGTTAAAAATATCTATGCATGCCACATAAACACAAATATAAAAGTCCTATTCATGTTTGTAAATATAAAAGATGCAAATGGAGAGATGCTGTCTGGAGTGAATATTCTGAATATTCTCTGAAAAGTCAGAATGGAGAGAGGGTAGCTTGAATAACACACAGGAGTGAAATGAGATATATTGCAAGCAAGGAAACTAGTTTATGCAGTGACGAGATGTCAGAATGAAAATTAATGGAGAACTTCGATGCTGCATATCTTGGTGAAAGTTCAAAATAAAGAATGAAAATATGATCAAATCTGACGGAAAATGCAGCTTTGAACAATAATCATAAATATAATATTAAAATACCATGTAGACAGAAAAATAATTGCACAATTATTACATACTGGGACTGGAATATAAAATTTAGGCTAAAGGCCAAGCTCTGGGACCTAAGAGGCAATTCAGCAATGAAAATAATGTTGAAACAATAGTTAGGAGATGGTGGAAAGTAAAATGGAAGAAAGAGAATATGAAAGGAGGTATAGTAAATGGAATGAAGCAAGGGGTGAAGCGACACTGCAAAGAACCTTAGTTAATACCTACAGTGCATTGCATGAAGTGCATTAAAGGCACTACCCTCTACGGGGGATCAGCACATGTACACCTACTTAAAAGAACCTCTTACTCATATTTCCCTGTGCTGTTCAAAAAACATTATCCTACAACTTGAAGACTCGACCTTGAAACAAGGGTAAAATACACACTTTCTGCAAGAGGAAATATGTTAGCCGAATATTAAGAGATCAAAATGGAATTCCTAATTTGCTTAGTGGTTCGAATGAGGAATTTTAGGGTCTCTTTAGAATACCTGCAAGGCACTGTGTATTGACAAGGTGGCATACCTGATATATCATATCAGTATGGAGTTTTCATAAAGCCATTCTGGAGGAATGTCAGTCCAATAAAGCAACGTTCTAAAAGCTTAGTAAGGAGAGAAGTATTTGGATTAAAAAATGTAGAATGTTTACTAAAAAACAAGTTTCACAATACTTAGTTATTTTCAAGGGGCTTCACCCTCTCTTACGGCGCTCAGTCTCATTTGATAAGGTTAAAGTATGGGATGATTACTGGAGGCTAAATTTGATAACACTCTAATATACACTGAACCATATAATTGTAACATATCAGACTGCATTAGAACTCAATCTTATTAAACAGATATATCAAAGTAAACCTTTAAAACATATTGATACTATTGCCATTCTTATTCCACTGACCTTTGAGTCTTGGTGTTGACTAAAATCTTTTCGCTAAAATCTTTAATCAGCGTTTATTAAATACCATGTGATGCGCTTTCACTGAATTACCTTTCCATTAAGGTTAATATTTTGATCATTCAAAATTTTCATAATCGCCAGGTTCTGTAAAGAATATGAAAAATCAGAAATATTTCCAAACTATTCAAATTTCCCACTAAATACAGGCAATTTTTCAAGAAATGCACAGACGTTTATTTGCGTTTTTGGAAAAGGTAAACTAATGTAACCATTTAGGTGAAATTGATAATCCTAAGTAGTTCTGAGAAAATATTGCCTCGTAACGTGAAACATAAAACATTTAGAATAATGCTTTCCCTCTAGGGAATTCATTTGTAGATTATGCTTTATGATATGAAAACGGAGTTTGCTAGAAAACAATTTTGTTGTCATCAAGTAAGGAAATCATGAAAGCTTCAAAAAGTCGGTACACTGTACGTCATTATCTCGGAAATAATAAAGTAATCTCATTCTCCATATTGTTGTCTTTCACGTAAAATCATCAAGTACCTCCACGATGGAGGGCAGTGCCGTCAGTGTACCTCACCCTGTGCACTGTAGGTATTACTTAAGGTTCTTTGCAGCGTCCCTTCCTCGCCCTAGCTGCAACCCCTTTCATTCTTTTTGCTGTGCCTCCGTTCATATTCTCTATCTTCCATCTTACTTCCCACCGTTTCCTAACAATTGTTTCAATATTATTTTCAGAGCTGAATGACCCTACACGTCCCAGCGCTTGACCGTTGGGCCTAGATTTTATATTCCAGATGGAAATCCTAAAACATGGAAGCAGTAGCCATGGCTTAATCTGCTTTGGTATTTTGACATGCTATTGATTCTTCTTATCCAAAATGCTAAGAAGATAATCATTTTAAAATTGAAAGAAATGAGTCAAAGTATATGCAGAACATCCGAGGATGAATAAACACAGCTTTAGAACCTCGAGAAAAGCTGGAAAATGTACGAGTGAGGATTATGACTTTGCAAAGATAATATTCATTTGCTAAAAGATCGTGTACCGTGGGAGGAAGCGTACTGGAAATCCGCTTTCATGGAGTTTGAAACGACTAATGGACATTCGTGCGCCATTGATTCATGCCGGTACTGGAATTAGGAGAAAAGTTTCGTACCATGCGACAGTTGCAGAATCTGAAATGAAAGAAGAAAATAATCCTAACATGACTGAATGGATGGGGATTTATTCCACATCATCGACGAAGAAGATAACTCAAATATGACATGATTCCTGCCCATTATAAGCAATGCAACAAAGATCAGGTGAAGGGCTTGGAAAAGTTGAAGAATAAAATATATACTTATTCGAGAAACTTTCTGAGCATTATCGTCCAGGATAACTCCTCAAATCAAGATTTCTGAGAATACCTATAACTGAAATCGAAAAGTGTGCGGTTAAGGTGAAAGTGAATTATTCTGAAAATCATCAGATGCTCTCCACGAAGCATCTGAAACACTAGGCACCAAATTCTTCTGAAAGGAGACTGTCAGTTACATACATATCTACGACCACGCGTATCACCCGACAAAGCATAATGTTACGGCTGGTATACTAATTATCACGGAGAAATCCGTTGATTTCCTGATGATATCTTTCCTTCCGTGTTTATCAGAGCTCAGCCTGAAAATACAACTCAGTAGTATACGATCTGTATCGTTATGGACAGGCAAGATTTTCTGTTTGTACAACTTGTGAAATTAATCAGCTGGTTTCGAAATAGTTCAAATGTAATATATAAAAAAATAAAGTATAACATCTGTGTAATATAACCAATTTATTTGCACATGACTAATGACTCGATGACTCACTCACACAAGTGCAGTCTGCCCGCTGGTGACGCCACCGTGATTATGAAAGAAATGAAGGAAGAAAGAGAGAAAAAACTCAGTTGACACTATCAGATGTGTTGCTCCAATTACTGAGGACAATAACAGTTTTTGAAAAGTCATAAGAGTTACATTGTTATCGTAAGTATAAGAATGTACTTGCCTTCCGGGAAGGGAAAAAGTACAGCTGGGTGACTGACGTAAACTTGTGGTAGTTACTTGAATTCTTAATCTTTTTAATAGAGAAAATTGCATATGTATATAGGATATGAATTTGAATAGAAACATGACGTTTTATCATCATCATTATTACTATAGAAGGCTGCATCAAAGACGGCATTTACTTTTTGAAATAATTGTCAGTTCTTATAATTTGCCGTCTTTCTGCCACGTGGATGTTTTGTAAAGATCTCACTAGAATTATACTTATTTTCATTATGAATTGTACTTGTTTTCATTACATCCCCTGTTTGCGAACGATTCGAAGCGTTTTGCCTTAGTACGCGCGTCACTGTGTCTTCAGGGCAACTGAATAAGAATGGCTGGTTAGTTAGTTCAAATTAATCTGGCCTTATGGCAGCACGGACCCTTACTCTAAGGTAGCCCGAAAGTGTGGTAAGGCGTGAGAGTAGGAAGTCTGGCGTGGACCACTGAACCCTGATTAACCATCAGAGACTCAACAATGGCTGCGATAACAGGTAGCTCTGTCTTCATGCAGACTAAAATAGGTCATATTAGCCACCTCTGGATTAATTAAAGCCGGCAGGTTAGCCCACTGCCATATCAGAAGGTTGCAATTATAGCAGGAAGCAAAAATAGTTCAGTTCATTTACTTAGAAATGATTTTAGCACTTTAATAAATACCATTTCTAGAATTTCTAACTCAAATTTATCAACCCACGTTTTATTTCTGTATCATACATCAATTTATACTTTTACAAAATGCTCGTAAATGACTTCTTCTTGAGCATGAAATACAAAGACGTTTTGACAAACGATTAAAAGTAAGGTCCAATTAACAGGAGGGGCGAAAACTTCAAGGGCACATAATGTTTTATATATTAATGTCTTCTGTTGTAATTTGTTTCATAATCAGGTATTTTCTTCTCATATTTTTATGAAATATAATGATTAAAGTTTATTGTTCTCTTAATTTTCTTTTCCTCTGGGTTGGGATAAAAAAAACACGGAATTATTTGTGCTACAATTCAAGGTTTAATGGCAGTAAGCTTTTTCTTTGGGTATGTTTCTGATATTTCTTAAAAATAATTTTATAACTTAGTCTCATCTTTCACAAAATCAACCGGAAAACTAAAGTATATGATTTACACACTTGAACAGCTAATAAGTTACCATGTATCTATAACCAACATTCTTTGATACCTTAAAAGAAAGTCTTTGAATGAATCGATCAGGTGGTACTTCATATGACATTAAGAAAGATTTTCCTACTCCGATGAAGAGACCATAACAGAAATATACGTCAAAAGAAAGTACAGGGTAAGACAAGGGCTAAGCACAAATGAAAAAGTTTTCCCACTATTTTGAGAATCAACAAAAACGTCTTTCAGAAGGGATTCATTTGGAGCGACGGCCGCTCCCTCTCGAGGGAAGTCTGACACATTCATGGCTTCGCCTTTTTTGAAATTCGACATCAAAGAGCCGCGCAATCTGGTTAGGTCGTATTTAAAAATATCATTTTCGGAGAATGGTTCCCCTAAATATGGCGTTACTACGGATTCTTCTCATTAATTATCTGTTCACGGAGGAGGGGGGGATGTAAGGCAGCAAAAAAAAAAAAAAAAAAAAATCAGAAATGACCCGCCTCTCTCTCTCTCTCTCTCTCTCTCTCTCTCTCTCTCTCTCTCTCTCTCTCTCTCTTTGCCGTCCTTGTCTTTTCTCTTTACTCTCTCCCTATCTCTATTTCATTCTATCTCTTTTGATCTTTTTTTTTCTCTTTTTCTTTCATTATTGTCTCTTTTCCTCTTGACGTTTTGTTGTCTCAACTTCCTGTTTACCTGTACTAATTAAGTGCTTAAAAAGTGAACAGCAGAAAAAATTAAAGATACTTATCAAAACCTTACCATAAAATAAAAACAAGGATATCTTATTTGCATAAAAGTGAGACCAATTAACATCCAAAAAATCAGGGGCGTCTGGCTGACACCTACTGAAACGATAATGGGAGTATTAAATTATCGCTAAATCATTTTTTGTCTCGTTCAAATTAATAATCTAGAAGGTAATCTTATCAGTTAATTGACATTTCAACGTGCCTTACGTGACTTAGAGAGAGAGAGAGAGAGAGAGAGAGAGAGAGAGAGAGAGAGAGAGAGAGAGAGAGAGAGAGAGAGAGAGAGAGAGAACGCAGTAACTAAAGTGGTTTTAGTCCCTATAAAATGGCACTGATTTTTTCAACCTTGTACTTTCCGTACTTTTTATCACTCTCACTTTCCTTTCAAAAATAAAATTTATATCAATAAAAAAAAGAAGCTGTAATTTTAGCACTTAATATCAGACTTTGGCGCTCTGTAGCTTCACCTTGGTTGTAAAATTCAGTTTCCTACCTAACAGAAATCTGTGATAGAGCGATACTTTAAACAGACTGCATTGCATAAATAAGTCAGACCTCTCCAACGTATCGCCTGATCCTTTGTCAATAAACAACAAGCACTCAGGGCCTGCTCATATTAAATTAAAGGTGACAGGGGCCTGCACGGAACTTACCAGAATAATTTACATTCCATTCACTAAAACTTTAAAAGGCAAGGGTCGAACTTTCACCTTGATTGAGTCGTAACTGGCCTGGAGTAGATTTTTTTTGGTTTAACAAAGGTTCTCTGGTTTTTTTTCCCCTGATTTCTTTCTTTAGAGAATGCCTTTGGTATTCACTAAAACACTGAAAAATTACAAAAGAGTATTAAAGGTTTAAAAAAATTATTTCTCAACATAAAAAGCAAAGCAATTGTAAGAAAGTTAGAGATCTAGAGAAAACCTTCTGAATACACACACACACACACACACACACACACACACACACACACACACACACACATATATATATATATATATATATATATATATATATATATATATATATATATATATATATATATGTATATATATATATACTGTAAAATAGGGTGGCGCCAGAAGGTAGAGCCTTTTAGTTTCCCAGCAAGATGTTAGTACCAAATCACATCTGGTTCGACTAGTAGGGAGTAAACCGAAGATGATACCGGAAGTAAGAGCTGATCTCTCTCTCTCTCTCTCTCTCTCTCTCTCTCTCTCTCTCTCTCTCTCTCTCTCTCTCTCTTTACATATATATATACAGTATATATATATATATATATATATATATATATATATATATATATATATATATATATATATATATATATATATATCTATCGATATGTACATGTATATCCATATATATATAAACATATATACACACACACACACATATATATATATATATATATATATATATATATATATATATATATATATATATATACACGTATATGTATATATATATAATATATATATGTGTGTGTTGTGTATGTTTGTCTTCTTTTAGGGTTTTAACTGTTAATTAGAGTAAATTCGACTTCCTAAATTTTGACTGTTTCCCGGAATCCTTCACTGTATACAGATTTTGCCGTGTTTCGAAAAAGGGTTTGATCTTCCTCTATCTTTTTGTATCTTTTCGTTCATCATTTCATAATATTTTCCCACGAATTCCCTGTGTTGATATAAATTGATTTCTTTGTTCTTTTTTTTATTTGCGGGTAATTCATTCATAATTTTCAACTTTATATTTACAAATATCCAACTGAAATGTCATAATTCATGTCAAGGATTTAATCGAGTTAAGGCAATTTTTCATTTTCACAGGATATTTCGTTAAATGGGTCTGAAAGCCGTTCTGACAAGCATTCTTTTCCCATTTACCTAAAACTCTTGGGTTGCATTCAGATCATTTGTATTTTCTTTTTGGACGTTTTTGCTAAATCTAAATTTGGCTTCATTTTCAAAAGAATACTTAGTATAACTGTTCTTTTTATTCTTTTTCCATCGTTTCACCAGTTAGTCCTTTCCCGATATTTCCCTCTTGAAGGTATCATCATAGTTACGCGTCCCTCTCCTCTTCTGTTTGCAAATTCCCCTTCGCCTTTGAACAATTTCACAACTGGACCTTCCATTACTGGCCTCACATTCACGACATCTCTTTCATATCTTTGTCCAACTCTCCTTACTCATGGGGCTGAAGGACTACGGCTTAAATCATCGAGTTTTATATTTTTGGTTTTACGTTTCATTGTGGTGGAAGTCATCCTCCCTATTCAATCATCAGCGAGTCATTCGGTTTTTGGTCTGGAGACCGAAATATGTAAAGTGAGATTTCCTCATGAGTTGACACACGTTGCGACAGAGGGAAGACTTGAACGGTCTTTCAGGTCTTAAGAGCAGGTGTGGGATGTTCTCAAAAGAGAGGATAATTTCACAATCTGATTAATCCAGCTTAGACCAGCAGCCTTTTTTCCTTTTTTCACTTTCCAAGAAATTTTCTTAGTGGGGCAAAGTCAGAATTCATGCTACTAATATATTATAAATTAATGTTTTCTTTAGCATCTGGGAAATGTTCAATGGACAGTGACTGTTCTTTTGCTAAACCTTTTTAACAAGCAACAAAACAAAATATTACTGATACTAAATGAGTGTTTTAAATGATATGGTTTTTCGGAACTCAGAATATTTTCTTCTTTAATGTAATTAATAATAGCTCTGCCTTTAACAAAATACAAAAGTGGAAAAGCTGCAACGTTATCCATGACGCCAAAGGAGTTCACTGAAGTACATCTAAAGCACATCACTAACGAGAACTAATTAAAAAAAAATAAGTTTTTATGTTACTCATAAGAATCTCAGGCTACATCAGACTTGATAAAAGTATCAGTATATCGTTACTTATCAAACTTTTTTCTTTATAAATCAATGAAAACGCTCTGAGAAGAACAAACGCTGTTTTTACTTGTTTTATCGTCTTAAGTTCGAGGAAATTCATTCTCTCTCCACATGGCCATACATCAGTGGTTGTTGAGAGTATTGACTTATAAAAAATTCCCGGAAAATCACTACTATAAACTCAAAACTTCGAGTCTAATTAAGATTTTTTTTTATTTTTTTAGTGTTTTAGCCGTGTTGTTTTCCATGGCTTCTCGTGAAATGCTAAGCCTCCTGTACGTTTCTACATAAACTGCTACGGTAGGTATTACGCAATTGCACCTCAAGAACCTTCGATATTACGTGGATACATCCTGTTACCACCAGGGTGACACTAATCCCCATCTCCTGACACCAGACACCCTGGTTGTTTCAACGGAACCTTGCGACACTGATAACGACCCAACCAGCGTATCCATTCCCCATTATCATTCCCTCGACATATGAGGAGTTCCACATTAAAACAGCATGCATCTTGTACATGAATTTTCTTATAATCACGGAGAATTATATTTCAGTCGTGCCTTTAAATTGTTTATGGTGTCAGAAAACCCCAGGTATAAATAAATGTGTTTAATAATCGGGAACAAAAAGTTATTATGGGCCGTACTGTCACACTTCTCGCCATATATAACAAAAATACCATTGTTCAAAGGGGGGATATTATCAAGCTTCCCAGTACAGTGTAGTCAAAAGCCCCATGCTGAAAAACATTGAAAACGTCGTGCTCGCATTTTCGATTTCTGACTGGCAGCTGCACGAGACTTGCATATAGGATGAAAGCGACTTGCCAATAACATTGGATTAGGGCAGATAACTGGCAAATTTTTCGTCATTTTAACTTGGGCAAGAGGCATTGTAAACGCTTATTCTCGGGTTGAAAAAGAATCACCATAACTTCGTTGATCAAGGAATGATTTTTCTAAATTTTAAGTTCATTAGATTTCGCTTACACACCAGCATCTTTATTCAATAAATCCATGGCTACTCGAGCTCTTCGTTGGGTGAGTCGGTAGAGCTGCGGACTGTCACTCGATGGGCCGGAGTTCAATTACCCGGCCGGCTGATGAAGAGTTGGAGGAATTTATTTCTGGTGATAGAAATTCATTTCTCGCTATAATGTGGTTCGGATTCCACAATAAGCTGTAGGTCCCGTTGCTAAGTAACCAATTGGTTCTTAGCCACGTAAAATAAGTCTAATCCTTCGGGCCAGCCCTAGGAGAGCTGTTAATCAGCTCAGTGGTCTGGTTAAACTAAGGTATACTTAATTAAACCATGGCTACTCGGTGGGTTCTAAATAAATCTTAATGCCATGATATACGTATTACGAGGCAAAACACTCACACATCTATCTATCTATCTATCTATCTATCTATCTATCTATCTATCTATCTATATATATATATATATATATATATATATATATATATATATATATATATATATTGTATATATATACAAATATGTGAATGTGTATGTATGTAAATGCTTACGTACATCTTTGCGTGGGTATGTGTTTTTTGTTTCTACGTATGTTGGAAGTAATATCCGACACCAGTTTTACTATTTAGGTGAACATTTTGAAGTTAAAATAAAATGTTCTTTGATTAGTTTAGATGTCGCCGTTGATTGAGCTGAATCCGATGTGTACGTGACTGATTGCACACACAGAAAGTTTAGTTCCTACCAACAGGACCGACGCCAGTTCCATATGCGGGCAAAGTTAGATCAAGGTCCTTCCTGGCGGGAGAGTTAGGATGGCTTCACTACTATACAGGACAATGAAGCGGAGACTTGGAGTTAGTAGAAGACGCTTTTATCAGAGTTAAGGGAGGGAGTTTGTGGAATAATTGACCCTCAGTCCGTGAAGGTTCTGTGACAAAAAGGCTGAGAAAGATTATTAGAACTGATGCTGTGATCCAAAACAATAATAACGAGTACGTTGCATCTCACATGTAAAAGAAAGTTTTTTCATGTGTCAACATCACTTTTGTCAGCTTCTTTCCAGCAACCGAGGATATATGAAAGCGTGCCCTCGGTGTTAGAAAGGTCTGGGAAAATAACTCGACAGGAAAAGCTAAGTAACCAATTGGCTCTTAGCCACGTAAAATAAGTCTAATCCTTCGGCCAGCCCTAGGAGAGCTGTTAATCAGCTCAGTGGTCTGGTTAAACTAAGGTATACTTAGCTTTTGACAGGAAAAGCTAACGGGTTTGAGTAGATCCACATGAACCCAGGGCCCCCAGGGAGCACATGACTTTCACGTCCGTGCTCTGTCTCCAGTAGGAAAAAGTCATCAGAACCAGCGTCTAGAGAGTTTGGGATTCCTATTGAAGGTGGGCATCGCTCGGATATCGTTTTTCAGTTACCCTAAAACTGAAATTTCATCAAGTTCAGTGGTGTGATGGGCATCTCTATAATGGTGTTCTTTTATTTGTGGTTAATAATTTGTTAATAATGAAATTATTCATCTACATTTTGCCCGTGTTTACTGAGCGTCGAGTTCGAGTCCTTGTACGGTGAGTTGTTCTTCCGTTATCGGTTCATCAGTCTGTTTCTGCTGAAATCCTCCCACGAACTCTCCTTGAAATTACTAAGTAAAGTTATGCCCATTAATTCTTACAGTCTCTATCAACTTAACACTGACATAAAAGAACAATTATCCCTCTCTCAGATTTCTTCGGAACCTTACCCTAATCCTGGCATACTTTACACAATTAACAGTTTAATTCCTTTTTCACCACCGTACTGCTGCTTTCCTGCTGTAATCCCTCAATACGGTCTCTTTCCATTTTTTAACAACTTGGCTGCCCTTATCATATCCTCAGCAGTAAAATCACACCAGCACTCTCAAACCCAAATAACCCACCCACATTTGTGTCGTCCAACTCTTTCTCTCCTCTATCATTCACATTTAGCAAATCCTGTCAATACTCACTCCAACGAACAAATCCGATCTCGCACAGAGAGCTTTTCCCCATTTGTATTTTTTAATTTGAAATTAACTTCCTCATTGGCGCTTTTCCTCCCTATTTCTTCCTGTGAGACAATTTTGTATTCACCAAAAACCCTTTCTTGACTTCTTTTAGACCACAGTATCCATCCTCTGGAGCCATGTTGTCAAATTAAAAGGCCTGTAGCTGAATAAAAAAATTTATATATATACACATACGAGTATACACACACACACATATATATATGTATGTGTGTGTGTTTCTTTGTTTGGTACAAAGGAGCGAGAAACGACAGAGTGGTGCTAGGCCTTTCGACTTATTGTCCTTCACGCCGTCGTTTCTCTGTCCTTCGTAGCATTGTCTTTATTTATACATTCATCACGTTCCATATTTTCGTGATTCATTTATACACACATATATATGTGTGTGTATATATATGTATGTATATACATATATATGCATATATACATATATATATGTATATATATATATATATATATATATATATATATATATATATACATACATACATACATACATACATAACGAAGAGTGTTTATCCCGTGGAAAACTGAATCAGCTTTAGATGAAACCAGAGCTAGTACAGAATATATTGATTTTTCAATAGCCACCAGTGTCAAGGAGAACGCAGCCACCATAATCAACTTTGATAATATAAAATGCGTCAAAAAAAAACCAGTAAACATGTTTTCCATATCCCACTATAGTCAAACACTAAACAAGTTTTTTCTAACGGTAGTCATGTAGAAATGCAGAAAAGAATGGAAATGAACAAATAACTGTATAAACAGAGAGGAGTCCAATAAAAAATTATTGCAAATATCTCATTATTCCTGAGAATCCTCGTAGGAGGGCAGTTCACCTCAAGCGGTGCACTGTGGGCATTACTTAAGGTTCTTTCTTTGCAGCGTCCCTTTGGTCCCCAGCTGCAATCCCTTCCATTCCTTTTACTGTACCTCCATTCATATTCCCTTTTTTCCCTTCTTACTTTTCAATCTCTCCTAACTACAGCGCATATTCGAAGTCTTTTTCACATTACACCTTCAATACCTATTTGCGCTTAATCTTCCGTTCACCGGTGAATGACTTCATTGGTCCCAGCGCTTGACCTTTTGCCTAAATTTTATATTCAGTTCCTTTCTGAGACGTAAATTAATTTTTAGTGTAGTAAAAGGTCTCGCTAATAGTCAGTTTCCAAGTAGATGGAAGGATGAATAGAATGTTACAAAAGGAAATTAGACGGATACGATGGTCGTTGGCTTCTACATTTTGAATAATGGTACATTTCCTTGTCGTTCAAACCATAGCATATTTCCGTGGTGTTAAGTCCCTCCATAATAATGTTATTATCGTTATTGTAATAATTTTTATTGATGACATGAGTATAGAAGAGTAGGGCACAGGGCCTTCTTACATAAGCACCCAATGCTATACTTGAGGCCGAAAATTACCTTCACGTATGATTATTGAAAGTTAAAATGTTTGCTACCAGAAAAAACAACGAATACATTGTTTTTAACTAGTTACCCTTTAAAACAATTTTTTTCCAACTTTTACCGAGTTAAGAACGAAAAACATTTCTAAAACCTTTTAGGTGCATAAATTCCCAAAACTGAAATCCTGAATTTAGACGAAAGTGGCACTTCGGGAAAAAATTATTAATAGAAGCAGCTTAGGGATGTTGAGTCCAAAGTACTTTTATGCTGAATAGGAATGGATGAGATTTTAGTTGCAAGTCACGTAAATGTCGCATTTCATTTAAAACTTGAGGACGAAGACTTATGGCCAACAAGGGTCATCAGGAAGGTAGAAAGAAGAGATTAGTGGAGAGAAGCCAGAGATTATTTGAGATTCCCAGCCATTTTCTCTTCAGTCCCTTGGTTATTATATATGTATATATATATATATATATATATATATATATATATATATATATATATATATATATAACTATATATATAATATATATACATATGCATAATATATATATATATATATATATATATATATATATATATATATATATATATATATATATATATATATATATATATATAAGTAAGGGTCCGTGCTGGCATAACACTAGCATAATCATAAACAACAACGACAGCTAATAAAATAAGTTGTTTCCAAGAATCATGTCTATGAGTTTCCTTACATCGCCAATAATGCGATGATAATTACACATACAGGTCAACTAGGCATTTTAATTTTGGATTAAGTTAAGATGGACTTAAAATGTATGAGCTTATTTCCCAGGGAGTGCTATAACACATTCTAGTTAAGTGAAATCCAATCACAGATGGCTAATTATCAGCCAATTCACATATTTCAGTTAAGTCCTTTCTAAGATCATGACTTTGTCAGTTCGTTTTTCTCGCAACTGAATTCACAATTTGAGCAATCATAAAATATGATGCAAGAAGTTTGTGTTCCATTCAAACTGATTTTCTTGGCAATACTAAAGCAGTCCATCGAATGGTTTAGCTTCTCCAAACATATGGCAATGCGCAGTCTATGCAACATATGCAAAATGGTATGCGAAACTGCTAAAAGTGTCTCAGTCATATAGAGTGTTCTGTGCATCTTAATATATTGGAGGAGAATCACGTTAAACGTCCCCTTTTTTATAAGGATCGAATGGCACTGAAGGTGAAAGTTTTCAACAATATATATATTAATAATTACCAGAGAGTTTGGTACCTGTTAATCAGTTAATTATGATGAAGCTTAGTCAGATCACACAAAGGCATGGGGTGATCACCTCATAACAAAAGACTTGCCAAAAAACCGTAAGACAACAGTTGGAGGCCGCTGCTTCCGTTGAGACATAGTTTCTTTCCGTGAACTGAAACTGTCATTTACGACAAGAAGGAATACGAAATACGACTTTGTCTGAAAGCAAAAATCCTAATGAAGTCACGTAAAGAATTCGAGCAAGATTACAGGAGTCACAGAGATTGAGGAATGGAATGGGGTCTTTTTCTTGAATCCTTCGGTAATGGAGATCTTGAGAGAAAGCCAATGGAAGTGTAATAGCTTGGAAAAGAGAGCAAAGCCGTTGTGACACTTCGATTGCAATGGGAGATAAGATGAGTGAGTTATGGGCGGGATTTAACGGAGGCGTCGCAAGCTCCTAAAATGGAGACTCGTTCGCAAAATACAGGGATTCCGAGGTTCAGGAGAAGGATGCATATAGAACCCTTTTTGTTTACCTTATAGTATAAAAGAGACAAGGCCAATCTTTTCTAAATACGAAAAATAACTCCGAATGATGATACATAATTTAGATACTTTTTTCATATACTGTCAAGTGACAATCAAAGGTCCGCTGACACTTAGTCGTGGAGGTGAACCTAGTGAGCTCTTTACACTCTCTAAAAGAAGCTCTGTTTGGTGACAAGTGAAAATAATTACACCTCAACTTTTTCGAGGTTAGTCTTATGTACTGTAAACTAAATTTTTTGACAGTTCGTTTTCGGATTTGACCGCGCAAATATAGTTAGAGAAGTCCAACAAATGAACAATAAAAGACAAAATTAATAATCAGAAAGCGACAGAGAGAGAGAGAGAGAGAGAGAGACAGCAACTCTTTCACCTTGTCAAAAGGAATTTGTATTTTTACTAAAGTCTACTTGACAGCAGTGGTAGGCCATTGGCTTTTGAATGTTTCATTACTGGTTAATAATCATTCATATCTTACCAAGTCCTTCACTTTCATCTTTATCCGATTGCTTATAGGTAGGCTATTCATTCGAGTAGAGTTATAAGTTTAAATTACATTGTAAAGATAGGCTAATTTAAATAAAGAAGAAAGTGCATAGGATTTGACTCATAGATAAGTGTGAAAGCTGCCTTGTAAACTTCGAAAACACTTTAAGCTGTAGAGCTGAAAACAGCGAAGAGAATTTTTCATCCTGGTGTTTTTATGTTGATTTTTTATGACCCGAATGGTGGTGAAGGGAAAAATTACAGGGTATTATAAAAGGGAGGTTTATAAAAAAAAATTCTCTGCAATGTATATTCGACACTGACCGTCAATACCTTTGAAATTTGAAATAAACAAGAGAAAGTGGAAAAACTGAATAAAACAATTCTTCTTGGCTACCTAATAAACTCAATCTTGATTATGTTTTGAATTATTGAACTATACGGAATCCTTTCGATATATGAAAACTTATCTTTTTTTTTTTTTTGCTTCATTTTGCAGTAGATAACTAGAGTGAGGAACATTAACAAATGAGGAATATTCTCGTCGTTAGATAGCAAATAATAATCTGCGTTGCTGTTGCCGATATAAGGTATAAAAAAGGAGATATTTACCAGAGTCCTTGCTGCCTTCTCAACGCTTCCATTCAACGGTTCATTTCACTTTCATAAAAGTGGATATAGGTCCGAAATCCAATTACTTCGTTGCCGTAAGACGGTTAAAGGTCCCTTCTTGCTTCCAATGCATCAGGACGCTAAACTCCTCCTGGGTCAGCCTTTTGGTACCTGGCTGGAAATCTTTAAATTTCGGCAATGTTCACCTGCTTTTCTCGTTCAGAGATGAGCCGAAGGGGTACTTTAATATCTGGCCGATTGAATTGTGTAGTATTGAATTTTATCGTAGGAGGGAAAGGAAGAAAAGAAAGTTAACTTCTTGCAATACTATGAGATGAATTTCAAAGAATAAAATGTGAGATTATTTTCGTTCATGGATAAAACCAAAATTTTTACATTTTTTTCCGGCGAAGCCAATTAAAACGTCGACTCGTTAAAAGCTGTTATATGCCGCTGCTACGACTGACGCTGAAGTTGCTTGTTAAAGGCTTTTTCGTCATTTGATCACAGCCACCTTTTCACGCTCCGCGAAGATACGAGTGAGGATAAAGAATATATTTTAACAAGTCCGTAACCATATCACCTCTAAAGGTGCTGGTGGCAAAAGCGCAGTGATGGTTATTTTATGGTTTTACTGAAGACATTTATAAACGTTTTTGCACCTTTTGTGATGACGGGTTCAAATAATCAAATAGCATTAGAAATGAAAATTATATACTTCGAAAAATATTCTGAAAAATGACCTCTATTTGTATTGTGCTTATGGTAATCTCTCTCTCTCTCTCTCTCTCTCTCTCTCTCTCTCTCTCTCTCTCTCTCTCTCTCTCTCTCTCTCTCTCTCTCTCTTCGTTTTTAACGTGCTTTTTTTTCCCCATTTTTATATGGGGTAAGCACGATGCCTTCTTTTGAAGTCACACTCTCTCTCTCTCTCTCTCTCTCTCTCTCTCTCTCTCTCTCTCTCTCTCTCTCTCTCTCTCTATATATATATATATATATGTATATATATATGTATGTATATATATATGTATGTATGTATATACATGCATATATATACACATATAATATATATATATTTACATATATATATATATATATATATATATATATATATATATATAAACACTCCAGTTTTATTGGAGAGAATCTTATTCATGTGGTGATAGTCGGCAACTTTTGCTGGATCCTGGAAATTTCCCTCGGAGAAAGTGAGAACTTATTGTTATTGTTTTCAGAAATAGAAAGAAACAACTCATCTTCTTCTTGTTAGTCTTAGGGAACCTCAGAAGAGTAATTCTCTTCTTTTTTTTTGGAAGAGAATTCTTCCTTGACTGTGCTAGCTTTGAAAAAATACTCAGTGAACGGAAAATGGAAAGGGATGTCTGCGTGCTATTCAAACTTAACGAGCTTTCATTCATTTCTTTTCTCGTAACTTTTTCTTTACGAAAGACCACAAATTCTAAGAAAAAATCCCACATAAGTCATGATCTGTTGGAAGTAATGAGGTCAAAATGGTAGAAGGCAATTATAGTTACTGTTTCGCCTTGCTCGTCTACCGGAACCTTTACATGGTAAATCAACCTTTTTTTTTTTTAAACAATTATACTGATTGTTTTTGATCGAAAATAGCGCACAGCCTAACATAAGAAAGTATAAGCTATTACTTCTGGAAGGAGGAAGAAGTGCGATGCTATTCCTACAGTCTTAGTGAAGGATTTTTGTTTAGACTGAAAAAGTAGAGAAGGATATAGGTAGTCTAGGAATCATACCTACTTTTAAAATAGTTTCCTTTCACAAGGATTGCAAGGACAATTATTTTTTGTGCACCGCTAAATTTATTCAAAATGTATATCATCTGTCATTGTGAACATGCCTGGACATATTATTATTATTATTATTATTATTATTATTATTATTATTATTATTATTATTATTATTATTATTATTATTATTATTATTATCCAAAATAGGCGAACATCACAAAGGAAAAGGACTTTAAAGCTACCCTCCTGCAAAGAAAGCGTTTACGAAAGGAAATAATATCTTAAAAAAAAAGAGAGAAAAGAAGATAGGAAGATAAGAAAAAATAACAAAAATACAGAAATAAATTCGCAAGCAAACAAACCTATTGGATATATGCATATGTCCGGAGAATATGCAAGCAGTGCAGGAGCAGAGACAGAAATAGAACAGGAGAGCAGGTTACCAAATTGTAAACAAACAACACCTTGTCCCACACAAGCGCATCAGAAACGAGGAGACAGGGCAGCATCAGCGTCTATGAAAGTAAAAAGGTTAGGGGCTCCTGAAAAGACCCAGATCTTATATAATTATTTCCTCTTGCCGAAATATATCCCGACTCACATTTGATTTTAGTTTCATGTGTGAAATACCAGTTCTTGGGATGAATACGTTTGATCATTTATAATAGCATGAGATACGGCGTTGCCAACTGGGAGTTTGTGTTTAACATGCATTGTTGTGTCACGAAGTCTCATGCATTATATGAAGGTTTGCCTTGAATGCTGGCAATGCTATGGCTTTGTGGCTAATGGATCTAGTATTTCATTTCGAATCGTGCAAACTACAACTGACTTGCTAATTTCCCAGTCCACGCCTTTTGCAATAAATCGTAAAAATAACTTATCCCCTACGTTCATTTTGCGCATTTTGTAATTATAACTAATGAACAAATTAATTCCACACAACTCAGACATATGTTTCCCACCGCCGATTGTATGAAATTACAAGAATAGTGAGGCTAATTAATGAAATTCAGGCCGTCAAACCAGGCACTGAGGCACTTTCAGCGCTAAGACAGTCAAAAGAAGGAGTTGGAGTGGTTGGACAGCAAGACAGAGAGATTCAGAAAATAAATCGAACGAAGTCCAAGGTTTTAAAGGTAGAGCTGGTAGAAAACCGTACAACTTGGTGTATTGGACAGCAAGACTGATGAAAGGAAGCGGCAGTGGAGGTAAAGTATAAGACTGAAAAGTGGGTGCAGCCAGTGGCCGAAGGGACGATGCAGTCTCCCTTCAGTAATACCTACAGTGCACTACGTGAGGTTCACTGACGGCACTAACCCCCTTCCCTAACGAAGAGAATAATGTGAGCTTCTTTCATTCAGTAAACTTAAGGTAATGGTGCTTGCATATTAAAGTACCATAAACAGCCTATTTTAGAGTTTCAAGCATGGGCAGTAACAAATTAGGCAAGTAGGACCGTTCCGCATCTCAACAAGGGCAGCCCTAATAGATGTCTGATAAATACACAACACACCCATATTTACCTCGAAGTGGAAAAGTCATTTTCATCAGGGAAATGAAAGGGCCGAGCTCCTTATATTGTCAGTTATCACAATCTTTGAATATTAGTAGAAGGAAGCTAAAAACGTTACAGTTACTGACACAAATCAAGACGGACTAGACAGAGTTGAAAACTACACAGTTTGCCAGGCCTTTTACTTTGGCTACAACTAAAATGGCAGATAGTTTGCGATGTATAGTTGCGGAATCTTCTGATTTCCAAATGTTCGTGCGACGAGCAAAATCATTTCCGCTTTCTACTGACGTCTTATGAATTCAGGTATGTGGGTCGTATTTTCTGTTTCCTTATATTTATTTATCACCTTTTCCTATAACCCTCCGCTCTCTGTAGGCCGATTTGTTATTGGAGCCCTCTTGGGTTTATAGTCCATTGACTCTGTCCATAGTTCCTCGTTGGACGCGTCGGTAGCGTTCTTGGCTGAGCCCATGTTCCATTCTCCGGCCGGCCAATGAAGAATTAGAGGAATTTATTTCTGGTGATAGAAATTAATTTCTCGCTATAATGTGGTTCGGATTCCACAATAAGCTGTGGGTCCCGTTGCTAGGTAACCAATAGGTTCTCAGCCACGTAAAATAAGTCTAATCCTTCGGGCCAGCCCTGGGAGAGCTGTTAATCAGCTCAGTGGTCTGGTTAAACTAAGGTATGCTTAACTTTTGACTCTGTCCATAAGGGTTTTCAGCTGAAGTTTTGCAGAAAGAAAAAATGAGAATAACAGACGTTCAACTGCGGAATTACGAAATTGTTAGAACATTACAAGCTCAATCTGTCTAAGGAAGCGTTTCCTCTCTTAACCTATAATGTATCGGAGTTATATATCATACTGATGAGAAAAGTTTGTAGTTTATCCAGCGGTTGGGAAAAAGATTGAGAGCACCCTGAAGTAATCTTTTATCGGATTACTTTGGAAAAAAAACGAAATCAAATGAAAGACTGAATTTCCCCAGGAATTCCCTGTATTATATTTAATGGGAGTTCCAGCTATTTTTGTGATTTATGCAGGAGAGCTCCCTAGAAATTTTCAGACTTATCACGTAAGATATCATCTGGTTGTTTTGTGAAAAGTTTAGTATGAGTTTTTTCTCTAGGCAATGGAAGAAAGTAGACTGCTTTCTCGTGCACTTAGAAGACAACCACAGTTCTAATGTGCTGATGAGTTGTGAATTTTCCTTGATATATTTTTCTATATGTCAGGCAATTTGGTATAGTTGTGTATACAAGATAAGATTAAGATAAGTTGACCTATGAAGATTTCTTTTAATAAACACAAATATAAACACAAATGAACGCCTAAACAACTAATTTGTCGATACCAAAATTATGAATTAATATTGATGAAATTAAATAAAAAAATCCTTCAGAAGAATAATTAGATTCTTTCCACACACAACGCATGACAGTATACCACAGTTTGTGTATAGTGAATGCAATCGTTTATGATCCTATAGTTCTCCTTATACCACAGCATAGAATAAAATGTAGTGAAGAAAGCGAAAATAATAATGTAAGATAACGAAAAGCAATAAATAATTGATTTAATCTATATACACACGGTACAGTCGGCTGCAAGAATTTCGCTACGCTGACGGTGAGTTGAGGAGGCAACTGGTGGCTAATAAAAATCCCGTGATTGCCGAACAGAAACCTGTTGCCAAGGGTTCTTGTGAAATAGTCAATAAACAAAAAATCACGTGACAAATGACAAAGTAAAGTATGCGTTGTCCATAGGATAATGTTATTCTATCGAAAACGAATACTGCACTAAAAATTCGAGAAAGTGAAAAGTGAGTGGACACTGAACAAGTCTGTGCTAAAGTTGCAACTTTCCTTGGAAAAGATTCTCTCTCTCTCTCTCTCTCTCTCTCTCTCTCTCTCTCTCTCTCTCTCTCTCTCTCTCTCTCTCTCTCTCTCTCTCTCTGTGAACTTTCATCCATTTATTACCCTATCTTTTCCGTTTTTCTTATTACTTATTATCCTTTCCTCTATATATTTGGTGCCCGTATCTCTCTCTCTCTCTCTCTATGAACTTTTATCCATTTATCACTCATCTTTTCAGTTTTTTCTTACTACTGCACTCATTATCCTTTCCTCTATATGTTTGATACCCGTATCTCTCTCTCTCTCTCTCTCTCTCTCTCTCTCTCTCTCTCTCTCGCTCCTTATCCGTTTCTGTCTGTCTATCTTTCCGTGTCTCTATCCATCCATCTCTTCGTCTTACTATGTCTGTCTCTCTGTCTTCTCTAGCAAGTCTAAACAAAAAAAAATTCAGATTCCTCCCTATATTCTAAAAAATACAACACGAGAAATCTGATACCTGAACCTTTACGGAACATGAATCTATTTGTTACTTTTTTCCTCCTCCATTTGCACAGGGAACGCGGAAATAAAGAAAGATGTCCCTTACAAAAAATAAATAAAAAAAGGACGGGAAAACAATAACAACGGCAATAATAATAATAATAATAACAATAATAATAATAATAATAATAATAATAATAATAATAATAATAATAATAATAATAATATATTATTATTATTATTCATTATATAGACATGTTCATACGGATGTAGGAGAAAAAAGGAAAGCAATCTTTGACCTTTTCAACTCCCACAAGTGGGAAGAGAGAAAACCAATTGAGAGATAACAATAAACCATAATATATAAACCATAATGTATATTATATTTCTCAAGTCATTTCATTACCTTAAGGCTCTTAATCTGCGGCAATGGTTACAGTTATTAACTATTGTAATCTAATTCCCACTCAAAAGTCAGTCAGACTGTCGCCACCCACAGCACAACAACAACAACAACAACAAATTATTATTATTAATAATAATAATAATAATAATAATAATAATAATAATAATAATAATAATAATAATAATAATAATAATAGTTCAATATGAGTCAGTAGCTATAGTCTTATATAGAAGTACCTTTCTTATTATATGAACAACTGAATATTTTGATAACAATATTTTAAATTATGAGCCTCATTTTAGAAATTATACAAATACCGAAATTCACTGACTCCATTAGCAATATCTCCAGTTTCAACGTGAAGGACTACGGGACACGAAGCCTTGAATGAAATGTGAGTCCACGGAGGCCTAAAGCGAGGAGGAGCTTCTTGGAGACTCAGCCAAGAGTCTTGGAGAAATTCCGAGTTCTTCGCATCAAATTTATGGGAGGATGCGGGGTACCAAGACGTACAGATTATTAGAAAGATAACCTATACAAGAAATGCTTTTGACAACTACATAAAAAAATATACATATATTATACTGATAAGATGTAAATTACTAGTTTTTTTTTAATTTATTTTAAAATCATAACTGTTATATAATACATAATTAAAACATATTTTAAAACCATAACTGTTACATAATACATAATTAAAATATTTTAAAGTCATAACTGTTACATATTTTAAAACCATAACTGTTACATAATTCATAATTAAATTTACATAATACTTTGCTATCCACATTTTCATGATTATAATTCCCGTCAGGTGTCCAGCTGAAACCGACTTCCACTGCCCTCGGCTTGGTCGAGGCCCCCCCCTCAGGGGTTCTCGGGGATATCTTGGGTACAATGCCAAGGCAAATCAGCCCCACTCCCGTTGAGGTAGGTTTTTACCTTTGGGAGGTATCCCAGGGGTCGCTTAGTTGGATTTCCTGTCACCAAATGGGTCCTCCTGAGGGTCACACTTCGTCGGCAGGTCCCCTCCAAAGGGTCTAAATCCTGGTGGAACGTGGTTCTGAACTTACCTCACCTGCGGAGGTCTCTCTAGGGGGCGGCCAGGGGGACACTTAGGCTGAGAGGACATTACACACACACGCACACACACACACACACACACACACACACACATATATATATATATATATATATATATATATATATATATATATATATATATATATATATATATATATATATAACAACAAGCAGGAGTCCAAAGAAGACGACAGTCAACAAAACAGTTGCATATTTATTAAGAAACGTTTCGTGTTACTTAAACACATCATCAGTCTGTAAAATTGAAAAATACACATTAATTCTCTAATTTAAAATAAAAGCTAAATTAAAAAACGGCAGTTAAATTCTTTAAAATTACAACATACATAAAAAGTAAAAAGAAAGGAGATTTTTTATTTTTTTTATTTTTTCTAAGTCTACCTGATCAATAGAAGGGGAAAGACGAAGTGAGACCACAAGCTCACGCATGCCCAGAGTACACTTAGGCCAAGTGCAGAGGAGAAGAAGACACGTTGGAGTTTAAAAGAGGTGCATGACGTTTAATAAACAAAGACTCAAGGGTCGTTAAGTAAGTCGATTGTTTGGTAGTTCCCAGGATGGAAAAATGTTTTTTATCTATATTAACCTTGCATTTAATGGCATGATTTCTAATACTAGAATATTCGGGATTAGTTATTCGTGAGCCAGTTCTGTAGTTCAAACCTAAGTGGCTATAATAACGGACCTGCAACATTCTCTTTGATGAGCCAACATAACTACCAAGACATCTTGGGCATTCAAATTTGTAAATAATATTGGACTTCATAAAGGTCTGTAGCTTGTCCTTATAATTAAAAAAGCCGCCAATCTTTAGTGGATTCATAGGTATTAAATTGAGTTTTAGAAATCCAAACTCTTTTTCAATGATTTGTTTGACTTTGGATCTAAGAAAGTCAGAGTGCGTATATGGTATCGTAGCGTACATAGTCAATTTAGGAACATTACATTTCACAATAGAATCAGTAAAGTTACGTGCTACAATCTTGTTAACTATGTTATAAAAAAGTCTTTTTGGATATGAATTTTTGGTAAAATATTCCAGTAAAAATTCAATTTCGGAGTGGAAATTTGCCCAGCTAGATGTATAACGGAGGGCTCTAAAAACTAGAGTCGTTATGGCATTAATTTTAAAAGAGAAGAAACACGAACTATAAAAGTTACCTCCAAGGCCTGTATAAGTACTTTTTCTAAAAACTGATGTACTAAAATTATGGTCAAAGCGGGTGATTTTTACGTCTAAAAAAGCTAGTGTATTCTCAGTCTCCTGCTCAATAGTAAATCTAATGTTGGGATGTCTAGAGTTAACGTAATCTAGAAAAGATTGACATTGCCACGAATGTTTAAATAGGGCAAAAGTATCATCCACATATCTCCTATAGTAAAGGGGTTTAAAGGATTCGGGACAGTTGTTTAAAAACTCTTCTTCTAAATGTGCCATAAAAAAATTTGCGAAGAGAGGGCCCAATGGGGACCCCATAGCAACTCCCTCGACCTGCAAGTAAAGTTGTTTGTTAAAAATAAAAGCAGAATCTTGCACTGCAAGTTCCAAGAGAGACTTAAAAAGTTGTCTATTAAAACCGTGAAAGATAACACCACTCTCATAAAAAACTTTGTCCAGAATAATCTCAATAGTTTCGGAGACTGGCACATTTGTGAATAACGACTCGACGTCTAAACTGGCCATATATAAATCACCATCCTGATGTACTATTTGTTGTTGGAAGTCAAAGCCATTTTTTAGCGCAAACTGGGATATTGAGAAATCATTTAATAAGTGAACTAAGTACTTAGAGATATTATACGAAGGGCTATTATACGAAGACATAATTGGTCTGATAGGTATGCCATCCTTATGGATCTTAGGGAGCCCATACAAAATGCCAAACGATGACCCTGTAACAAACAATTTTTGGAAGGTTTCTTCATTTAAGATGTTATCTTTCTTTAACTTTCTAAGGAATCTATTAATCTTATCTTCCCTTCTGTAGATTTCTAAGAAGCTAGGTTCTCCAATCAGTAAAAATTTTGTATTATCAGAAAGTATTGAATTAACTTTATGTAGATAGTCTTGTTTATTCATTAACACTACTCCCTTGCCCTTGTCGGGTTTGCAGATAACGATATTTTCCACTTTACTTAAATTTCTTAAAATTTCCAAATCTTCCTTTCTAAAGAAGGGAGCCCATTTATTTTTTAAGTTCTTATAGGTGTCATGTAGGAGAAGAGAAAGTTTCTGTTGCAAGCTACTAAGATTAGCACAATTCAAATTTGAGTCTTTGGAACAACACCTCAAAAGGAAAGTAAAAATACGAGAAATTAGGTCTATATGACGGAATACAGAAGTCCAGGCCGAAAGATAAAAGAAACTCTTCCCTCTTCGAAAGAACATAGTCAGAATAGTTAAAAATACAAGTGCTACGCTCATCAAAATTGGGAATACAAACGCCGAGAGATTTCAGCTTCCTCTGGTGGCGCAAGTGAACATCAGAGATAAAATTATTAACATATTTAAAAAACAACTTCTTAAAAACAATCACATCAATAAAAGATAATAACCGAAAAAGTCTTTCTTGAAGTGCCGAACAATCCTTACGTAAACCATCAGAGATGCGTTGTTTGTAGGCAATTTCTTTAGAGAGCAGTTCATCAAGGGCGTTCCGGTAGAAATCTGTGCGATATAAAGAAGTCTTGTATAACTTGAATCTAACAAATTTCGGGTAGATGCCGCTGTGCTGACAGTATAATAAAAAATCAAGGTCACATTTTGCTTTCTCTTGCTTAAGGGTCAACTTTTCAAGCTGTCTGGCGAGTTTCAAGGTTGAAGGAGGATATCGAGGTCTAAGGATCTGGGCAAAATGGTGAGCCGAGCGCAGTCGCAACTTCAGGAGGAACAGTACGGGAAGCAACAGACGAAGCATCTCCAGGGCGAAACACGCATTCAGGCGGAAGTACACAACAGCAAGCAGGAGCCCAAAGAAGACGACAGTCTTTCCCCTTCTATTGATCAGGTAGACTTAGAAAAAATAAAAAAAATAAAAAATCTCCTTTCTTTTTACTTCTTATGTATGTTGTAATTTTAAAGAATTTAACTGCCGTTTTTTAATTTAGCTTTTATTTTAAATTAGAGAATTAATGTGTATTTTTCAATTTTACAGACTGATGATGTGTTTAAGTAACACGAAACGTTTCTTAATAAATATGCAACTGTTTTGTTGACTGTCGTCTTCTTTGGACTCCTGCTTGTTGTTGTGTACTTCCGCCTGAATGTGTATATATATATATATATATATATATATATATATATATATATATATATATATATATATATATATATATATATATATTAGTAGCTGAGAAAAGTACGTACTATGTGCCAACAGAAAACAAAGTGGAAAGGGAAAATTGCTCAAAATTTTGGGAAATGGTCATAAACTGTTTTTCTGTGGTGAAAGTAAAAGAAAGTCACTGAGTAAAGATGTGATTAAAATAGACAAGCGAGTGACAGGTTTATATATATATATATATATATATATATATATATATATATATATATATATATATATATATATATATATATATATATTTTGCAATAAGAGCTTATATTTTAGAAAAGATCCAGACTTACTATCGTGTACAGATCAGTCTAAAAAGAAGATTGTGAGTAGTGTTGAAGAACCTTGTTAAAAGCTATCACATGTGTGAAAAGGCATAAAACAGACAGAAATGTCTGCATATAGTTGATTGGAATTGGACAGCACTTACAACATTAAACAGCACTTACAACCGTCACGTGTACATCGAATGAAAATGAGGTAAAGGAATTACCAGCAAGATGCAGCTTTCAAATGTAAAGGTAATTCTTCCAGCCAGATGTTTCCTGTCCTTTCTCGGTGCAGCAAGCGTCGGGATTAAAGAGGCTTTCGCCGAAGGTGTTCCGTGATGAGTTTTTGCTTGCTTTCCCGAAAGTCAACGATGTCTGATTTTTTAAAGGCGCTGTTGTGTTTCCCCATAGTAGAAATCGAACTGCCTAAAATACTTTTGTCTATTTTCTAGATTTTTAATAAGTATCAAAATTGTTAGAGAACCTGATGGGACATATGTACGCGTGAACTTAATAAATCAATTGTGCAATAACGCACTTGTTGACGCTTGGTGTGGCGCTACCTTGCGAATGGAAGTTAAGTATACCTTAGTTTAACCAGACCACTGAGCTGATTAACAGCTCTCCTAGGGCTGGCCCGAAGGATTAAACTTATTTTTACGTGGCTAAGAACCAATTGGTTACCTAGCAACGGCACCTACAACTTCTTGTGGAATCTGAACCACATTATACCGAGAAATGAATTTCTATCACCAGAAATAAATTCCTCTAATTCTTCATTGGCCGTCCTGAGACTCGAACTCGGGCCCAAGCAGAGTGCTAGCCGAGAACTGGACCGACTCGTCCAACGAGGAAATTCTGCTTTGGTAACAATTACATCTTAAATTGGTCCTAATTAAACAACTCCCATTCACGTAAGGGGGCACAGTCTACAGTGTGCCTTACGCAGCACATTGTAGACGGTACTAAAGGGTTTTTTGCTATGTCAAATCGGTCCCAGGTGCATTGCTCTGTGCCTCTTAGCTTTCATTCAGTTCATCTCCCTGGTCTTTTCGCTCCTGCCTACCCACTGCCTTAAATTCCTCTTCCTTTAGTATCCATCTCTGGTGTGAGTCTGCAGACATAAAATTTGATGGTAGTTTGAGTTATTTGTTTATGTAGTTGAAAATGGGGTTTGTGGAAGTTATGCAAGCCTTTGTTTTTAACATAATATAAAGCCTTCAAATTTAACTTGAACAGTGGAAATTACTTTTATTCGTAATTCTACAACCTTTCACTGGAATGTTAGCATTCATGGCATGTAATGAAGTAGATTAGCAAAGTAAGAATTGCAGCTTACAAGTTTTTTCCAAGAGAAAATATATGTACATATACTTTAAATGTAATTTAGTATGAATGTACAACTAGCAAGGTTACTCAGCCCATAGAAATACAAATCTCTCTCTCTCTCTCTCTCTCTCTCTTTCTCTCTCTCTCTCTCTCTCTCTCTCTCTCTCTCTCTCTCTCTCTCTCCCTCTCTCTCTCTCTCTCTCCCCAGTCCTTAAGAGCCACGTTCCTTCTAATGATATTCACAACTGGACGAGCTAATACCATGCATAATACTACTCATCTAATAAAAGATTCATCTGTAACCCTTTGGGACGGGGCGAAGTTTTAATACCCTCATTTGGGAAAAGCAGCTTATGGTCGGCCCAGAACGTCACAGGAGCCTTAAATGGTCTTCGATGTGCCCGTGTGCCTCGTCTGATAAGGAGGCGAA
>JANJGK010000021.1:13260778-13265778 GCA_039081455.1 Macrobrachium rosenbergii | reverse complement strand
GTCGGACGCTTCTCTCGGCAATGCAGTGGAGAAAGGCTTGAGAAGTTACAGGTCAAGAATTCTAACAAAGGCATCCAGAGACTGGAACTCAGGGAGTCTGGGGGACACGTGCGCTTGTCAAAATCGATAGACATCCAGGTGTTGCTGAAGTGGAAATAAATAGCGATTAAGCGCGCCATGAATAAAGGAGGAAATAGGAGTATGCGAAATGAGAAAATAAAAATAAAATAAAGGCAAGAAACTGGTTTTTTCCCTCAGTGTTTAAAGAGTACGGCGGAAGTTGATGCGTCTGAAATCGTAAGGAGACGGGAAATTTAAGAAGACGAAAGGTGAAAACTGCTTAATGAGGTACAGACCAAGTAACTGATTTTTGTATACAGGAAAATCTCTAAATCACCTAGAAAGATTTAACTTATTTAAAAATCAACTGACCTTCTTAGAACTAATGTTTTTTTGTAAACCGCCCCTCTCACTCTCTCTCTCTCTCTCTCTCCCTCTCCCTTCCCCCACCCCCTCTCTCTCTCTCTTTGTTCTTTAATGTCCACGTTGTTAATGGCGATTTATGGGAAATGAGCACGTAAGTACTTCCCGTAACTCATCGCCTTTACTCTTATAACAACCCAGCAGATAGGTAACTACAAACCCTTCTGCAGAACAAGATTAAAAAAAAAAAAAAAGATTAAATCTTCAGACGTTCGCCGTCGCGAAAGAAAACAGAACAATATTTTTCTATTCTAAAGATGAAACTCAAAGGACGAAGGGAAACTTTAACGTTGTTTATATTTGAAGCCCTTTCACCCATTATTAGCCCTTTTTCGCCACAAAGGAGAGGACAAGTTAGGATTCCGGGAATCGATATTTACGGAGGTAGAACAAAGGACCATAATGCTCCCATTATTTTCTCTTTCCTCAGTAAGTTTCCCTCTTTTAGCAGTTTATTTTAGTTTGCGTTTTCTGTTGCAGCTTCATTTTGCTCATTTATTCTTCCTTTGACTCGACAAACCCATTTTTCATGTCTCCTTGTACGTCTGTGATAGAAGGCTCCATTAGCAAACGTATACTTTTTGATAGTCATACCGATTGACAAAACATACAATTTTTTTATGCGGAATATTATACAAAACTACACTATAAACATATTTAACAAAGTTCTGCCCGTGTATTGTCAAACTTTGCTTTGAATTTGAACAATTACACTCACCAGATTAATAATTAATATAATACCTAAAGGTATTTGATTCACTTTCATTTCAGACCTCAAAATCCTCATCCTGTATCTTTCAGTATCTCAATACAGACAAAAATGTTTCCATATTATTCAAACATTTGTTCAGGTTTTATTGGTTTTGTTTTGACGTAGCAATCTGAAAAGGTAAGTGGAGAATAGTAAAAGATAATGCTACATTAGTGAAATATGAACTTAAGGGTATTAATTCAACTGGAAAGATCACCGTTGTTTCCCAATAAGCGACAGCGAACTCTAAGCTTTTGAATCGCTTGGAGCGCAGCTGAAGCTTCAGAACACTGAATTTTTTTCCACCCTTGATATTGGAAAAGTTACTATTAATTTTTTTTTTTTTCGTATCTCTGATTCCAGTTTTCTATGCGCATTTTACGTACTGACATTCTTTCAATTTTTTATTTCCCTTTGTAGAAATTTAGCAGTCATGGAGAATGTTCAGCAAGCGGGAAAATAAAAATATGCAATTGGCGAATTACTGAATTCTTTCTTATGATGCAGAAACAGTAATTACAAAATTTGGATAGAATAAAAAAAACTAAAATGTTTAACAATAAGATAATTAGGGATAAATAAAAAAAAAATACCTGGCCCTTTGTCTATCGTTTCACCTACATTAACCTGATTAACACTCCTCACCTCTATGATTTTCTTATTTCATATATAATGTATGGAGGAAAAATTCGTTTTTTTTTTTCAATCACATTCGATGTTTGTACTGCATATAAATAAAATAAGTTGAAAAAGGAATTCCTTCATAAGTTCCAGCTTTGGCATCCCAAGTCAGTGGGGTGCCTGCTGAAGGGTTGTGAACCCTTTGGAGAAAATAAGTATCTTTCTAGGGTAACCTGTGTCACTCACATGTCAGGCTGGGTAACTGATAAATCACAACTGCCCTGTTAACAGAAGATGGTACCAACTGAATACTGCACTCCAAGGAAGTACCAACAAAGAGCCTGATCTCTTGAGGACAAAAGTCACTAAAACTTTTTAACTGCTGTGGGAGCCATCTACAGTAGTTAGATGTAATATTTTGCCAAATGGCCGTGTGCATGATGGTTACGGCTCATACCCAGGCCTCTTTCTGTTAGAAAGCAGAGAATAACGAATTATACAAACACACGCACGTGTTATATATGTGTATATATACACAAACACACACGCACAAACACACACACACCCACACACACACGCACACACACACACACACACACACACACACATATATATATATATATATATATATATATATATATATATATATATTATATATATACTCGTACATACTGTATATGTGTACACACATGCATAATATATATATATATATATATATATATATATATATATATATATATATATATATATATATATATATATATATATGAACCTGATTATTCCTTCATTTGTGGTTTTATAAAATAATTATTTAAAGAGTCGAAATGGGAAGCTCTTGAGTAACGACCTTCCATTTGAAGCTGCGACAGAGACGTCTTTTGGAATGGGTGTGTTTGGAGGCCCCTTCGCTCTCGTTAATCACCCTGTTGTTTATGACCTGAACACTAGTACCATGATAAGGGTATGAAACCCGTTATCTTCACCCGGGTGTGTTCGTTAATCACCGTGATGTTTATGACCTAGGCGCTGATGCTATGAATCCTGTTATATTCGCCTGGGTGAGTTCGTTAATCACCGTGATGTTTATGATCTGGACACTGGTACTATGAAACCCGTTATATTCGCCTGGGTGTGTTCATTTATCACTGTGATGTTTATGACCAGGACATTGGTACTATGAATCCCGTTATATTTGCCTAGGTGTGTTCGTTAATCACCGAGATGTTTATGACTTGAACACTGGTACCATGATAAGGGTATGAAACCTGTTATATTCACCTGGGAGTGTTCGTTAATCACGTGATCTTTATGACCTGGACATTGGTACTATGAATCCCGTTATATTCACCTTGCCATAATGAGTACGGTCATTTACAAAATTCAGTTTCATGTGTCGGACTTATTAGCTGAAAGGTATATTAATTCTTCCATAAACCTACGAATTATGCCACAAAGACAATTGTAATAATGTCAGAGATAGTACGACCTCAACATCTGTGAAAAGGGCACGGGCTTTTCATGTGCGTAGGTGGATAGACAGACTAGTTTTAAGCCTTTTTCGTGATTTCTGTTTTTTTCGTTTCATCAACTATTGATTACTAGAGACCGTTGGAGAGTGTATGAGATGTTTCTTTGAATGACCGTTGCTTTTCCATCGACTATTTTTTTTCCTATTGACCGAGTGAAAGGTTGTACCGAAGGTGGAAGACCATTATTAATCATTAAGCTTATCATTATATGGAGTGATTACGCACAGACTGTGATTTATAGGTAAATAATATTCACCTATGCCACACTAACCTTTTCTTTATGAATATTTTTTGGCAGAATGACATTAATAAGAACTTTCTCTTTACCAGGGGTTAGCGTTTATTCAATATGAATTCTTTTACATACATTTTCTTTGGTTCCGAAAACCGATTAGTGCTAATGGGAAAGAAAACAATTAAAAACAAGGGTACTGAAGACAGCATTCCTAAGGTTACTCTCGTTTCCATTCATTCTGACAAATACCTATTTTCAAAAATGCTAGTAGATGTAGTAGATACGCTTCCTGGGACAAGTATTGTTAATGAGCATCTGAGGAGTATAAGGGATCATAATATCATATCCTTGTACCCAAAAGCTGAACCTTTAAACAGTGTAATGATGCACTAACTTGGGTTTTCATGAACTTTGGTTCGCACAGAATTTGACAATGAAGTTATTACAGTAATTTGTTTATAAATATTTTCAAGATAAGATAAAGGGACTAATTATTAAGTTTGTTAACATCTAATGGTTATTGCCTGAAAAGTCAAGGACAGGTAGAGAATTTCATTAAATCCTTGTGTCTATGATTAAGAAGTAGGGCTTATCACATGAAACGGAATGGAATGAGGATATATTATTCTTTTTAATTCCTTTTAGGAATATTCCCAGATAGTCTTACTATTCCCCATTCCAATAAGTCTTCTGACAATGCGTAAGACGGCAAAGGTCATTATTGTTGAGTCTTGGGATTAGGATTAACTGTCATGAATTAGCTCAGGCACTGGATTAACCGAAGGGAGGCGAAGAGCATTATCAAGGATTACTGAAACTGTAGTATCTCCTTTGAATCTCCGAACAGCATGTGCAGAATGTGTTCAAGCATATACAGTTGTGGACGTGAATTAATATCAAATTCATTTGTCAGCTATATTAATGCAGATTCCAAGATATTTATAATAACAGAATTATTACAACGTTTGAGTGGTATCAGTGGAAAGTGATTTTTCTCGTGGAACCCAAAAACAGCATTATTCGTTTTGCCAGTTTATGAAGACATTTATTTCTTATTATATGGCTCAAATGAAAGGAATTTTAGTCTGTACATGGTATTTTGTAGTCAATGTATTATACATACAGTACTATAGTGGGGGCAATATCTTTTTGACTGGATTTTACAGTGTTGTGATATGAAAAGATTACATTTACATGCAACTTTTTTTTTTATTGATTTAATGAACTCAAAGCCAATGAAATAAGGCAAACAAAGGATGATCTTTGGTAATACATTCTCAGTCACTTTTGTTGTAAAATATCTCCACAGGTTTGTTGTAGCAAGAATCCAAAATATATATACACATACACACGCACACACACACACACACATATATATATA
>JANJGK010000021.1:13255778-13258278 GCA_039081455.1 Macrobrachium rosenbergii | reverse complement strand
ATGGTACGGATAAGAATGCAATCATACATTTCACCCTACATCAGAAAAGGAAATTTGTTTCCTTCTGCTTGAAGTATTGTATATTGGTAAATTTTCCTTTTTTCCTTCGAGGAACCTATGAGGACAAATTCTTTCACTAGCTCTCCGTTCAGGTCTCGGTTTTTCCGAATTTCAGCAACTCAGCTGAGATACTTACAAAAGCTGTTTAGTTTTAATGGCCACTCTGCTTAGAGCAAAGGGGTAATTTACGTAACCTGCGTGTAATTATTAACGCTTGTTCTGTGAAGACTGTTTTGGTGAGAATGATGAAATGCAAATTATGCCGCTGTTAAGGGGAAACACGATCATGTAATGTTGTGGGTGTGCTAAGTAGATTATGTTCAGTATGGTCGTCTTGTTTTCGTGGATCATGCTCGAAAATTTTATATATATATATATATATATATATATATATATATATATATATATATATATATATATATATATATATATAAATATATATATATATGTATATATATATATATATATATATATATATATATATATATATATATATACATACAAATTTAGCATTTTCACTTGGCATTCGACGTCCTATAAGGAAAAGAAGTTGGGAACTGCTACAGTATTCATGTAACTTTACTTTCTAATACCACTTTCACACCTAAGCAGCCCTCACTAGGTCTTCTTCTCTCAGGTTCTTTGCACCAACTCATCATCCTCTCTATTCTTTCCACATAACCGAACCATCCCAAAACATTGATCCAGCCATTATTGCAGTGTACAAATTTAAATTCATAAGTGTTTATCAGTGTTTCAAATCAAGAAATACTGGCGCCTTTCGTGCACCACTTGATTTTCCTTTGATTACGCTAATTTTTTGTTTGTGCAAAAATTTCATTTAAAAAGTTTGCAAATAGGGTGGAGATAATGACTAAAAGATAGCACGGGTTCATGAATTCTTTCATAATGGCTATGGATGAAATATTGCCCTCACTCAAACAGTCTTTTCAGAGCTGTATTTTCTCTTCTTAAGAGAAGCGAGCAGCCACACGAAACAAAACATCTCCATGAGAGGATAAGAAATCTTACTCGGAGTTACTCAAGCTTATAGGTTTTACACAATTTGAATGGCGCGAAGAACACTCGTGGAATTATGAAATTCCAAAAAGCTCATTTATGCTCAGTGGCTACTCGGCTTACAAGGAATCTACATTCTTTATAGATGGTCATTCTTATGCATAAAGCGTTCAAGAGTAGATTCAGCACCAACAAAAGAATTCATATTTCAACATCTACAGAACGTCTGTTGTTACCAGAGCAAGTAGTAGATACTTAGAGCAAACGCTAAAAACGGATTGCTTTTTTCTAGTAAATTTAAAAATAATTTCCTAACTTGAACTAATTTCCCTTAGCCTACATGTAGAGATGGGTATGATGCGTCTCTTCACGAGAAAATATAGATAAGTCGGTAGATAGTTTATAGAAAGTCGACAGATAGTTGCATGAATTCGGGATTACATGCTGATGAAACAAAAATCCAGTCCCATAAGAAGTCCGAAAGACAATCTAGGCAGAAATATGTCCCATCGACCTTTTTCATCGACAATCTAAAGTTTAACAATTTTGTGTCAGCCGGATGTCACTCTCCAATAAGACTGGGAGCTATGGCATTTATCTTTTCGATAAGGATGGAATCAGTAACTCACGAAGAATCTTCTCTCTGCCAGGAAAATGGAATATAAATATTCGCTTTTTATTCCAGCAGGGCTGACATCCCAGACACTACTGAAAGTTACTGGTAATTCATTAAGAATTATAGCACCCATAACTTTTCGTAGTTGTAATTGTCTAAATTGATTTCCTGAAAGATAGTCCACTTGCCTATAGAATTATAATTTTTTTATATGTAGATAACAATCATGTTTCCATAAAGTAGATGGAGATGCTGCAACACTTAGTGGGATGATAAATGATCCAAAAGGTAGAAGTTTGTGAAAAATACTAGACAGCAAGGAAACTATTTCTTTGAAAAGGCCACATAATTTATTCCACTATAATAGGTACTAGCTACTGATTCTCTAACAGATTCCATAATGACATAAGAGTGTGATCTTCCTTTGCAGACGTATGCACGGCTTTAGGATGTCATTTTTTGAATGAGTTATGAAGAGCTTTAAATTGTCCTTCTCCATTCCTTCGAAAAGGAATTTTAATGGACCCTTCTGCAGTTTGAATTTCATTCTGAAGCGGAAACTTATGAGTTTGCCGTAAGAGGTTGTCAAGTAACCCACCCCCTTCCCCACCCCCACCAAAAAAAAGTTGATACTCACTCCTCTATCGTGAAAGAAGTTCACCTCCAAGATCTTGAGTTTACAACATCCCTAGCAAAAAATGGGAGGCACATTCAATTATAAGCGGAAATTCAGTGTCTGTTATAAGAGACCAAGTCTGGAAAGTTCTCATTTAAAAATATATTTCATCAGAGTAAAGAAATTTC
>JANJGK010000021.1:13243278-13250778 GCA_039081455.1 Macrobrachium rosenbergii | reverse complement strand
CCTGTCCGTCCGCACTTTTTTCTGTCCGCCCTCAGATCTTCAAAACTACTGAGGCTAGAGGGTTGCAAATTGGTATGTTGATCATCCACCCTCCAATCATCAAACATACCAAATTGCAGCCCTTTCATTGCCTCTGATAACGTCTGGCCTGAGGTTGTTAGTAGAGACATTTGACTTTCACCTGAAGTTACAATTATTCTTCTCCGAAGAGTTAGGCAATTCCTTATAGTGCCTTTGATTGTATCGTACCTAAGCGTGTTTATTGAAGGGTTTTTTGTTTTTTTAATCTGCTAGCAGTCTTTTATGCAGATGGAGGTAATTTCCTTGCAACGATAAGGTTGGACAAGTTTTTATAGAGAGTGTTTTAATTTTTTTTATAGTGCCATAACACTTTTCTCAAGATTTGCCTTCATTGGCGTTTGAACTGGCGTAATTATATTTGACCATGTTTGATGATATCAGATAAAGACATGTCTGGGATATCCAGCTTTTTAACGTCATACTTAATCTTCTGTTGCAACTGACGGCTAAACAGAACTCACAGAAGTCCCGGCATATCTTGTAATGAACTTTGAATTTCGAAAGTTCCATTTAGCTGTGTTTACCAAGATTAGTTTTGCAGTTTAATGCCCTTTCGTTCTCCCATTTTCTTAAGAAATGAATAATTTAGCAACAGAAAAACATTTAGTTAGCTTTTGTGGCATTTACCCAGGTAATGACCGTGTGCCTAGCTTTTTTCATAGCTTGGATTTAGGGAAACTTACTGGAATTTGAATGTTTTGTTATCATTGGCATAAGATCTGGAAGGATATAACGTAAGCTTTGAGAAGAATATGTATCTGAAATGTCGGTAATCTTCGAGGGGAATCAACAGATCCCGTCCAAAACATACCTTAAGGCCAAATAATATATTTTTTCCAGAGGAACCCGAACCGGGAGCAATATGTTGTAAAGAGGCTCTACGTTCTGAGTTTCGTAACAGTCAATCTGAAACACATCGAGCTTACGGAAGTCTTTTGGCTCTGAGAGTATCACGATGTAATTTAAACTTGAAGAGATTTAGTAGAGTGTCTTGTTCCCTATATCTTTTCTAAAAAGTTGTCATCTAATTCTGTGCAGCGTTCTTTCCCATTTGTAAATACTTTGGTATATAATCTCAGAGTGATACAGTTTGAAGAAATCTTCTTTGTTCAACGTGATTTTTCCCATTTTTTATATGGGCTAAGCACGATGCCTTCTTTTGAAGGACTTTGATTTGGCGTTGGGGTAGACCGTAGCCTCGATCGGCTGCCCTGCCTGACATCGCTTAGACCCCGGTAGCGCATATGTATATGTATCTTACCAAATCCCCAGCTCCCTTTCTCCCAGCAGCGAGGAGAGTTGAGCGGTTAGGTCGACAGTTCGAGACGTGTGAGGTGTCTGTTATGGAAAACATTAAAAGAAAAATATTCAGCCAAGGCAAACTTACGGAAAATGAAAATGAAAAGAGAAGACATGTTTTGCGATAATTTCTTGCTTAATAGCATTAATAATTGGAACGTAAAGAAGAAGAAAAATGCAATCAATATGGGGGAAAGTTGTTGATAAAGCCTGTAAACTTTTCCATCAGAAGGGAGGATTTATGCCATGAGGTCGAGTGCTAGAATCCTTGAAGAAAAGGGTTTCCACAAGTAATCCGAGAAATTACTTTCCATCACTATTTCTCCAGTGAAAAATTATATAATTAAAAATCAATTAACGAAGTGAAGAAAACTTTGGCGTTCGTCGTAACTCCTTTGATATTTTTCCTAATATGACAGTGACGATCATTGTAATAAATAGACAATTGGGTGGATTCACTTTATTGTACTCTTGGTGTCCGAAAAAGGGGAAAAATAAATGGTCGCTTGACTTTTGCTGCATAATGCACGAGCAGCTAATTACTGTTAATATTTTCATTCGCTTATTATTATCAGGTTTTATGAGTCCAGAATGACTTCGTCTAATCTTAGAGACAAACAGTTGCTTATTGTAGGTCGCAATTGGATGATCTGCCAATTCATCACTTTCAATTAAGAATCATTCCAGTGAGCAAATTGAAGGACCGAGTATACTTATACTTTTTAGCGTGCAAGCAATCTTGGTATTTAAAAGCCTACCAACAATCGATCTACCTCTTCTTCTTTTTCTTTTAACGTGCTTTTATTCCCATTTTTGTATGGGGTAAGCACGATGCCTTCTTTTGAAGGACTTTTTGATTTGGCTTTGGGGTAGACCTGTGGTCTCGATCGGCTGCCCTGCCTGACATCGCTTACACCCCGGTACGTATGTTTCATGTATCATACCCGACCCAACGCCCTTTCTTCCCAGCAGCGAGAAGTTATTGCGCGGGTATGGCGAGAGTTCGAGACGTGTGAGATGTTTGTTATGTTTTTTAGAAGGTGTTGTAGTGGCTTTGTTTTGTGTGTGTATTTAGTCTGTAACATCCATTTGCTTTTTAAGCAAACCTATCCGTTGATTACATATATAATCCCGGGATGACTACACGGATAGCAAAGTGTCTGCCTCTTTGATCAGTCGGCTGCGGGTTTGAACTCGCGCCACAGACCTCTACGAAGTCCGAAGCTGCTGCTGTAACCGACTGAGCCATCGAGGCTCTACCAACAATCGAACTACCATGCCGGTAATACTCTGTGGAATATGAAAACAACTTTCATTATAATGTTACAATTCAGCCATTGTTGTACTCTAGGACAGGAGCGATCATATGAAATGACATGCTCTTACATGGATCCTCTATTCAACATAATTACATATGAGGAAACTTGACATTATAATCAATGGGTGGATTATGGCGTTTCGGGTTAAGCCCAACCACTGGGACCTATAGAGGGCATTCAGTGATGCATTACAACCCATGACATTTTTTTTTTTGGCAAAGCAAGTTTTAATGTTGTTCCGCAAGTTATATTTTACTAAGAAATCAACATCTATTGCTTTATAGAGCACCTTATGGAAGTCAACAAATGACGAAAACTGCCGTCATATGTTAACGTCACGTATAACTTGGAACCCATACATTAGAGTGTTCCGCCACTGGCTTCGACTGCTTTATTTTACTCTTATGAATATACTTTTTTTCTAAAATAGGTAATAAAGAATGCTGCCGAAAATTGGGTAGGGATGTAAATTATACTATGGCTGAGTAATATCTTTGTCAAATGCACAGAAAAAAATTATTCCGGAAAAACACCGGGACAAAGGCTCTGAATCTCATAGTGGTCGCGAAATATTTACCTTTTCAGGTTAACAGAGGCGGAAAATTGCCTGAATGCCCAAACAGCCTTATTGACGACCCGTAGTTCGTATCTCTGAGCAAAACATTTTAAATTACAAATCAGTCACAAAATGCATCCGTGCACCAATACCAGTCCTTTTGAGCGCATATTTTCATCCACCAGATCTGGGTCAATATCGGTATTCACGCATGAAATCGCTCAGCTTGAGAGCGGACGACCATAATTATATTCTGACGATTGGAGTAACTGTGAAATTAGGTTATTAAACTTGCAAGTCAGAAGTAGTGTTTACATAGTGGGTGGAACTTTAAACATAAAAACAAAAAGTCTGCACCTCCTGATTCAGATCGGTCTGTAAAATAAGCTACCTCTTCTTTGGGCCACCAATGTAAAACTTCAAAATTTTAAATGATAATCTTTGAAGTATCGATTTATGAGAATTTGGCTGCAAGGCCCAGCACTTGGGCACTTTCAGCCATTCTGTGCTTAAGGTGGAAAGAGGTAGTTGGAGTGGTCAAGACAGAATAAATGAAGTGGGAACAAGGGTCAGTAAAACGTAAAAGAGCGACGAAGGGACGCTGCAAACAACCTTTAGTAATGCCTACAGTGCACCACATGAGGTTAAGTTAAGTATACCTTAGTTTAGCCAGACCACTGAGCTGATTAACAGCTCTCCTACGGCTAGCCCGAAGGATTAGACTTATTTTACGTGGCTAAGAACCAATTGGTTACCTAGCAACGGGACCTACAGCTTATTGTGGAATCCGAATCACATTATACCGAGAAACGAATTTCTATCACCAGAAATAAATTTCTCTACTTCTTCATTGGCCCGTCAGAGACTCGAACGCGGGCCTAGCAGAGTGCTAGCCGAGAACTCTACCGACTCATCCAACAAGGAACTACCACATGAGGTGCACTGACGGCGCTACCCACCTACGGGGAAGCTTTGAAATGTATGGCGGACAGTACTACACAGAGAAACAAAACACGCAAGCAACGAACGCGGGAGAACACATGACCTCCTTCCAGCCTCAGCACTGATAACAAAGGGATATTCAACAAGAATGTTAATTGCACATCTTCTAAAACTGTTCCCTTGGGCAGTTGTTTGTACATATCATTAACATTCTGTCTCTCTCTATAAGTCGCATGGGTCGATTTTATTCTCTAAACTACCCTGATCTACGAGTCCATTTGTCTTCGTCAAATTATAAGACTCAAGGAAAGATTTTGGTCATATCGTCTAGGATGTACGGCTACGACTATCATCAACTCCTTTCGTGATTATCTTGAGACTTTGTTATTTGTTGTCCATTTTTCCATTTTACGTAAAACCAAAAGATATACCAATAAATAGATTTCCTCATTCATCCATAAATATTTTCATATGTGCAATACACGACAATACAATGTCGAGTGACAAATATTCAACGATATTATGGCCTTTCACTGTTAATTATAACTGCATCATCAATGAAATGACCAGTGTCACACTAATTGCACTATATTACATTTACCGTTCCTAATGGAAATTTATTATTTACTTCTAATTGGAATTTTACGGGTAGTTAAAAAATCGGAAAGATTTAGAAAACTGATATGAAATTCTCCAGCACCAATTCACCGAAATATGGCCACATATAAACGTCTTTTTCACTGTAATCTAACAGCCTTTTATGAAATATATGATTTGCCTGCGTTAGTTATGATCACATTTCCGTTAAATTTCATTTTTACATATACAGTACCAGTGTTGCAAACTGCATCTTTGTTAAATAGTTTGGTAAATAAGGATTCTTAGCAGTAACTGTTACGTTGAATTTACTCTAATTATTCTTTGTAACCCGGAAAGTCTAAAGGCGATTCTACTATTGAAAGTTATGGTAAAAAAGTGTATTAATCATACTTTATATTTTTCTAAATCTGGTGTACTTAATTGTTCATATGCTTATAAGCTGCTATTAACCATTCAATCCAGAAAATATTTCCTTTATAACGATGAATGGAACGAGATAGGGAAGGTAAATTGATTAGCTAGTCTTCCAGTTTCCATATTCGCTGAAGGTATTTTGTACTAAGTATGTTGTAATCGACGAATCTAAAAATACTTGCTAGGTGAACTCTCCCAGGTACTACAAAACCGTAGTATAAATACTACTATAATAAAATTAACGTTATTCATAGCTTCCGTCCATATCACAGAATGAAGGCTGTAAGAGAGAGAGAGAGAGAGAGAGAGAGAGAGAGAGAGAGAGAGAGAGAGAGAGAGAGAGAGAGAGAGAGAGAGAGAGAGTTCCAGGACTAATTGAAAGAAAAGTTGCTGAGTAATTTTCATATTTATGATAACTAGGCATTCATTATGGAAATATATTCCAGACTTTAATTATGAGTTCGTGTTTGAATCAGAGCAACACGAAAACCCTTTCCTAGAGGTGTCTAGGGAATCTTGGATGAAGTCTATCCCTTTGTGTGCAAAATACAAATTACCAAGTTGCTAAGATCGTCGTAGATCGCTGTTTTACATAATGTTTATGATGAATTTGACGTCAGTTATTTCCCTCTGCAGTTAGCCAAGTATGCCTAGAGTAAAGAAAGTTGTTTATCTCTCTCCAGACACTGATGTGAAAATCGTTATAGAAGTTTTGGGTTCAATGGAAGAGATGGCAACACTGGCATCAACGATGCATCAGGTTGTTTAGAATTCCATATTCAATAAAGCTGACCATTCCAAATACTTGCATACGTGAAGGTGATGAACATCTACGCTATTCTTAGCACAATGATCAAAGCATCAGCTTCCTAGATGCTTCTCTCATAGACGGATTATATTCTCGTATCGACAACATCCCTGTTATTTTATTCTAAAGTTTTGTTTAGTTCCTCATACCAGTATCCAAGAGATAGCTACTGGTAAAGAAAGGCTGAGTTAGTGTTTAAACGATATGCATAATTCAAACTTAATTCCAGTCAGGATTGCAACCATCTCAAGAACCCATAATGCAATGGACCGTTAAAAATGATCGTGAAAATAGCAGCTGATATAAGTTTTTCCTCAACGAGGCTTGATCTTCACTCTGGAAAGTTGCTGACACATCAAAGAAGTCTAGGTTGACCTCATTCAACTGTTAGATTCCCAACATACCTATGATATAAGTCAGTCTTTGAAGTGTCAACTTATTCACTCCTAAAATATTAATACTTTCTGTTATATTACACATTTTTTGAAGAACTTAAATTTTTCGTTTATAACCATATTACATTGCATGTGTCTGTCCGTTTGAGAGAGAGAGAGGAGAGAGAGAGAGAGAGAGAGAGAGAGAGAGAGAGAGGGAGAGAGAGAGAGAGAGAGAGAGAGAGAGAGATTACCCCCAAACTTAGCCTCTTTGGTACAGGTTGCAAATTATTGTGTCCCTATAGGTTAGATGAAATTGCAACATTGATTAAACAGCCTCTGACAGACAAGCGATATTACATATTATCGCTGAAAATATCAGTGGTAACTATATCCCTAATGAGAGGGGCTGACGTGACAAAGAATTAATTCGTATGTAATGAACTTTAGTCATATAAAATGGTGTCTTCAAACTATGAGTACCATTCAGGTATGCCGTCCATAAAATTGAAAATCCTATTAAACTTAGATATGCTACTGGTTCAGTAAAATTGTATCAATAAGTAGATGAATATTATTTCCAATTTAATTTTTGATAAGCTTAATGATGAAATAGAAGAAGAGGCAGAAATAACTGGGTATATATAGTAATATGAGCTCTTCGGTGCTCGCTACGTGCGTTGGAACCAGGGGCTTCTGTCTCCCCTAACCCTCCCGATCCCCTACCCACCCCGCCCCGCCCGGGGCGGACAAACAGATTTGCAAGAGGAAGGTGGATGTCTTTCTTACCCTCCCATTCCCCCTACCAACCCCCGCCTCCCACCCTGGGGCGGACAAACCAGTTTGCAGGGGGTGGGTGGCTGTGTTATGTCTCCCCTACTGTCACCCAGGTGAGGCCAAAACATGACCAGATCATCTCGGATTTTAATATTAAAGAAGATATCAATAGAGTTAATTTCATTATGGAATTATGATCCAAATGGTCAGAGGAATTTTATGGTGCCAACCTTCGAGTTGGTGCACTTGAGACGATTTTGCCACATGATCACATCACTCGATGCATTATGTCCTCGTATAAGATATGCTTTGGTTCAGAAGTAGAAATAT
>JANJGK010000021.1:13220561-13243178 GCA_039081455.1 Macrobrachium rosenbergii | reverse complement strand
ATAATTTTGTGTAAATTACCGGATTTCTTATTTATCAGCATAAATTCCCTCGTATATTTAGAAGAAAGGTCTTTAACCAAAAAAGAAACTAAAATTCCAAATACTCCCAAATATACCCACCAATTAATTTTTATCCATATTACATACTTACGGGTAAATGTTCCCCTTTATTTTTAATCTTGAAATTGTGACTGTGTTTATATATGTTGGTTTGTTTGTCAAACAGAGGTTAGTTCAGACTGCCAGAGAGAGAGAGAGAGAGAGAGAGAGAGAGAGAGAGAGAGAGAGAGAGAGAGAGAGAGAGAGAGAGAGCTATAATTAACTACCTGCTGGTCAATAATTCCCGTCTGCTGGACTTGGAAAGGATAAAAGAATGCTTAATTTTTTCATCTGGAAAAGACGTGGACTTTTAGGTTAAGAAAGTTGACAAACAACATGTAATTCATTGCACTTTCCTATCATTCTTAAGCGTAAACATGAAAATGCAACTTCTTTTAAAGATAAACAGATACCATCACATATTCGGCAAATAAATGATCACAAAACGCTGTAGATTTTGCAGTATACCTTTGAAAATGACCAATTAAGACCACATCATCAAACGAAAACGCAACAAGAGAAAATATCCCAAAAGCAAAGCAAAATAATATTACTTTGGACTTCCACTTCTGCTACGGTTGTAAGATAAAGATGAGCTTCTGAAGGGTCAACTGCTTAGTTTGCAAGTCACTGTATTTTCTCTTTACTAGTTTTAATCCGGCTGAGATCTCAGACATCTCTTTAATTTCCACGTTAGAATTCTATATCCTTGATAAAACTCCTTAATTTCTTTCCGAACGGAAGTTTTGTTGAAATTTTCTTTTCTAATACTTTACCGCCATATGTAGCAATTTGATGATAGATAAAATAATTATTATTTTTTAACTTTCAAATACAATGCAAGTGCTTTTTTATACATGCCACTGAAATGCTAATTGTCATAGCTGTGTATGCTTCAGTTATTCTCGAATTTTCATCTTAACTGTATCTCGCATTTTTTAACTTTTGTAATTTTCTGATCTGCAGTATTCACGACGTTTTAACAAAATGTTTTCTCCTTATCAGCGTTTAACTTTATCTTCTTGCAAAAGATGTTCCAAACGTTGCATAGATGCGGTATAAATATCAGTTGAAAACGCTTTCACGCAAGCAAGCATATACATATATTTATTCACATGAATTTTTATATTTCCTGATAACTATTATCCCGTCATACCTCTCGACGTTTGTGCAATATTAAAAAAAAGAAAAAAATTATTTTCGTGCAGTATTTTCATAAAAAAAATTATTCAGGCTTTAAACATATTGGAGATCTCAGCTGACTGGGAATTGTGGGGAAGGAAATAAAATGTTTTTCGAAGGAAAGCAAAACAACTTATGCAACAAAGTATCAAATGAAAAATCAAATAAAAATCAAGAAACATGAAACGCTTTTGGGGTCTGAGTAGAGTATTGGCATTGTTCGGCATATTGGACTACTTATTATTATTGTTATTCGGAGAATAAACCCTATTCAAATGGAACAAGCCTACCGGGCCCATTGACTTCAAGTTCGAGCTTCCACAGAATGTGGTGTTCATTTGAAAGAGATTACAGAAGATGACAGGAAATACCGAAAGACGAGAAATACATAAGTACAAGGTGAATTGTTTTGGGGTAGTAATGCAATGATTCTTCGTTTGAAGTTTTGAGGTTCTATTAATGAATGGGAAAGCAAAATTCCAATATATTGTAATCTGTAACATTATTCTATATTCGTCAATAGTATGATTTTCTCCAATTCAAGTTTCCACAAGGTTAACATTGCAAATATTGTTCTTCCCTTCTGGTTTTCAAAACGACAAATTATATTTGATGTTGAAGCAAAAACTAAAAAAATAAACAAAATAAATAAATAAATAAATAAATAAATAGATAGATAGATAGATAGATAGATATGTAACCATATGGTCAATTACACGTTTTGTCGTGACCTATCTCCCGTGTCTTTTCATTAGGGAGATCCAATTCTTCGATGCCAATAACCTCAGCCAAAGGATTGCCTCTTCTTTTGATCTCTGCAGGCATCCTTCTTTCGATGTCCTTCTTTCTGTTCCTGTCTACTCCTTTCGTCATGTCACCGTCATTCCTTCTCTGATCATAGTCAAGGTTGATATAAGGAACTTGATTTTAGTAATGTCTTTCCGGCTCGTGCAGTTATTTACTTCCGTTTTGTTCCTTCCGTAAAACATATCCCACTGTTACTGATGGACCATGATACTGGATCCTGTTCATGGCTATTTTAAAACGACTATGGTAAGCTTTCGGGTTAGATATGGCAATATAATTGAGGCAGTTTCTGGTCTACTTTGCCTAATATTATATTTAAAGCTATTATTTTCATATAAATACAAAAGGATGAAGGCCTTGCCGTTAAGTTAGGTTCACAATTAACACGAGTATTCTTACATTAAAAATCTTTTACAAACTTCTTGTTGGAATTCCCCTCATTTAGCAAAGATAACTTGACTTGGGAAAGAAAACTAAACTCTACATGATGCGAAAGATATAAAAAATTCGTTAAGCGTTATTGACCTTGAGGCGGATAGAGACTTTTGTTGCACAAATAAAATCAAATGTCAGGTGGAATTGTGGTGATGTGTTTGCGAGGTTTCAAGGTTTTTATTGGCTTTGTTCAGTCTTGTTTAAGTGATGATTTTATAAAGGCTGTTTTGTTAGAATCTCTTTAAGATAAGTGCTATAGCTTTGTACTAAAGTGTGCAATGTTTTGTTATAATGGTTGATCGAGAGAATCATACCACTCAGTTGCAACCTGCCTGTGAGAGGAGACTCACTGTGTATCTAGGGAGGAACGTTCTAACCCAGCATCAGTACGCCGTTGCTTTGGGCAGAGTCCGGCTCTTGCTTTGCTTGCGGCTGTGTTGTGCCTAAAACTAAGGTTCTGATAACTGGTTTAAAAAATAAAACGTAGTTTCAGTTCAATATAATTCAGGTTTTCATAACTGTGAGTGGTTATGGTAAGTTTAATCATGAGTAAGAACAATAAATGTAGACAGATTAAGATATTTTTTGAGTGTTCGATCTGAGTAATCCTCTCGCATCTCTTTTCCCACCTATATCTCTCTCACAATCAGAATTTGTAACGAGAGAGAGAGAGAGAGAGAGAGAGAGAGAGAGAGAGAGAGAGAGAGAGAGAGAGAGAGAGAGAGAAGGACTCGAACTGCACAGAAAATATAACAAATATTTAAGCTATAAATATCAAACTAATGCGCTATTTTGTAGAAATGTTTTTCATTTCGTGTATGTTTGAAAAGTGTATAATTATGTTTGAGGCAAAATGGCTTTGAAGTGTTTTCTGAATATGTAAGCTATACGCACCGAGAGAGAGAGAGAGAGAGAGAGAGAGAGAGAGAGAGAGAGAGAGAGAGAGAGAGAGAGAGAGAGAGAGAGAGAGAGTCGAACTGCACGGAAAATATAACAAATATTTAAGCTATAAATATCAAACTAATGCGCTATTTTGTAAAAATGTTTTTCATTTCGTGTATGTTTGAAAAGTGTATAATTACGTTTGAGGCAAAATGGCTTTGAAGTGTCTTCTGAATATGTAAGCTATACGCACCGCAACGCCTAGGTTTTGCTTTACAGAAATGTTTAAGGTATCGTGCGAACGTCGGAGGTGTATAACTGTGTTTGGGGTAAGATGGCTTCAAATTATTTTATCATTATGCCAACTGAGTATTATAATTTTATGAAGAGACTAAAAAGGTTTATACAGCAGGGAAGTGAAGAAAGCAGGATTATCTTATAAATAATTTTAATGAGGCTGAAGATTTGTTTAATATTTCTGTGGGTAAATATATTCAAATGAATCCTCAGTTTTCGAGGTAACCTTTGATATATTATTCAGTGATTCTTTTAGATTAATCTAAATATTCGTAAATCAGGGAAATTTTATTTTTTACAAAATTGTCAAATGTCCAGGATAATTCTTTTTTTAAATTCACTATTTTTTTTTGTGAGTACAAAATAAAATGTTCGAATATAGTTACTTTTGATATTTGAAATACACCAAATAACGGACCTAATATATTCACGGAAAACCGATAGAGACAAAATGTATATTCTGACAGTTACATATATGTATATGGAGTAGGAATGACGGTGATATAACGGAGGAGAAAGAGAGAGAGAGAGAGAGAGAGAGAGAGAGAGAGAGAGAGAGAGAGAGAGAGAGAGAGAGAGAGGAGAGAGAGAGATGTAATATTCTTTGAGACCCTCGGAAAAGGATGCTAGAAGATATAAAAAACGGCGACTAACCTGTGTCTGAGGTTATTGGCATCGAGAAATGCGACATTCCTAATGAAAACAGGCAGAGGATGTCTGACTATTGGGTATTTGATTTTAAGAATCTATCAATTTATATTTTCTATCTTTGGCTGAGAAGCTCAGGAGAATTGAGATACACAGAAATAAGACCTTTTAATAATGGCAGTGACGATGCTTGAGTCTTCGGCAAATATAAGCACTTCGACGAGGAGGATACCAGAAGGATTCTTAACTGTTTCCCCAAACTGCTAACTATAGTGGTAAAAATTCTGAGTGGGGTGCCATCATGGCTGAAGTCATTTTGTATGACATGGATATAATAATAGGTTGTTTGGTTTGTAAAACTGACTGTATAAAATAAACTGCTGAATATGTATGCACTGATTGGCTTAGCTATCATGAAGTCACTTGTGTTGGTCAACTGCTCACCTAATTTCAGAAACAAATGAGAGAGGGTGAAATGCAGATCACCAATTAGTAGTGAAATAATGAAGAGATTAGGGAGAGAAGATCAGCAGCCGGGAGAGGAGCCAAGGGGATGCTGCAAGCCCTCTTAGTCATGCCTACAGTGAACCATGACAATTCACTATAACTAAACAATGTCTTAATTTCGTTCCTGTCCGCATTTTCCAAACCTTTTTGACAGTGACCCAAACATAAATTTTTTCGGCCAAGCGACCCTCAGGGTAGAAACAATTTACATGTTTCTTAAATAAGTCTATAAATTTAACTGATGTATACATCAGTTTTAAGTGGAAGGTCTGAACACTCTCGAATAAGTCAGGAAACATTCATCAAGCTAGCGATAAATTATCAATCACACTTATTTTTCCTTTTCCAGTGTGACTCTTGATAGTCCCAAACTGCGTTGTAAATATAATGGTATTCGATTGTACCCTTTACATTTGTTTTTTTTTATTGTTATTACTGCCGGGATTTTTGCGCCTGCCCTATGAGCCTACAGAGGCCCAGGAGGACTTTAACTTGTCATTACTATTTTCAAGTCGTGTGGGTCGTCACTATGAGTTTGGTAACCACTGGTTTACTGCTAAGACGGCATATGAATAATTATAATAATTATCAATGTCAAGAGGAAGCATCATACTTAACTTTAACATGAAGGGATAACGTCTGATGATTAGACAGTCGAGATGAATAATGTAAAATTTATCCGATGGGATGAAAGAAAAGACAGCCAATAATTAGTAGACGAGTAACCAGTACAATGGTACAATAACTAAGCCTCTAACATACACGATAAAATAAGATCCTCCTCCGTGGAAGGTGACCTAAAATCAATGAACGACAAAATAAAAAATGGCCAACTGAAATGGAGAGAGATAAATGTAATTAGGACGTTAATCAGAGGGAATGGGTTCCTAAAAGGAATTTTATTAATTGATCGTATTTGCTCTAAACATAAGCTCCTAACGAGGGCGTTCCGCGAGGAATGGACAGGCCAATTTCTGATAATTGGTAACGAGATCATAAGGACTTTAAAGACCGAGTTACGAAATAGAACGCTGTGAACGATTACGGAAACAACGAAGATGTCATTAATTTTATCAGAATGAATGAAACAGACCGATAAAATCCGTAGGTTCTACAAACAAAACCTGTCATTTGAATGTATATTTATACACTTACATAAAAATATGTAATGGAATAATGACTACATCAATTCAAAGGATGAAATGGCGTCCTTCAAAATGAGAAGCACAAGAAACTCATTAGTGCTCAGAAGTTGACCGTGGAATCAATAACCTTTCGAGGTTGGGTGAATCAAGGCAGAGACAGGATATCCCCTCTTTTTATGTTGATATATTAACAAACTCGTGAAAATTAAAAATTACATTTCAAATAAATACTAAAATATACATGGAAGAGCAAAGGAAAGAATAAAAAATGAAGAGGAGTAAGAAGAGAAGGCAAACCTTCACTTGCCGCTGCTTGAAGCAAGAATGAAATTGCGATCTGTTGTTGCGGAAACAACCTTTAATTTCTTTCAGTTAAACAAGGCATATCTTTCAAAGTGGATAAAGTACATGAAGATAAATAAAAAAACTGAGTAATAGCATGAGAACTTACTTTCAACTGAGAGAAAGTGATGGGTTAGGTTATCAGAGAGCAGGTAAGGAAAAGGGAGCAACATACCTACAAATCAAGAATTCGAGAAGTTGAGGGGACACTATGGTTATCACAATTACGCCACCAAGGTAAATATATGATAATGACTAGTCGTAAATAGTAAGGAAAATAGGGACAGATGAATATAAAATTCTCACGAATACGGTGATAACACGATACTTGAGATTTTTTAATGCATGCAATAACTGTAAAATTAAAAAGAGCCGTACTACCGAGTAAAATTGTCGTATTCCAAAGACAGTTTCCAGGGTCATGAGTCAAATGCTAACGATAAGTATTTACTTCACATTTGCGCTTACCACAAACCAAAAAGATTACTAGAGAGAACGAGAAAGAATGAGAGAGGGAGAAAAAAGTTCATTGAAAATGCGTTTTGTGCTTGTGCATCAATAGCTTTATGACGCATATGATTATGTTTCTCATTTTGCCCCTTTTCCGACCCTTCCTCCAGGGTAGGATTGAACTTCATATAAGGGCATAATTTAGCAGGTAACAGGGCTGCATTGATATACCAAAGGCGACGGGCCTTGGTTCTCAAAGACGCTCCGTGGCTTCGCGCTTGCCGTATAGCCAGGTTGAGCCCAAAATGTCGTGATTAAACAGTAAAGAACGAATTTCAGATGATTGGCTCCTCCTGCATCGGTTAAATTTCTCATTTGTACGCCAAATTTTTGTGCGCTACGACATTAACATGACATACACGGGACTCCAGGGAACAAAGTACACAATCACATGAGTTCTTAAACCAGCACTTAGGGGATTTGGCTGTATTCTAGGTCGCTTAAAGTGCAAACGAAAGCAAGGAAATGATAATACATTAACGCCAAATATTCTTACAAGGAAAGATGTCAGTTTATGAAGAAGTTTATTTATGTCAATGAATATTCACACGGCTGGCGGGGATTTAACAGAACGTTTCGAACGAAGGGGAAAACTTGGGAGGGTAAATTTACCGCAGTTCACGGGAATTTCAAAGAAAAATAATACCAAATAAAATATCATAAAGATTTCACCATGCACAAAAAAGAAGGAAAAAATTTTATGGGTAGTATGCAGAGTAGGGAGACAGATAATCAGTGTTACTTTGAGGGCTTCAGTGGGGGACAAAACCCCCCCGGCCAAGTCAGGGTACGGCACCATAAGTTAGGATAGGAAGGGAAGGTCTGGTTAGGTCAGGACACAACATCCTAGGAAAGGTTAGGATTTCACACACCCACCCCTGTCTCCCTACTCTGCATCCGCTCCAAATTATTTAATACATATTCATAGAAAGCAGATGTTTTCTGCATATCCTCACTTGCAAAAATATAACCTGATTCTTGAATCCGTTGAAGACACTAAGCAACATGCGCAACTTACGTGGATACCAACCTAAGTTTGCCTACAAATCGTACCATACCTGGCATAATTATCCATTTAACTCCCAAACACTCTACACGTGACAACTGCGGAACACTATTTGAAGCATATTTTACAATGAATATTTGGCGATTTCCAACACATGGTGAGCAGAGCATTCAGTACAAAATAAGCACTTTTTGTTTAATAGTTTTAGAGTTTCCAGCGCAAGGTGATCAGAGCACTCAATATGTGATATTCATAATTTCAAGTAAACTAAATTAGATAGGCTAGGCTAGTTAAAGTATTATCAAATAATATACTAAAGAAACAATGGCTTCACTATCCCACACAATGCTCACATCACTTATTAGTGACTTTAAATCCCAGTTTTACCCTTTGCTGGAATTCCCACATTGGAACAACAAGAATAACCAACTACAATGAAAACACCAAGGGGTGAAAATTTACTTTTTGCAAACACTGGTGTGATGATTAACCAGTTTTTACGTCAACGTTGCTCTCATACGGAGTTTAGGTATGGTCAAAGAAGAATTTATTAATTTTTCTTAATGGCTTAAGATGTGGTAAGATAAAGCTCCAAGATCTTGACATCTGTTTCTAATGAATAAGGACCAGGTCCCACACTTTGCTCTAAGGATAACCAACAACATGAAGTCTCGGTAGGAAATTCTGGAGTAACAATAATCAGCTGAAGACACAGATCAGAGATTAACCAAAACTTCGACTCAATGTTATACCCTGACTCATGCATTCATCCTGGTAACGGAGAGCCTTCCAGAGGCAACAGATGATTTCTCACTCGTACGACGAAAAATGCCATGGGACTGACATCGAATGCCGTCCACGTGGCAAGGGGAAAACTCCAGTACCCTTGGCCTTCTGGGAAGCAAATCCAACAAAATTCTCGCCAAAGGATGGCGAGAAAATCACAAAATTTGACTCAAGTACCAGGATGAAACAACAAAATCTCTTTCAAGTCTGGAGGGAAAAAATCTACGAGTCTTGCCCGGGAACGCGGAGAAAATCAATACTTTCCCCTACGTGTGGGGACAACTTCCAATCTACTCCCTTCCACAAAGGAAGAGGAAATAAAAGTTGTATCCTTCGATGATTCTATCCGGTCGAGGCTGACCGAGCGAAATGTGAGGGAAATTTGTCGACTATAAACTTCTCTGCACGTTCTTCCAAAGATATCGTCAAATTATCTACAAATTAATCATAATTTCCATCTCCACTGACCAGTCCTCCGTGCGAAAGTTAGTTTCCTTAACCAGTTTTTCTTTGGCTTCAGGTTTCATAACATTGGCGTGAGGGGGCAGATTGCCTGGTTATCAATTAGCAATCCAACAGGCCCTGAATATCAAGCTATAGAGAGACACAGAGAAAGAAAAAATATATTAGTAAAATTTAACGATTGTAAAGCTAATAGGAAAGTCGTGAAAATAATTAGGGATTGAAATATTAAATGACACTTTTTTTTCTTTCATTCGGCTTCTATTATGCTTTCCCAAGAGGCCATTTGTGGATAGCCCTGATCGACATCGGTGCCCTGAGGCTCGAGGCCTTAATCAGCCAGGATGGTTGTCCTATGGACCCAATGCTATTTGCTTCCCTCCAAGTGTAGACGTTTCTGTATTTAAAAAAAAAAAGTAAAAAAATGAGCCGAAGTTTCTTTGGCGCAATCGAGTTTTCTGCACAGCGTATAATACTGTATGAAACTCTCAGCCACGGCCCATGAAACTTTCAGCCGCGGCCATGAAACTTTCAACCACTGCCCGTGGTGGCCTGTGTTGTTGGCACCTGTAGAGGTGCCAGACGCACGATCATGGCTAACTTTAACCTTAAATAAAATACAAGCTACTGAGGTTAGAGGGCTGCAATTTGGTATGTTTGATGTTTGGAGGGCGGATGATCAACATACCAATTTGCAGCCTTTCTAGCCTCGGTAGTTTTTAAGATCTGAGGGCGGACAGAAAAAGTGTGGATGGACAGGCAAATAGGCATCTCAATAGTTTTCTTTTACAGAAAACTAACAAAAAAAGAAGTCACTTACACAAAGAAATCGTCCTTATGCGCTTCAAGGCGCAATGTGGTCGCATTCGCTATTCATCACCGACACTTCCATCAGAGGAAAAGGGATGAGAAAAACGAACTTTCTCTGGTAATTGGTATGAGTTAATCATTGTTCAACAAGATATTTAAAACCTCCTAACTGAATCAACAAAGACAGATAAATCAAAAAAGAAAATGAGGTAACTTTTTAATCCAAAGAACAACGAAGAAGCGAACGTGTCTCAAACTTTCTCAGATTAGATCTTTAATCGACGGGTAAAGTTATTTCATATGAAATAATAAAAAAAAGCAGATATGACCGTGACTAAAGTAGAAATTATGAAAGTACAAATTCTGTTAATGGGTTTGATAAGGATTAAAAACTTGCCAAGCCTCGAAATTATTGAGACAATAATTCAGAACAAATAGGAGGATCGTAAATATCGCGAATATGGCTTGATTCACAAATCAAAGCATTCGTAAGAATAAAAAGAATGAGTAATCACTATCACTGAATGAATGACAGGGGAGGATGGGCAGTTACGACAGATTTTTCACGAATGAGAAAATGACAATCTATGCGACCAAACTACGAGCAGTTGATGATGAACAGGAAAACCTATGGTGTGTTCAAAAGGAGAATTGCAACGAAAAATAATGGACATAAAATGCAGACTAATGTTACGTATTTTAGGCGCACAAAACACTAAAAGGACAGCCGTAAGAGAGAGAGAGACGAGAGAAAAGACAAATTAAAACTTGGTATGCGAATTCATGAGATTGTATTACGAACGCAACGAACGAATTCGATGAGTGAATTGTCAGGGCAGAACAGGAATTGCAATCATATACAATGAAGAGAGACAAAGAGAAGGAGGTATATGAAAACCTACGAAGACAGTTAATGTTCAAATTTAGATTTGCAATGATGTAAAGTGACTGCCCTGTTAAACCACTTAAAAAAGGATTATTGATGATTCTCAATAGGTACAGGACTCTTGTACCGTTCTCGAATTCAGTACCAGACCACGGGGTTTTGAAGGACATCGTATTTAACATCTTTACGTCTCTACGTTTTTCTTCCTTTAGCACTTTAAAATTAATCTTGCGTTCCGTCTCTTTCGAAATGCTTTATGGCTTCACTCAAGTAAACATAGATCTGACGGGGATCGACAATTTCTCCGAAGAAAGAGAAATCCGCGCAATAATTCAACACTTTAAATATTTTCCCCAATGTATGGTAAGTGGTGAAAGTTCAGGTTATTGTATGTCTCTGTTACAACCGTGGGGAGTTTGAGGAGTGATTATTGGAGCTACTTTGGCTTGTTATTTACGCGTCACCTACTCCGACGTGATAGTACTAAACATGGCTGAAGCTTCTTGGGACGCCGTGTTTAGTAGTAGCTCCTCGGGATCAAAATATTATTTACACCCATTTCTATATTATGTGGTCGATAAATTATATTAATAAACGATTTCTTCGTGCGGCCGTCTACTTACATTTACCATACGGTGTTTAGTACTAGCACCTCGGAGTAGGTGACGCGCAGATAACAAGTCAAATTTCACCAGATACTTTTTTTTTTTTGTGAATGTGACTCTCAAAATGCCTCATATATTGGAAACAAGGCAAAATGTTCCGTTTTAAAAGGAACTCAAAATCTTAGATTATATTTGAAAACTGGCAGGAAATTATAACTTTGACGAAAGTGTGGGTGTTTCCATGGATTACGAGTGGGAGTCATAGCGAAATATCTCAAAAGGGGGACTTTTGTTGGTACCGAGGGCTGTGCAAATAAAAATCACAACTAAGTGCCACATTTGAACCTTTCCAAAGTGGTTCTTGTACATTCTGTTACAGTGAAATGCTATATAGTTGTGCACAAGCTATAATAATACAACATCACCTATTAAGCTTGAACTGTCTTATTTTCAATTTACTTCACATTGTTCTTTCTTTCTTTTAGAATACAGGTAGCCTACTCCAGTTAAAAGGATTGGTAGACCTATCAGGAGATTGTTTATTTTGTTTTGATTTTTTCTTATTAGCATTCCTATGCTGTATGTGTATTAGTGTCAACAAATCATGCAGTAGAGTTTTGAAATATAAAAAATCGTATTTGCAACAGCACTTCACAAAACATACTGTGATAAACCAGACATTAGCTTTCCCAGAACTCAGTTATGTTCTCTGTGCGCGATTTCTCTTTCTCCTTCAGTGTCACCGGCGGAAATGAACGCACTGGAAATAATGGATGTCATTCTAGCTTTGCTGAAGAGCTTACCAAGACCAAGCTATCATAGGCATATGATTATTTTGGAGTGAAAACATCTTAGTATACATGGGGTAAATCAAAAGTTACGGCGGAGCCTTTCTCACATTTTTTTTGCATATATGATGTAGAAAGGTCCCTTCTTTCATTATCATTTGCAGAATCCTTCATGTAGAGTTGTAGGCTATGGATTCACTCGAACCTGATGACCACGAATTATTTCAGGAGTTGGTGATCCATGTTGTACATACTGAGAGTGAGGATACTCGTAATAAGCAGAATCGGGAGAATCTGGAATCACCAACACCTACCACAAAGGGGCACTAGCGGAAACTCCTACCACAAAGTTCTGTCTCTAATCGTAGTGGTGGAAGAGAAAACCTTGGACTATACATTTAAATTTCAGATTATTTATTACCAGGCTCTGTCAGAAGTTGTGAGATATGAAAGAAGGTACTCGAATCCCGAGAAAGAAGGATTGAGTCCCAGAAAAGCTAATTACAACTGGAAAAGAAATCTTTGTTGAGTAAACATGTGATGCCAGGTATGGTACGACACTGTTAGCCCACTAACAAAAAGTAATCGTACTACATAATGAAACAAATCCGGAAGGAGCCATATTTTCATAAAGTAGGGATTCAGTTTTTATACGTATTATATATTGGGATGGTCCTCAGCACTATACTCAAGTTAGTTACTAGCGAACACTTTCAAACTTGAAGACATTGAGTTTGTCTTTCATATGTATAATCTTCATCGCATAGAAGCAAGTTTTGGAAACCCCATTTCGTTTTATAATTTACACAACCTAAAAACCTCATTTGTTTTGATCGCTGTCTCGAATATGAACATTTACTTAAGAAGCCAAATATAAGAAATAAAGAAGTGCTCACTAATTACGACAGAATTTTTTACTGCCCTCTCTATGATATACAGGTATTTACCTTCATAGATGAGTGAGAAATATAAAAAGCATTTGTCAAAATAAAAAAAGCCTTACTTTTAATCTACGGGCTGTCAAAGTTTTTTTCTTTGATGTTGAATGTCGGCACATAAAAACATACAAGTATGATGCTTCGGATGAGGATGGAGGATGAGGCTAAAGTAAAAAAAGGTATACAAGAAGGAAATTATTCATAAAGTAAACGTTTGACCTGCCGTTCTCTTTGTATCTGATTGCTTTGTACCAATGCCTCTCCAAAGACACCGGTGGCTCGAGAGGCGAGGGCGTCGCAATACCCCGTACACGCTTTTAGATGCGTTTAGAAGGCTCCACCTGATATTCTTTACTGACTTCGTTGAGTTTTTATTTTCTTTTCCTTCTCCTCGGTCTTCACTCTAGGACTTCTTCGTTTTCCGATGGTGTTTCTTGTCTCACGTAACTTCACTGACCAATGTACCTCTTGATATCGAAAGATGTGTTCCAGAATCGTTCGTTTGTGCTACAGAATCGTTCGTTACCCGTCAAGCAGCAGGTTTCAGCCCACATGTGAAATCTGGCAACTGAACTTTTGTTACATATTTTTCATTACACTCCTTATTCATCCCCATTCCTTTCAACCAAGTCGCACGAGTAAGAGGTGGCAGCATCACCTGGCCATTTGGCTGTGAGGATAATGAATGGCTGTCGAAATTGTGGTGGTCCCGGTCGCCATTGGTTTTTGCTGATGAAAACGAGGAAAGCGACGGAGTAATGTTTTTGTCCCTTTTCAAATTCTATGTTCTTATTTCGTTTTATGCTGAGCTTCCTGGCACACTGAATAATGATTGATTACTTAAGTATTTGAAATGATTTAAGAAATTTAGGCTGTCAAGCAGAGCACTGGAGGACTTTCGGCCATTCAGCGCAGAAGACAATGAAAAGAGGGAATTGGAGGGGTTGTACAGCATCATAAAGATTTATATATATTTATATATATATGTAAATATATACATGTATATATATATATATACATAATATATATATATATATATATATATATATATATATATATATATATATATATATATATATATATATATATTTCTGACTCACGTCGGGATCGAACCCAGGTCTCTCAGGTGGAAAGCAAGGGCGTTATCCACTGGGCCTTGCTTTCCACCTGAGAGACCTGGGTTCGATCCCGACGTGAGTCAGAAATTTATTTCTGTTCCACACGTGATTGTGTGTTGATGATTTCTATATATATATATATATATATATATATATATATATATATATATATAGAGAGAGAGAGAGAGAGAGAGAGAGAGAGAGAGAGAGAGAGAGAGAGAGATGCAGATGGACTTTTTAGTCCCTTACTGTACCTCCATTCCCACTTCCTTTCTTCATTCTTGCTGTTGAACTCCTTTGACTATTATTTATCAGTGCAACTGTGGGATGGTCTCCCAGTTCCACCCTTAAACCCTCGTTATTCATCTTTATTTTCCGGATCTCTTTATCTTGCTGCCCAACCACTCCAACTCCCTCTAATCAGGGCTTATTCGATGAATGGCGGAAAGGGTCCCAGTTGATATTTGTTTTCACTGCAGTATGTACCTTCATCACTTTTTCCCTTATATCCTAACACACACAAACACATTTATAATACATACACACAAACGCAAACACATTTATATATACATACACACAAATGCAAACGCATTTATAATACATACACACAAACGCAAACACATTTATATATACATACACACGAATGCAAACACATTTATAATACATACACACAAACGCAAACACATTTATATGTACAATAAACACAAACGCAAACACATTTATAATACATGCACACAAACGCAAACACATTCATATATACATACACAAACGCAAACACATTTATATGTACAATACACACAAACGCAAACACATTTATAATACATACACACAAACACAAACACATTTATATATACAATACACACAAACGCAAACACATTTATATATACATATACACAAACGCAAACTCATTTATATATACACAAATATATATAATACACATACACATATATATACACACATACATATACATATGTGGGGGTTTGTATGTATGCGCAAGGATATGCTAGAGAGAAGTGATGAACGTACATATCGCACTTGATACAACTGTCAACAGTGGGAAACACTACCTAGCGTGAATCGGGACAATGTTGCATCTTCTGCCTCTGGCGAATTCATAGGGTTAAGAGGTAAGGTCAACAAATTTCATTTTGACAATGGCTTAAGTTCCACAGTCTCAGGTGAACTATTACCTTGTCGGGTTGGTTTACATTAAGCTGCGGTCATGCCAGTATGGGGCCTTGTCCAAAGGTAAGTTGGATTTGGTGTGAGAGGAAGTAAGGGGCCTGTGTGGTACCTGTGTTTAATATTTTGTTAAAATGAGTGTTTTTTGGTTAATTGACCTTCATATTTCGTCTCTATTAGATGGAATGTGCCCAAAGGTAAGTTGGATTAGATGTGAGAGGAAGTAATCGAACTTGCCTTTGGGCACAATCCATCTAATAGAGACGAAATATGAAGGTCACTTAACCCAAAAACACTCAACTTAAAATATTAAATACAGATATCATCTATATGGCTTGCTTCACATAAACCTGTATATTTGCCTCATTCCATGTTTATCTGATAGTTTGATGAGCTGCCACTTAAATTGTTTTTAACCTTTCTTTCGAGTTGTAAAGCGTTATTAAACACGTATGTTGCTGCAATCTCCCACAGAAAACCGTTACCCTTAAAGTTAGGCCCTTTATTAAAATTTAATTTCTATTGCTTTTATCGGATACTTAGGGTGACCCTGATTTGGCCCTTCATTATTCTTTTAACCATTATGAAGCAGTAGAAAATAGCAATCCCTTTTTAAATCAATCCTAAGATTCATTTTCTTTATAGAATTACTAAAACCCAACAAACCGTTCTTGAAGACTGAAAAAACACACATGCTCTTGTAGCATCGAGCACTATAATATAATCCTTTCTTTCACCATCTTACATTGGTGGCAGCGTAATAAAAGTCTTTGTAAATTCTTTAAATACGGCTGATTCTCCTGCATTGCAGGCAGCGAGTAAACAATCTTTATCAATGTTTACCTGCTGCAACTATCGTACACATTTGTAATTTCGTCAGTGTCCTGATAATCCTAAATAAACATAACAAACCATAGCCATATTCTTGTATCCACTAACCTTCAACAAGAAACAACAGGAAACGGAACAATAGACTACCTACATCCCCAATAGGTATAAAAAAAAAAGTTAGTAGACAGACGTCTTATGTAATAAGACCTCCCAACCCCACGTGGTCAGTGGCTACGCCCCTAACTATCCTGGCAGTTTCACGGCTTGATAACTCGACTTTTTACTGCTGTTTGTTTGGACTTACTTTGAAGGTTGGAAATATCAATAGTTGTGACAAAGATTGAGAAGTATGACTCGTTCTAAGAAAAACAGACCTACTTCTGGTTATCCTACCAACTAATCTTGTCCTCTCTCAGCGAAAAGAATCGGGAATAACTAGGCAACACCTGCGGAACCTCCTCACCCACTTTCCCCTTCATCCTCCATCTACTCTACAAGCCTTCCTTCCTCGTTCTCCGATGTCCTTAAACCTTCCTCCTTGCCCTCCTCCCCCTCAGCCAGCAACGTTGCAAAAGCCCAATGGTTTGAGCGCGAAACCAAGGAATGTCTGGATAAATAAAAATGAAAGGAATCTACTACTCCAAAGTGTCCAAACTGTTCTGAAACTAACATGCGCAGTTGAAGGCAAGAACAAATCCATCTAGACCGACCCCAATACCCGCACCGTCACCCAAGTCAATTACAACCAAAGAACCACGGAATGAAACAGCAGAAAAACCAGTGGAAGCAGCACTAGTTTCTCGTGTTACGAGAAAGAGACAAACCAAACAGCCAACGCTCACAACGCCCCTCCCCCATACTCTTTATCCCGATACCAAACATACCTCAAAGTTGCCTTGTATTTGCGTCCCGTAGTTCAAGCTCCCTATTGGACAGGTAAAAGACCAATTGAAAATACTGATGACTCGAGGTGAACTCAGATACTCATGAAACCACTGACAGAATTTCTCGACAGAGTTCAGCAATGGCATGGCACTTCCTTCCCCCGGCGATTTTCTTGTCGAGCATCACTTCGGTAGTCTCTAATCTCTTTGATTGGCGGTTGGCCTGTTTCTCCTAAGCTTACCTCTCTCCTTATCGCCTTACTGAGGGGGCAAACACAGGCCAAGTGCCATTAATTACTCTAACAGCACATGATCTTCTTGAGAGACAAACACGACCACACGTCCTTTCTCAGTTCAAGCGAAAAACCCGATTTCTGTCCTACAAAAAATTTTTTCATTTTTCTCCATCGATTCCTGCTCCTAGAGATCAATGCTTTTTACTTTCCTTTATCGGCAAACTAAATATGGCATGGAACCTCCGTAGAGTTTTTCATCAGTTTTCCCACTTTTTTTTTTTTGAGGATACGTTTTTCCAGTTTTATTTACTGGCTATCTTAGACTAGCCAAGATTTGCAGCCCTAACTGTTGACATTTTCATTTCACATGACCATTTTTCACTTGCATACCACCCCTTTCGTTTCTTTTACTGTACCTCCTTTCATATTCTCTTTCTTCCATCTTACTTTCCATCCTCTCCTAACAATTGATTCATAGTGCAACTGCGAGGTTTTCCTCCTGTTACACCTTTTAAACCTGTTACTGTCAATTTCCGTTTCTCAGCGCTGAATGACCTCATAGGTCCCAGTGCTTGGCCTTTGGCCTAAATTCTATATTCATTCATTCATTTATCAATTTTTACTCTCTTTATCCATGAACATTTCATCACTTCAGATCACTGAATGACACTTAAGGGCCGCTCTATGAGCAAGAGCCTGTGCTGACATAATGCCAGCTCAGTCAAAAACAACAACATGAGATCAGGTTTTCTGGTGAATAAATCATGCACACAATATAAAAGAAAGAACCAATTCGTGTATATGAATGTCTCATTTCCATGATGTACACCCAGCATTTTTGGTAAATGATCTCAGATCGTATCTCCCAGCGCCTGCACAATGAACGTCATTATGTTGCATTTTTCCATCCCCTGTATTCTGTTTGGATAAGATATCGAATGCATTGGTATACTGAATCATGTGCAGTTTCTCCTCATCGCTCTAAAGAGAGTTTTTCTTGTTCTCTTCCATTGCCCCTGAGCCAATCTCTGTTTTTGCTCATCAAATAGTTCTCCCTTCTATTCATTAAAGATACCATTTGATGGTGTCAAGGGTTAATAAGTCTCGCTTTTCTTCTGGTTGGCAGTAATATTTAGTTCTATCTTAGGCTGCAGGTTGGTATCACATATTCGTATTGGTAACTGGTTATACGAAGCATAACTGACAATAAATCAGAAACTAAGAAGTACTGAGTAACATCACTAACATCCCAGCCCGAGAAGAACCCTAAAAGAGTTCAGAGGTCTGGTTAAACAAATCATTTATAACTAACTATAACACAGTAACAACAGTTGATTTCACACTTTCATGCGCCTTCTGCAGCAGCTCCGTTTCACGGGTTTGTAAACGTTCAGTTGTTTTTCTGAGAGTAAAAACTTCAATTGTTTTTCTGAGAGAAAAAAATTCAATTGTTTTTCTCAGAGTAAAAACTGAACTGAGGGTGTTGTAAAGCACATTTAGCACACAAATATATACTACAATGGTACAAACTAATTCAGCTTTTAATTGATAAAAAAATTCAGCTTTTTTCACAGAAATTAAGTTTATAGGGGCTGAACAAAGGAAAATGCAATGTCCGAATGCGGTCAGAAGGAAAGTCTGTGAATCTAGAATAGACATGATTTGACAGGAAGCTAAAATCTCATAGCATTAGGAAATGGATATTTCTAGCATTCGATTCACTTATAAGTCATATGAACCCCAAACCTTTCCAGTAATAACGTAGATATGTTACCTTCAAGGTGAAGGGACTGGGTCATCCATTACCATTTTACATATTCAACAAGTAGGCATGGAATCAGCGAGTCAATACGAGTGTTTGTTGATTTGAAAGATGAGTAAATACTGTTTTAAAAAAATGATTGACAATATGAATACAAGCCTTTGAGCCGAACAATTAAGATTTTATGAGGAATAATATTCGATTTTTTCCGGTGAGTCATATTAAACATTGTTATTTTCGCCACGCAATAACGGCCAACAATTTGAAGCGCGGTAATAAGCGAATGGGTATTAAAATGTTTTTTAATTGCGCAGTTAGTTCATTACGAGTTAGAGAGGCACAGAAGGGCAGAAAGAGAGAGAGAGAGAGAAAGAGTGAGGGAGATGATCATATTTGGTGTGAGGATTGCCTCATCGAGACCATCCCCCCAACCCCCCCTCCATTTTTAGTTACAAAAAGATTTTCCTATTTTTGACTGAATACTAATAGATTCAAATATATTGCCACAGAGAAGACATTTGAAGACAATTCTCAGCTATTTGTTGTGTAGAACGACCTTCAACATCTTAAGAAAGGATGGAAGGTGAAGAAGAAAGGTAACTCTTCTTCTTCTTCTTTATCTTCAGCTTTTCCCATCTTTATATGGGGTCGCTATTTGTTATTAGTCTTCTCCATCTTCTGCGATCATGCACCATTACCTCACTCGTTAACTGTGTCTCTCCATCTCATTCTTTGTCTACCTCTCCTCCTTGTTCCAGGCACTTCCATATTCATGGTTCTTTTACATACAGAATCCTCCTCTCTTCTCATAACATGTCCAAACCAATCTAGCCACTGGGGGGGGCAAGCCAGCCCAACTTGGTGCCGGTCCCAAGCCCGGGTAAATAGAGAGGGTTAGTGACAGGAAGGGCATCCGACTGTAAAAACCCAATGCCAGAACCATGGTTAGTCTAATCCAGATTCAGGGAAGAAGAAAGGTAACCTATTACTTTAATCCGCTGTCCAGAGGGCATACATCGCCAAGATATTATTCTAGCCTCAATCCAGCCTGTTTTGTTATCTGCTTTATAAAGAATGATATCAGGTAATGTATGTTCCATGGCTAGGTATCCCGGAGAGTTGAGAGCATTTCATTTTGAGATGTAGTTACAGCAAACGCTGGATGTAATACAGGACACAAATAGACGAACATACAGATGATAAGGAAGGCATATTTAAAAACGACTGGTTTGGAAAATAGCTGGATAATAACTTTTGCTACGGTTTCCCAGGCAAGAATTAATAAGCTCATGATTTTATACAGCTGCCTGCCATTCAACTAAAGCTTAAGCGTTTGGTTTTGGTTTTCTGAAAAAAAAAACTATTGTGCCGGCATAGTCAGTCCGTCCGCACTTTTTTCTGTCCTCCCTCAGATCTTAAAATCTACTGAAGCTAGTGCCCTGCAAATCTGTATGTTGATCTTCCACCCTCCATTCATCAAATATACCAAATTGCAGCCCTCTAGCCTCAGTAGTTTTTATTTTATTTAAGGTTTAAGTTAGCCATAATCTTGCATCTGGGAACGATATAGGCAAGATCACCACCGGCCCGTGGCTAAAGTTTCATGGGTCGCGGCTCATACAGCATTATACCGAGACCACCGAAAGATCTATTTTCGGTGGCTTTGATTATACGATGTACACAAAACTCGATTGCGCCGAAGAAACTTCGGCGCATTTTTTACTTGTTTCTGTTGTGTATTCTGTAAGACATCTTGAGAGCGTTGCTATGAGACTGCGCCCACATACTTTCCTTGAGGCGATTAAAGAACTGAGGAGGAAAGAGGATTGAACTGGAAGGTGGAAGATCACGTTTCTTTAGGTGAAAAATATATAAGGAAGAAAACCATGCTCGCTCTCTCTCTCTCTCTCTCTCTCTCTCTCTCTCTCTCTCTCTCTCTCTCTCTCTCTCTCTCTCTCTCTCTCTCGCAAGCCATTTCAGTAAACTTACATGCTGCTACACACGGTAATCTCAGATTTTTCGAACTACAGGTCACGGTGATGCAAGGACTGTCTTTTGCCATTTGATGACAATCTCACCAAAAGTGTAGCAACTGTAGTGGCTTCAAATACTAAAAGTATAGCATTAATGTAGTAATTTCATGTACTAGGCGTGTAGCAACTGTAGTGATTTCATATACCTTTCACAGCTGACTTCACTTGAGGATAATCCTTGAAATGAAGCGGCGAAATGTAAAATTCTCAACAGAATCAAGCAAATGGTAACACCGGCACGCAATTTGGCATTGTAATTCTCAAATGGTTACTAATAAAAACTAGCCATTTGAAAATCGAAGATGACGGCCTCTTTCCAAGATGGGCGCCATATATACATATATGTATATATACGTAATATATACACTATATACATATATGTATATATACATACATACATATACTGTATATATATATATATATATATATATATATATATATATATATATATATATATATATATATATATATATATATATATATATGCTAAAGATATTAGTTGCAATTTATTTGAGTACGTAAATAGCAATATCTTAAATTTCAAAAAGGCTACGTCGTCCTTTACTCATGTTACAATTAAAGATAAATAAACATTGCTGAATATAATCATATATATCCGTAATAAAAGTTATAACAAATCAAATGAATAGATCAATAACTTCTATTTGACTCCTGCATATTATGATATTCTCATCGCCTGTTAACGGAAAAGAACTTGCGTTAATTCCTCCAAGCCGCTTAAATATCGGAGCTTTTTAATCCCTTTTTAGACGAGTGAACGATGCTAAGTTTTACTGCGTTGATTTTGGTTGATGTTCTGTTCATCAAATGTCTCAGTTATAGATCAACTCTTAAAATGTTTGATCCTCAGTGATAGAGCTGAATAGCGCACATTTAGATCAATGACAGGTTAGCCTTCTTTTCAGGGATGTTCAGAATAGTCCGGTGTAGTTTTGTTGAAAAAATAACCGGTTCCGTATCCGTCCGGATTCCACTATATGTTCATTTCTTTTTTTTGTGATGGCCATAGTGCATTAACACATTTCCAGATATATAATTCATATATGCCACAGTGAAGGTTATTACCAGAATATTTCCGTCGGCACATACACCACTCTAGCATTGGTGGGGCACGGAGTGGGACTAACACCATCATCTTGGTTGTATTTTCTGTAAACCTCTATTATTATTATTATTATTATTATTATTATTATTATTATTATTATTATTATTATTATTATTATTATTCAGAAGCCAATGACTTGAAATTCAAGCTTCCAAAGAATACGGTGTTCATTCGAAAGAAGTAACAGAAGGTAATGGGAAATAAAGAAAGAGGAGAGCAGTTATTAGAAAATCAGATAAATTAACAAATTAATAAATAAATAAAAATGTAAGTAAAATTGGGGTAGTAATGCACTGTATCTTCGCTAGAA
>JANJGK010000021.1:13173061-13215561 GCA_039081455.1 Macrobrachium rosenbergii | reverse complement strand
TATATATATATATATATATATATATATGTATATATCTATGCATGTATATACATATATGCACACATATGTGTATATGTATATATATATATATATATATATATATATATATATATATATATATATATATATATATACATATACATATATTTATACTTAAGAGTTAAAGCTAGTGAGAAATTATACGCCAATTTTGTTGGAAAAATGCATAATTTAGAAATGTGAATAGACATCAATTTAGGCGGGAAGACTAGATCTTAAAAGTGCGCTTTGAATAAAAATTATTACATTCCAAAGCAACAAATAATTTCATTTGTAAAACCTCATTTCAGAATGAAGTGAAGATGTAAGTATAAAGAGAGGAAATTCTATGCCAGTAAGAAAAAAAATTCAAATTCCCCAAGATTTACTGGTATAACCGTGCTCATGACGAAAGTTGACAAGTCTGGTGCATCTAATTTTAAAGAAGAGGAATTTTGCGGAAAATGAAAAACCTTTTTTAGTGATGACAATACTATACATGGGAGTAAAACAAAAATCTCATGCCTATTATGAATGATGATATCAAGATAAATGTGAAAGAATTAAATTACTAAAGAGACAAGATAATTGCTAAAACTCTTAGTCCAAGAGCCCACCACGATTTATTTCCCGGATATGACCAGATGTCTAATGGGTATTTCTTGAAAGGGTATAACATAGGGTATTCAAAACAGGAACTCTTAAATTTTGAAAGTGGTGGGTCTGGATTTTATGAACCTTTTTGACCAAAATGCAACTTTCCAAGTTCCTCCCATTTTTAAAAAGTGTATATCTATGAATCAAAATATTTCTATGGACAAATAGATTCCTTTGCTATCAATTTTATTTCAGTTATTACAATATGTAGAGAACAGAGGTCAAACGGTCAACGGTTTCGCAATATGCTCTAAAATTTGGACCACAGAGAACATTCTCCTCATTATACAACTAAGATGGTGCCAAATACCTTTTAAACCTCACTGATTTAAAAGAAATCAGACATCTAAGCAGTTTTTGGAAAAAGTTGGTGCCCATAGCAGCCATACACTGAGTGTTATAAGAAAATTAACACTCCCACTAACACTACGGAAATGATGACCAGTGTACAACCTATATAACTGCATAAATTCTATCCTATAGACTACACTGATCAAATGATGATGATGATGATTGATGATTGATGATTGATGCTTGATGATTGATGATGATGATGATGTTTGAGTAACTGTTAAGATCTGTACAATGAATATGTGCATTTTTCCAAGTCATCATACAAGGCGATCCAACAAACATAGCCCCGTTGCAATGCATCATCCATCATCCAGGCAATGATTGTTCTGGTGAAGACATACTGCCATTCACTGAAGTGAAATGGGCAAAAGTGAAAGAAGCAGCTGCCAGGCGTCAAATCATTCATAAGTCGTCAAAATGTTTGATAATTTGTAAGTCACTACCAGGAACCCCATCTGAGACAGAGGGATGTCACAACACTTGCTACAGTAGATTTACAGCTGTGCCCCTGGAACCAGATAGGCCTCCAAGCACCAGCAGTGAAGAACATGTGTTTCAAAGAAGACAGCCACACCAGGTGGAGGTATCGTCATCTGGTGTTTTCCAAAAAATTTGCAACTTTGGCAATAACGCACGCAAAAAGATTTGTATGCCTTGGTAGAAAAAAAAAACATTAAAGAAGCTGCCAGTGTAATCAGTGACATTCTTATGTTGACGAAAATTGAAATTATTGGGTTTCATTCTAAACAGAAGTAAAGTATCTTAATATCTGCAAATGCCAGTGCATGAATAAGCAGGGGGATGTACTACACAAGGCAAATACCGTAATGTCTGAACTTCCTGAAGCAAATTGTAATTCTTTAAAACATCTATTCATGTACACTGAGGGATCTGTAATAGATAATCACCGAGCGGAGTACTTTGTATCACTGCATAAACATTACTGTAGGTAACTTGAAAGAAAGGCCTAGTTGTTTAGTGCAAATAACAAAGCAATGGCCTTATCAATGGCACCCAGATGCCGCATTACAGAAGAATACATCATAACAAAAGCTGCAATAATTCTACATTCAAATGTTCTTGAGGTGTGTAAATGTGCATGTGAATTGCTGACATCCCCATCCCTAGAAAACGTAAAAAATGGTAAGCATAGACTGCAGTGATTCTCCAGTCCTTTTTTTTACCACACCTCTCCTGGCAACAGAATGAAACAAGTAACCCTGATGCTGTGAAACAGCAAGCTGAGTCCTTGTCACAGGATGTCATATTTTGCACAAGTAGAGGGAGAGTTAAACCTTCAAAACCTTTGTGTTTAGGGGTAGGTATGTCAAGCCTAACAGGAAGTCAGAGAGTAGTTGAGGTCCTAAACCTGATGGGCCATTCAGTGAGATACCATACGGCTGAGTCCATGGAAACTGAGGTGGTCTCTAAGATCACAGAAGGTGGTCAGCTGTTACAGAACATGCTTTTACCTCAAGCAGGTTTGGCAATTGACTGGTCCTGCCTGGGGTAATTATGATGAAATGACAGAAAATTTATATGGGACAGACACTCTCCATGATGCCTGTTGGCATCTGCTTTCAAAACATGGCAACTGAACAAAGCTGAAAAATAATGGAGCCAGTAACAACAGTCCAGGGATTCTACGCTCAGCTGATGTCCTAGCTCATGGTTCAATCAGTGGTTTCATTGGTGGAAGCACTGCAACTGCTGTAAGTGCATACATCCTCTCTTTGCACTAGCCTTGCAAATTCTTCATTTCCGGCAGTTCATTGAAATGCGGGGCTCTCTAACAGATGAATGCATTGCACTGCTAAATTTCTTATTTGCGAAATTTTGACAAATAAGTAATTTCGTTTGACTCTACATTTGTTGATTTGCGGAAGCGTTTTTAAATGAAAATCATCGTCATGAGTCATGTTAAAGTCTTTATTACTATTACCATTTTTATTGTTATCTTTATAATTTTTTTTTCATCAACACCGCAACCATTAAAAGCCATGAAAATTTTCTTAAAACATTTATAAAGGTAAATGAAGGAACCTGTTCGGAAGACTTCACACATAAAACTGACATCATCCTGGAGCTTTCCATAATGTGCCTGACTTTACGGATGTAAGAAACTTAAGAGAAGTCTCGCTCATAATCTGTTTGCTTTTATGCTCTGTATACAAATTACAACTATCATAAGGGTAAGCATGCAAAGTAAAAAAAATCTTTAACTAATAAAGAGTAATATATCATTTTCAGCTTTGTTTGAATTAACTATTGCATAACAAATAACAATACTATTCTTGAGAAACTGTTGAAATGGTCTTGAAATTCCCTTTCCATATCATATTGCTAAGGTTCTTCTGTTAAAACCATTTATATGGAATTCTATATATTTTTTAGGTTTACTTAGTCTTATTTATCTATAAACACCTTATCCCCTTATCTACAAAATTATTCAGGCAAAGATTATCGTTAGACACATACGTGCAAGCCCACATTCAAACAGCTGCTTATTTAATAAAAACACATTTGCATACTCTCCCCCCCCCACACACACACACACACACATATATATATATATATATATATATATATATATATATATATATATATATATATATATAATATATATATATATATATATATATATATATATATATATATATATATATATATGTACATATATACTTACTTATACCAAAAGAAAGGTTAATAGAACATAACAAAAAGGATGGACAGATGCTCTTTAAAAGAAATGAAGCTTCGTATCGGCGGAAGATTTTAGAACTCTTCTGAATGTGGAGGACTGGAGACCGATTGGCCTGAAGAGCGTGTGTTGAGGGTTAATGTAAACTGAGAATGTTTTCGTGGCTGTGCAGGTTCTATGGCGGGAAATGAAAGCTTTAAAGATTGAAAAGACGCTGGAAGCTCAAGAAATTACAAATGAGATATTGCTGCGTTGTTTTATATTATTATTGACAACGAACTACTGTATATATTATTAGGAAAGCAAGTAAGGATTTGCGTTATCCAGCTCTGGAGATATTTTATGATAAAACTGACAGGAGGCCATAATTACCTATAAACATCCTTGTTTGACTATTTCATCGGCTTTGAATCTATCAAATCAATGTTCCTTCCTTTCCTGAAACCTTTAGGTGAAACCCCTTATAGAGAGAGAGAGAGAGAGAGAGAGAGAGAGAGAGAGAGAGAGAGAGAGAGAGAGAGAGAGAGAGAGAGAGAGAGAGAGAGAGAGAGACAAGATATAGGAAAAGGTTATAGCATTATTCCACATTTTAGTTGCAGCCAAAATACAACTCCTAGCAAACTGAGTTGTATCAAACTTGACTCTAAAAAACTACACCATGTTTGTAGCAGCAGCCTGCCTAGTGTTGGGAACAAAAACAGTTACGTCAGGTAAAGAAGAGTGCAGAGGATGTTCGACGTTGTAGTACGTTTTATGCAACAAACATGATGAACTCTACACCCAAGCCAAAATTTACCATTAAGAGTTGGCCAACTAAACTTATCAATAACTCTGTTTCAGAGTTTGAGATGAGAGTCAGCACACGAAGACCACAATGGAGAACATTACTCCAAACAAGAAGAGTTGAAATACTTAAATATGTTGTATATATGCTTCTCAAAAGTAAATTTCTTATCAAAAGTTACACCTACACACTTAACTGAGTCACTAATATTTCTAACAGTTAAAATCAAGATGGAAAGGGAAAAATGTTCTCTATCAACTAACTATCATACTTTGAGTTTTAGAAGGGTAAAGACTCATGCCCCAAAGCCTAGTTCACTCATGAACACGTGCCAGATCTCTGTTCAAGGACTCTGTAACCACAACTAAAGCGCAGAGAAGGAACAATAGCCAAAAGAGTATTATCGCCGGCGCATGCAATAAGTTTGTTCTCCAGACCTTGGCACATATCACTAGCTTAAATGATAAATATCAAAGGTTCAAGAACACTGCCCTGAGGAACAGGTAAAATTCCATTACTAAAGCGACGATGCTGGTCTTCAACACAGGCCCTTGGGTTCTGCCTATTAGAAACTCATTTGAAATATTAATGAAAGATCCATCAATTCTCAATAATCTTAGCTTCTAGATAAGTAATTTATGATTCACAGAGTCAAATGCAGCACTGAAAAGTAAACCTACCATGCGAGCCTCTCCCTACTTATCAAGAACACTCTGCAGGACAGTAGATATTGCAGAGTGCACTTCATGAAGGTGCAGAGGCATGCATGATCGTTGAAAACATTCATTGCAAAACTAATTAACAACATTATTTATAAAATCACGTGTGGATTGTTCTTCGTTTGATTTAGTCTAAACAAGGCATTATATGTCAAAATAAGTCAACTTAAATATTCGGTTAGAACTGGCCAAAAGATAAATATTTTTGTAGAACTAATTTAAAAATCAGATTGGTCCCATTTTATAATGGTATTATGTAAAAGTAGTGTTTCCAGAAATCTCAAAGTTACCACTAGTACAGATTACATTTGAAAATACCATTATTTTCAGCCCTGATCTATACACACTTGACCCCATTCTGCACAAGATGCTCAAAGGAAATATAAAAGAGAAAATAATCTCAATTATCCTTGTTAATGTCCTTTGCCTCTCTTTGGTTTATCCAATACCTGAGTTAGTCCTGGACAACTGTTCCTTTCCTGGAGACCTACTTAGAAGCAATAACCACCGTATGCGTTAAAATGGTTTATACCCCTTTAATCTAAGTTATTTGTAAAACCGAGTCTTCTTTGTAATCTTGCGTTTCGCTGTAAGCTGTTTGCTTGTACTCTGCTGTATCAAGTTCCACGTGGTAAAACATTCTGTTTGCATACACATGCATATATAGTATTATAGATACACATAGATACTACATAGATTTATATATAAAATATATGTATTTACATAACATATATGTATACTCTATATATATATATATATATATATATATATATATATATATATATATATATATATATTATATATATGTATATATATATATGTATATATATATATATATATATCGACGTCAAATTTAAGTATACTACAGTGGAAATAAAGCCATCTTCACTTTTTGAAATGCTTTCGTATGTGGTATAAACACTGCCATACTCAGGAAGGTTTCCTCAACAACACTAAGGGAAAATCAATTGCTACGAGTAACCGTGTTTTATAAGTAAGCCAGCAAACCTAAAATGGAAGGCCTTTTAACAAAACAACTTTAGATGGTTTGCGAGTAGAAGTTTAGAAGTTTCAGGCAAGTAGAAGTCGAAGTATCAAAGTCTGTCAGGACACCTAGCCGGCCTATGAGATACATGCCAAGTAAACTGGATATCTGGCTTGGGCGGGAGGCGGGAGGCGGGGGGCAAGGGCAGGGGGAAACAGAGGGAGATTTCGGGCCTCTAAAACCCCTTAGTATGAGAAAGCTGCAAACTTGAAACTTGTACGATCCAATACATGTTTCAAATTGTTGAGGTAGCCGCCATCTCTCATAGACAACTAAACACGTAATTACAACAAATAGAGGCTTAAATGCGCACGTGACCTTTAAAACACTGTTGGGCATGTAACTACAATAAAATACGTACAGTATATCGAAGTTACAGAGACTTCAGAAAAAATAGCGTTTTTGAAGGTAAGAGTCGGCAGTTATACAAGATACCGAGTTTCCATTTCAGCTTTTCAAAGCAATGTCTATTTGAAATTTGATTATACCTGAGTCATTTAATATTGTTAATCGTAATAACTGACACATACGAAGAGCTTAGAAGGAAATATTTGATATGCCGTAAAGCTTTCATAACCATAGAATCCTTTTTATTTATTTTTCGTAGTGGGGGCATGAACCATTTAGGAACTATGTGACTGCTTATGGGAATGGGAAGGGGAGGAGTCGCACGGGCTTAAAATTTTTCCATTAAGTTGAATGAAAAAGAAGGGTTCTAAAAAAGAACTTTTCTTGTTGAGTACCCGCAAGTATACTTGGGAAATGGAAAATACAAAAGAAAGAAAGCTGTAAAATTCTGGTATTTACCAGAATAGACGGAAAATAAGGTGCATGAGCATCACTGAGGAGTTCCCGGAGGTTAGGTCACCTTATTAAAACCAAGGTGACAATAAGAAGCCGTGCGGTTTAAAAAAGAAGTCTCACAAATGTCATTATGACAAATGAGTTTTAAGACAATGAAAATAGTTTGAAGGGAGAATGGCGATTATTATGTCAGGATAAAAGGGAACTGAGTGGAATGAGTTTATGAGGAAAATGAAATTCCGTCGACACGGTCATAATGCAACCGAGAACTATGTGTAGTTTAGGAGCGGTGCAATAAATAACACATTATTGCACAGCAATATTGAGAAACGAAAGAGAGGAATTTACGGGAGGCTTTCTGATTCGAATAACATCTCTATTTAGAGAAAGGAAGAAAATCTTGCTTTGTTTCATAAATGGAATTGTTAATCAAATGTTAGGTACTTCAGCTATATCAGGAGCTGCATAAAGAACGAGCAACAAAGGTTTTGTTTCATAACCAGTTTTGTATTTATAAGATTTATATATTAGATATATTCGCAAGAAACTGATGTCATTGGAAATTTACCATTAAATTTCATAGGCAGGTTAAACAACACATCACACGAAAACCCCTTCTATCTATCTCCAAGCTGGATGCTAAATCCTTATCAAATCCTAAGACGCCATGTGAAATAAAATTTTCATGTGGTGCCGTCATAAGCGAAATCTTAGTTAGTTACATTTGGAAGTGAACCAGAAAATGTAAGGAGGGCAATTAAAGGTTTAAAGAATGGAAACGCCTATACAATGATGGGATTATTAGTGAAGAGCTAAGTTATGTTAATGGAACTGTGAGTAAGTACCTAGCGAAGTGTGCTGAGTACGTTTGCTTAACGACATTTCCGACGGAATAACTGACAGCAACATTTGTTCCTTCGTGCAAGGGTGCAGATTATACATGTGGATTAGTTGTTATGGAGTGATAACAAAGAATTAACGTACATTTCATAAAAATATATATATATATATATATAAAATGTGAACTTTAAAATAATAGGAAAATGAAAATAAATCATAAAAGAAATCTGTAAAAAAAATTCCAAATTAAACAGGTCAAAATGAGGGAGTCATTGTGCCAAGTCAGTCAAAAGACCCCTTTGGGATTAGCACATCAAAAGGGAAGATGACAATAAAGTTGATTTGCAGATTAGAAAACTTTTAGAGCAGGAACAAACTGAAAGACTTAATACAGAGAAATACATTTCCACAATGATCCACCAGATAACTTTTTCTTCATGTAAAGGAAAGACACTGGAGTATAAGTTGAAGATATAAAAATTAAGTCCGTCGATAAAAGGCAGGCTTGGCATAACTCAAACTTAAAGCAACAAATAAAGGCTTTATGCTCCTGTTAACTACGTGAAACATCTGAAAGGGGAGACTGCTTAGGATAAACTATAAATTTTAAAGAAGGTAGTAGATATGCATGGAAAAAGGGTAATCGTATTTGTAAAAATAGTATCTGTCGTAAGCACAAATGAGGTTTGTCGCTCCTCCCTCGACACCTGTCAGGTGTGGATTTTCAGTTCCAACAGCTTTGGATGTTTGCACATTCCCCCGAGCATTTATATTGTGAATTTCTCCTACTATGTACCATTCCTTCATCAATGGCTTAGAAATAAAATAGGAACAGGTTGAGACATACACCCAGTTTGTTATTTCTTCACCCATGGTTTAACTGATATATCAAAATAACATTTCACTGTTAACAATAATAAGTGTAATATTTTCTTACTGCCTATTTCTTGTTCCATTTTATAACAAATATATATACATTCGGTATAATGTATATATATATATATATATATATATATATATATATATATATATATATATATATATATATATATATATATATATATATATATATATATAAAGCAAGAAATAAGCCATGAAATATTATTAAATTTATTGTTGACAATTTACAAATGTCAAAACATTAGGAAGGTCGAAGCAGTCGAGCAACTCATGGATTTTGTAGAACTTCGTCTTCGCACATAGCCGAAGCTTGATTATTTATAAAAAAAAGTGAAAGTAAAGTATTTACAATTACTTTCTCATTCGTTATTATGTGTGATTTTGATATTGGACGGATGGTGGCAGAAGACTAATTGGTATCACTCGAAAATCTGAAATTACAGGAAAATACTGATATTTCTTAGTCAAATTTGTTGAACCATTAAAGTCTGAATTAAATAACCTTATAACCAAACATATGCCTCTAACTAACAATTTTCTTTTAAAAAAAACAAGGTTTTTCTCACCCATCACCCGTCTATGGGAGCTGGGGTGAAAAGACCGGAGCTTCTGATCACCCACGTGAATAGAATCCTCACTGTAAAGGTTTCCGGTTCACCTTCCCAAGACAGCAGTCTGATTAGTTAAGGAGAATAGTTAAAGCGACTTTTCTCGCTGTATCGAAACTTCGGGACGGTTTCTGGCTAACTCCTCGCCTTTCACTGACTTCTTCGACTCCTTATTCTCCCTTCCTTGAAGTCGACCAAGTTAAAGGCTACGAAGAAAATACCATTTCATAATGGTAGGGCGTTAGTGATGTACTGCATGCTAGAAAGGATACTTCCATTCACGGACAAAATACTGTTTTTCGAGAAATATTTCAAACCTTTCAATATATTCTAATCCTTACAAGTACTGGAAAAATTAAGGAGACCAAATTCACCCGACGTTTTTCAATTTCCATTTCTGCTAGTGAAGAATGATTGCACTACACATGACATAAAGCACATAACCATAAACAATCTCATACTGACAATGGACGATAATTTAGTAGCATCAAATATTGTTGAAGCACTGTCTTTTAAACGATATATAGACTGATATTTCTCCAGTCATGCAACGATGTCTTGCTAACTACCATAGATACTAGGGACCATATTAAAATGACCAACATATCATTAACTTACGAGCAAATGTTATAAAACGCAAAAAAAAAAAAAATCTTCGCCTTTTACAACTGCAACTAAACATTTGCAGGCCACACGTGCCCACATGAATTCGCATACTCGCTTGTATTTGTGTGTGCCGTTGTTCATGTGTATTCCCGAGTGTTTCTCAGCGAGAAATTTAGTCTATGTAGGATCAAAACGAGGTGAAATGACAGGTGGTGATGAAAATGAAGACGGGAGGATGGAGGTTTTTTAATGATACACATAAGATTGAAGATTAGTAACCGAATGTTATGGGGAGCCGAAGACTAACATTCAAACTACGAATGGAATTCATTGTCAAAAAATCTTTCATACCAGCGTGCTACCTTAGCCAAATACCAGTCTCGACGAAGGCGAAAAATTAAAGTCACTGACATTGGCATAAATTATAGCTATGAATTTTATATATATAGATATGTATATAAAATTTTTATATATATACATTTATATACATTATTATTGAGAGACCTCTTATTCTTTACCATATTTTTATTTCCAATTACGAAACGCTATTAAGACCAAAGACCATTTCCGACATGGAGAAGGCTTAGTTTTCCACTAATAATTCATGTCATTTTCATTGCAAACCCTTAAGAACACAATACGAGCTTGGATAAAATGCTGCAATGATAATGGCATGAATTATTAGTGGAAAACTAAGCCTTCTCCATGTCTGAATTGGTCTTTGGTCTAAATAGCGTTTCGGAATTGGAAGTAAAAATGTGGTGAAGAATAAGAGGCCTTTTAATAATGATGTATATAAATGTGTATGTATATATCTATATATATATATATATATATATATATATATATATATATATATATATATATATATAATATATATATATATATATATATATATATATATATATATATATATATATATATATATATATATATATATATATATATATATATATATATATATATATAGTGTGTGTGTGTGTGTATTTGGGCACACGTACGCATGGCTGCGGATATAACGAATGTTCAACAAATAGTAGTTTCGAATTCACATGTCTGCAAGAGCCGCTACTTCTTTTTGAAAGACAACACTTCCTGTAAAACAGGAACTGTCTCCAAACTGAGAAAGATGATGCAACAATACTAATATTACTGTTCTAATCGTCTCAAAACCGTTAAGCAAGAAATTATACTACACTACTCCCTGCTCAGAAACTTTCATAGACTCAAAGCCACAGGAAACCTCTGCATTATTCGAGATGTGTTGCGCACTTTACTCTGATTTTACGAGGATTCTCGTGGAAGCTTAAACAGAAAACTCTTTCTAGTAACATTTCCTTGGTATTTCCGACACTTTCTCTGATATTTTACCAGGCAAGCTTTATACTTGCTGTGTGGTGTCTGATCACAGTCTCTGCATCTTTCCCCAGTGCCCTCTGCTTCCATTCACTAAATTCCTCTTTATAAATGTAAAATATGTGCTTGAATTATGACGAATAATCGCCATCAAGTGAGTTAGAATTTGCTGAGATATGCTCATACTTTAAGCCTTAAATAATTATGGGATCAGCAGTTTCGTTTCGGTACATTCACTCACCGGATTTATAATTTGGTCAATATTATTACTCGTTGAAAATCTACAACCGTCGTAATTCTGCAACTCTAAAACAATTATTGTAGCGTGGAACTAAATGAGCAGAGATGATGATGTACTTGCTGCCAATATTAACATCTATTATAATTAAGGGGATACTGCACACTTTCATTACATATATAACAATTGATAAATCTCTTATCGTTACTTTTAAATAATGCATACATACTGCTTTAGGAGCGACAGGCCGTGTCATAAAAAAGTAGGAAATATTTTGAATCTACGCAGAATCGACTAAAATTTTTTTTTATTGTTTTATGCTCTCTGCGAAGCAACATGTTCTTCACTTCCTGTGAAGTCATATTTTATGTGAAAAAATTGAGAAAAATTTCAGTTATTGTTGACAATCCTTTGGATATACATGCCGAGATGAAAAAATATCAAGTAAATCTGAGCTTGACGCGCAAACGATATTCATACAAAACTTTATTATTTACTAACAAATCCAGATTACGATCACGAAATGGCTGTAGGGCCTTTATTAAGAGATAAACCTTATAAAACATAGGATAGACGTATAAAAAGTTAGAACATAAAAATTTAAAGAAATTAATTCGTTCAACAATATCCATAATGGATAAAGCAATAAAAATTAAATATTTCAAAAGGTATACACAGAACACAAATTCATGTTATTTATATATACTGTATATACAGTATATATATATATATATATATATATATATATATATATATATATATATATATATATATATATATATATATATATATATATATATATATATTTATATATATATATATATATATATAATGTATATATATATATAATATATATATATATATATATATATATATATATTCTTCCGTATTTATAAAATTTGTCAGCTATGAAGTAGGATTTAATGGCGCGGCTGGAAGAGACGCCATGAAGGAGGCGAACTTATGTAGGCCTATCCCTCCAGATCACCTGATTTGTGGGAAAACAATACCAACCTCTCAGCCCCACCATAGGATGTTTTTCGGGGGGGGGAGGTTAGATAGCCTTTAAGTACAAAAAGGCGAATCAGGGATGTAAGTTGGCTTGCTTTCCTTACCTTTAAGAGTCTTAGCCATAAGATATATTTCCCTTCGAACTTTGTACTGGTGGAAATTGCATTTCAGGTCGACCAATGTCTTGTGCCCGCCGCTGAAACCAAAAATATGAGACGGTTCGCGCCCACACAGACCTCAGACGCACTTCATTCCACTCAAGGGGTCAGGAGCACGCCTCGTGAGTGCAGTCCCATTTCCTTTGTACGCTGGTGTTGTAAACTTCTGCGGCCGAAATTCGTTTCTGCAAGGGAGCTCCCTGCACAGATGCCATCAGAACCTGTTATCCAGCACCTCAGATGGTCTGTTTCCCTGCCTAGGGAACAAAACCTAGAATAGACGTTCAACTGCCATCCTGCCACGTGCAAGAATCTTCTGATTAGCAGTCCAGGGCACTGAACGGTTCCCCCCTTGATAACTCCAGTTAAGTTAACAGAAAAATCATTTAATCAGCAGCAACCTTCATGGTCAGTTGTGTGTTAAGCTATTTCAGGGCCGTAGTCTTTCCAGATTCAGCAATTTGCTACGCACTGTCTAATTTTATTGCACATTGTATGTGCTTGCTTGCTCCTCAGTCAGCCCCTTCATATTAATTTCCTGATTGCTTCATTTGTAAATAAATTCAGTTTAAATTGCATAACTGGTTAACGTCCCTCCCCCACCCCCATGGCAACCTCCAATTCTCTGTTTACTTAGATGTGATATGAAGGTAAGTCAGTTTAGTCATCCCATTTATCGCTTACATTCTGAGTGCTTTGTGTTGACTTTCAAGGCAGTTAATTAAAATGATAATTTCCATATATCCAACCGGACCCAGAATGTAACAATATATATATATATATATATATAGAAATCATCAACACACAATCACGTGTGGAACAGAAATAAATTTCTGACTCACGTCGGGATCGAACCCAGGTCTCTCAGGTGGAAAGCAAGGGCGTTACCCACTGGGCCATACAAGTCTAAAAGAAGTCGGAACCTGAGAGCAACTGCACCCAAGGAATTACCTGGGCAAGCTAACTGCTTGCATACCAGCGAGTTTTCCCCAACTTCCCGACTCAGCAATGACCCAATGGACAACATTTCATTCGAATTATCCCTTCTGAGTGAATAAGATAGAAATCATCAACACACAATCACGTGTGGAACAGAAATAAATTTCTGACTCACGTCGGGATCGAACCCAGGTCTCTCAGGTGGAAAGCAAGGGCGTTACCCACTGGGCCATACAAGTCTAAAAGAAGTCGGAACCTGAGAGCAACTGCACCCAAGGAATTACCTGGGCAAGCTAACTGCTTGCATACCAGCGAGTTTTCCCCAACTTCCCGACTCAGCAATGACCCAATGGACAACATTTCATTCGAATTATCCCTTCTGAGTGAATAAGATAGAAATCATCAACACACAATCACGTGTGGAACAGAAATAAATTTCTGACTCACGTCGGGATCGAACCCAGGTCTCTCAGGTGGAAAGCAAGGGCGTTACCCACTGGGCCATACAAGTCTAAAAGAAGTCGGAACCTGAGAGCAACTGCACCCAAGGAATTACCTGGGCAAGCTAACTGCTTGCATACCAGCGAGTTTTCCCCAACTTCCCGACTCAGCAATGACCCAATGGACAACATTTCATTCGAATTATCCCTTCTGAGTGAATAAGATAGAAATCATCAACACACAATCACGTGTGGAACAGAAATAAATTTCTGACTCACGTCGGGATCGAACCCAGGTCTCTCAGGTGGAAAGCAAGGGCGTTACCCACTGGGCCATACAAGTCTAAAAGAAGTCGGAACCTGAGAGCAACTGCACCCAAGGAATTACCTGGGCAAGCTAACTGCTTGCATACCAGCGAGTTTTCCCCAACTTCCCAACTCAGCAATGACCCAATGGACAACATTTCATTCGAATTATCCCTTCTGAGTGAATAAGATAGAAATCATCAACACACAATCACGTGTGGAACAGAAATAAATTTCTGACTCACGTCGGGATCGAACCCAGGTCTCTCAGGTGGAAAGCAAGGGCGTTACCCACTGGGCCATACAAGTCTAAAAGAAGTCGGAACCTGAGAGCAACTGCACCCAAGGAATTACCTGGGCAAGCTAACTGCTTGCATACCAGCGAGTTTTCCCCAACTTCCCGACTCAGCAATGACCCAATGGACAACATTTCATTCGAATTATCCCTTCTGAGTGAATAAGATAGAAATCATCAACACACAATCACGTGTGGAACAGAAATAAATTTCTGACTCACGTCGGGATCGAACCCAGGTCTCTCAGGTGGAAAGCAAGGGCGTTACCCACTGGGCCATACAAGTCTAAAAGAAGTCGGAACCTGAGAGCAACTGCACCCAAGGAATTACCTGGGCAAGCTAACTGCTTGCATACCAGCGAGTTTTCCCCAACTTCCCGACTCAGCAATGACCCAATGGACAACATTTCATTCGAATTATCCCTTCTGAGTGAATAAGATAGAAATCATCAACACACAATCACGTGTGGAACAGAAATAAATTTCTGACTCACGTCGGGATCGAACCCAGGTCTCTCAGGTGGAAAGCAAGGGCGTTACCCACTGGGCCATACAAGTCTAAAAGAAGTCGGAACCTGAGAGCAACTGCACCCAAGGAATTACCTGGGCAAGCTAACTGCTTGCATACCAGCGAGTTTTCCCCAACTTCCCGACTCAGCAATGACCCAATGGACAACATTTCATTCGAATTATCCCTTCTGAGTGAATAAGATAGAAATCATCAACACACAATCACGTGTGGAACAGAAATAAATTTCTGACTCACGTCGGGATCGAACCCAGGTCTCTCAGGTGGAAAGCAAGGGCGTTACCCACTGGGCCATACAAGTCTAAAAGAAGTCGGAACCTGAGAGCAACTGCACCCAAGGAATTACCTGGGCAAGCTAACTGCTTGCATACCAGCGAGTTTTCCCCAACTTCCCGATTCAGCAATGACCCAATGGACAACATTTCATTCGAATTATCCCTTCTGAGTGAATAAGATAGAAATCATCAACACACAATCACGTGTGGAACAGAAATAAATTTCTGACTCACGTCGGGATCGAACCCAGGTCTCTCAGGTGGAAAGCAAGGGCGTTACCCACTGGGCCATACAAGTTTAAAAGAAGTCGGAACCTGAGAGCAACTGCACCCAAGGAATTACCTGGGCAAGCTAACTGCTTGCATACCAGCGAGTTTTCCCCAACTTCCCGACTCAGCAATGACCCAATGGACAACATTTCATTCGAATTATCCCTTCTGAGTGAATAAGATAGAAATCATCAACACACAATCACGTGTGGAACAGAAATAAATTTCTGACTCACGTCGGGATCGAACCCAGGTCTCTCAGGTGGGAAGCAAGGGCGTTACCCACTGGGCCAATGTTGTCCATTGGGTCATTGCTGAGTCGGGAAGTTGGGGAAAACTCGCTGGTATGCAAGCAGTTAGCTTGCCCAGGTAATTCCTTGGGTGCAGTTGCTCTCAGGTTCCGACTTCTTTTAGACTTGTATGGCCCAGTGGGTAACGCCCTTGCTTTCCACCTGAGAGACCTGGGTTCGATCCCGACGTGAGTCAGAAATTTATTTCTGTTCCACACGTGATTGTGTGTTGATGATTTCTATCTTATTCACTCAGAAGGGATAATTCGAATGAAATGTTGTCCATTGGGTCATTGCTGAGTCGGGAAGTTGGGGAAAACTCGCTGGTATGCAAGCAGTTAGCTTGCCCAGGTAATTCCTTGGGTGCAGTTGCTCTCAGGTTCCGACTTCTTTTAGACTTGTATGGCCCAGTGGGTAACGCCCTTGCTTTCCACCTGAGAGACCTGGGTTCGATCCCGACGTGAGTCAGAAATTTATTTCTGTTCCACACGTGATTGTGTGTTGATGATTTCTATCTTATTCACTCAGAAGGGATAATTCGAATGAAATGTTGTCCATTGGGTCATTGCTGAGTCGGGAAGTTGGGGAAAACTCGCTGGTATGCAAGCAGTTAGCTTGCCCAGGTAATTCCTTGGGTGCAGTTGCTCTCAGGTTCCGACTTCTTTTAGACTTGTATGGCCCAGTGGGTAACGCCCTTGCTTTCCACCTGAGAGACCTGGGTTCGATCCCGACGTGAGTCAGAAATTTATTTCTGTTCCACACGTGATTGTGTGTTGATGATTTCTATCTTATTCACTCAGAAGGGATAATTCGAATGAAATGTTGTCCATTGGGTCATTGCTGAGTCGGGAAGTTGGGGAAAACTCGCTGGTATGCAAGCAGTTAGCTTGCCCAGGTAATTCCTTGGGTGCAGTTGCTCTCAGGTTCCGACTTCTTTTAGACTTGTATGGCCCAGTGGGTAACGCCCTTGCTTTCCACCTGAGAGACCTGGGTTCGATCCCGACGTGAGTCAGAAATTTATTTCTGTTCCACACGTGATTGTGTGTTGATGATTTCTATCTTATTCACTCAGAAGGGATAATTCGAATGAAATGTTGTCCATTGGGTCATTGCTGAGTCGGGAAGTTGGGGAAAACTCGCTGGTATGCAAGCAGTTAGCTTGCCCAGGTAATTCCTTGGGTGCAGTTGCTCTCAGGTTCCGACTTCTTTTAGACTTGTATGGCCCAGTGGGTAACGCCCTTGCTTTCCACCTGAGAGACCTGGGTTCGATCCCGACGTGAGTCAGAAATTTATTTCTGTTCCACACGTGATTGTGTGTTGATGATTTCTATCTTATTCACTCAGAAGGGATAATTCGAATGAAATGTTGTCCATTGGGTCATTGCTGAGTCGGGAAGTTGGGGAAAACTCGCTGGTATGCAAGCAGTTAGCTTGCCCAGGTAATTCCTTGGGTGCAGTTGCTCTCAGGTTCCGACTTCTTTTAGACTTGTATGGCCCAGTGGGTAACGCCCTTGCTTTCCACCTAAGAGACCTGGGTTCGATCCCGACGTGAGTCAGAAATTTATTTCTGTTCCACACGTGATTGTGTGTTGATGATTTCTATCTTATTCACTCAGAAGGGATAATTCGAATGAAATGTTGTCCATTGGGTCATTGCTGAGTCGGGAAGTTGGGGAAAACTCGCTGGTATGCAAGCAGTTAGCTTGCCCAGGTAATTCCTTGGGTGCAGTTGCTCTCAGGTTCCGACTTCTTTTAGACTTGTATGGCCCAGTGGGTAACGCCCTTGCTTTCCACCTGAGAGACCTGGGTTCGATCCCGACGTGAGTCAGAAATTTATTTCTGTTCCACACGTGATTGTGTGTTGATGATTTCTATCTTATTCACTCAGAAGGGATAATTCGAATGAAATGTTGTCCATTGGGTCATTGCTGAGTCGGGAAGTTGGGGAAAACTCGCTGGTATGCAAGCAGTTAGCTTGCCCAGGTAATTCCTTGGGTGCAGTTGCTCTCAGGTTCCGACTTCTTTTAGACTTGTATGGCCCAGTGGGTAACGCCCTTGCTTTCCACCTGAGAGACCTGGGTTCGATCCCGACGTGAGTCAGAAATTTATATATATATATATATATATTATATATATATAAACATATATATGCAGTATATATATATATATATATATATATATATATATATATATATATATATATATATATATATATTTTTTTTTTTTTTTTTTTTCTTCGTTTTAACGTGCTTTATATATATATATATATATATATATATATATATATATATATATATATATATATATATATATATATATATATATACACACACATACACACAGCCCACCTTGTATAAGATACAACTAGCCAAAGTGAGTGCCGTAGCTGAGCGGCGCGGCGCTAGACTCATGCTTGCAAGGTACATAGCTGCTCTGGCCTATCACCCAATAACCCATGCAGGTGCAAACGGATACTGGCATCTACTGAGGTAATGAAAAAAGACAACTGTGTCTAGTAGCCTTGACCTAAAAACTCGCCAAGAAACAGGAAAGCTATATTTATCCTGGTGTTGCCCCCTTCAAAGGAGAGATATCCTTATACATATGTATATATATATATATAATGTATGTATATATATGTGTGTATATATATATTATATAAAAGAAAATAGTAATAGATACATAGAAATAAAATTGCCTATTCCAAAGGTGAAATTTAGGTCTAGCTTTGAAAACATACAGTATATTGTTCCTACCCTTCTCACTGAGTTTGGGTCTGTGCTCCAAAGTTCTGAACTTGGCACCCTAACAGGCCTTATCCATTGGCTATATAAAAACAAACTAGGAAGTGTAGTATCAAATATTTAAAAGTCAAATTAAACAGAAACATAGAAGACATTGTTTACCATCTTTGAGCCACCTAACTTGCTCTATGAGTGGTGATGCTCATTGATAAGAGTATCTGTAGATATCTAGCTGCAAAAGACTTATGTAAACACTCGATACCATGTCGGAGAATTACATGCTTTGCGCCTAGTTAACCCTATTTATGACCTATTCTTGGAAAGGACCTAGATTAAATGACTGAAGCCGTGTTGAGTTGGTCAACTAAGCTGTAGGGACAAACAAACAGACGAAAGTGATGCAGGAATGGGCTTTGAAAAGGCCAATGCTGAGGCAGCAGCATTTGTGGCCACAGTCCAAGTGCAGTGAGAAAAATGCAGTATCAAACCACTGGCAGTGGTTTCTAGTATCCCACATATCAGGGAAGAGCTGCTAAAAGAAACCAAGCAGAGGGATCCCTGTCTAGCCCAGTATTGGGTAAAAACTAAAATTGATGCAGAATACAGGATCAAGGGTGAAGGAACTTGTAAGTTGAGGGTTATTAATGAGATACCACATAATTTTTTCCTAAGGAAGGTGCCTGGAGAGGTATGACAAATCTTAGTGCCAGGGATATATCAGGTCTAAGTCATGAATCTCGCCGATGAATCTATCGTCAGTGGTCACATTGGGAATAGGTAGACTGTTGATCATATAACCAGCTGCTTTCATTGGTTAGGAGTGCCTGTGGACATCACCAGATTTTGAAGGTCGTGCAACATTTACTAGAACAATGCTTCAAGGGGCTGTACAGGAAGATACCACTGGATAAGATGCCATTGCTGGAACAGCTGACCAAGTGTGTAGCTGTAGACCCGATTGGACCTATATCATCAGTGCTGGAAATAAGCAACAGGCACATCCTGATGGTAATAGACTTTTCTGTGAGTTACCCAGGGTCAGTAATATTCTTTAAAATAGAAACTGCAGTGGTAGCAGAGGCACTATTTGAAGTTTTCAGCAGGTAGGACTCTCCAAGGAAATGCGACTGAGGAACCAAGTTTACTACTGAAACGATGAGGGAGGCGAGCCATCTGGTGAGCAGCAAGCAGTTGTTTACTACTCCATACAAACCTGAGAAGCCATGGATTGTGCAAAATCGTCAATGGTGTGCTGAAATCTATATTGAAGTTGTGCCAGGAGAGAACAAGGCCTGTACCTATTATCTACCAGCAATCTATTCCTACTACCATGTAGGGATGTATTTCCTCTTGTACATCAGAAAATTAAAACCTTTGGCAGTCCTGTTAAGAAAACATTGAAAAAAAACCTGAAGGTGCCCAGTATTACGTCGTCGCTATCCCCTTGGTCATATCCTTATATGCCAAGGAGATTAGAAACTAAGTTGCGCAGGCTAAAGATTGGACATAAAAGACTCGCGGGTCCTGAATGTCAGATGATAACCATCTATTCCGTCCCACTGCATTATCCCTTTGACTGTGGAGCTTTTGCTGGTCGAATGTCCCAGTCATCAGGATTTAAGACTAGGTTCCTCTCTTGGGGACGTCACAGGGATGGAAATTTTATTCTTGCTAAGATTCTTTGGGAAGAATGTAATATTGAACAGTTATGCATATTTATTAAGGACGCTGGCCTCCTTAACAAAATTTAGATCATATACATGTACAGTATATGTTTGTATATACTGTATATAAGTATTTACATACATACACACATATATAGATGTGTATATATATAATATATATATATATATATATATATATATATATATATATATATATATATATATATACACTAAGTATACACTGGGCAGGTATTTTTATGTCAGCATTTATACAGGTGCACTAACTGGTTAAGCTGACTAACTGCTGGTGTAAGATTTATTCCTACCTCTCCCTAATTTCGTTCCCTTCTACTTCATGAACGGAAGTTAGGTGGGCGAATGACAGGTGTGATTGGGTTTTGTTATTGAATGAGTTTCTACCCCACCTAAATATTCATTATTCGGGGACTGTCAGTTTAATAAGTTTAGCTTTTTGTAATACATTGTTTGGTTATTGTGTAGAATCTTTAACACTTTTGAGTATTCCTTATTTGGTGATCCTGCCCTTTGGAATATAAATTATAAATTTACTGTGGCCAAGATCAGGACAGATGAAAAGAGCCTGGTCTAATAGCGCTTCATACAAAATATTGTAACGGTCGGAGGTGGTCATACATATTCCTTATATGAAACGCCAGTTTTAATGACCATACACCAATAAATATCCACATATTGAGAGGTACTGTAGTTGAACACCGGATTTTGACTACTCGACCTATTGTAAGGAAGGCCTGTGGGGGGACCGATGCAAATTTGAAGGAATTATTGACATGGGACAGATGAAGTGTACAAAACCTGCCAAATACTTTTTGGAGTTGAGGATTGCGGGGAAGAAACCTGCCTAATAATGGGAGTGTTTCCGTATGCTGCACAAGGACACCAGAAGCATCACTTCGGCAAGAGGACAAAGATAACGCCAAGAACGCAAATAGACTACTGGTCGAAATTCTTTGGGAATTGAGTAAAAATGGCGGATTTGAATCGTGGAGTAAGAAGGTGGTCTAAATCATGCATCAATCAACTGGTAATTTTGGTCGAAAATCCCACGAAACATGTGGGACAAAATACGTTTTGAATGGTGCAGCATCGTCTGCCACAAGGTTTCATTTTTAGCAACTTTCATTACAGTTTGGTGTCACTGTAAACAACGATGAATTCTCTCAAGGCCCTACAGTCATCATTGTAGAAGGATTTACACACCTGTACTCAAGCAATTTACCTGCTGTGACCTTCTTTAGCGTCGGAGCATGTGTGCGCGCGCGGTGCTCAACAACTAACTTTTCCCGTGTTTCTCTCTCTCTCTCTCGGAATGACACAACATTCTCTCTCCCTCTCTCTCTCTATCTCTCCCTCGCAATGACACAACATCTCTCTCTCTCTCCCTCTCCCTCTCTCCGAATGACACAACATTCTCTCTCTCTCGGAATGACACAACACTGGGTCTCAGACTTTGAAGTATAGTTGAAATGAAACGTTTGATAGCAAGGAAAGATTGAAATTAACTTCTGTAAATTGAAATTATTTCTGGCAAACCAGAAGAAAGTTACAGAAAAAAATGGTAAAACAAAATGAGAGATGTAATATAAATAAAAGGTTGAAAAATATTAACTGAACGCTGCAGAAAAAGTACTCATTGCAAGTACTTAGTGTCTATGTAGGGTCGCAATTATGAGAAATGATTGGAGAGAAACTTCAATTACAGTTAAGTTTGATGCCTATCTCAGGTGTATATACATACACCACTTTGTTCGTGCGGACTGATTCATCAATTACTGGTATGTGCGTTATTAATAGTGATACCCAGCGTTCGCTACATGGTGTCAAAATAACGAAATTGGGATTAGTGAAAAACAGGCAAACATATGCGTCATCATCACCACCACCACCACAGGTACACAGCTCTGCCCAGAACTTCCCCTTCCATATCCCCCCATCCTCTTAATCTCCATTTCAGATTAAAATTCAGAGCAGAATTAAATGAATAAACACGTACAAGACACGAATACGTGATGTGCGTGTCAGTCACACATGAGATCGCTGAAAGGGTCAAATGAGACTGAAGCCTCAAGAGTTTTTATGGAAGCCAGTTACAAATCAACACCGCTTCTGGCTTCTGTTAGCTTAAGAAGGCCCAGTGTTAGCACGGCCTCTTGCTCATATGAGCAGTCCGCAAAAACCTAGCTTAAAACTCTGCCTTCGTAGATCTTACCCGTACGTTCTGGTTGTGTACAAACTTACCAGCCTTCATGGCTCTACATTTTTATAAATAAAATGTGAAGAACGACTGTTTTAGAGAGAGAGAGAGAGAGAGAGAGAGAGAGAGAGAAATGTTTGCTAAAATAGCGTAGCTCATTTTAGACTGAGCTGCCTTGTTTAGGCACAGGCTGTCTCATCTAAACAACTTTCATATCCAACATGAAAGTTAAGCTTCGTAATCGCCTTATTATTTGCCTTATGGCAACACTGGCTTTAAATCTTAGAGCAGTCTGTAAACAGAAGTTAACAATCGAAGTTCGGAGAAAGCATTTTATGGGGCAGAGAACAACAACTGGAAGATAATTTTGTGCTGCTCCTTAGCCACTGTGAATACTTATCAAATCAAAGAAAAGGTTAAAAAAAAAAGTGCCTAAGAGCGAAATCTCCGTAGCCAGGTGCTTCAGACGTCTTTACATCTACGCCATCACCAATCATTATCAATAGAATCTAGTGATAGTAGCAATTACTGCGGTTTTGAATAGAGGTATCCGTCGTCCTGAACAGTGGACGGTCATAAATTGGTGTGATCAGTCGTGTTATATGATGACACTGAACACGACCACAACCCAGCTGCTGTTTTGTTTCAAGGTAGGCTGTATACGATGAAAATATCAAATAGTAAACTGTGTGAATTGTGTCACATCAAGACAAAAAGTTTGAAAACTTTAAAACTGGATTTTGAAGCACAATCAAAAAAGGATAGGAACACTGCTGTAATTTTAATTTGTGACGGTTGGAATTTGGCTAGCCCACAAAGCAGGAATAAAAGTACGATATCAGACTGTTTATAAAATCAAGGATAATAAAAAATAGATGCTGATAAAATCTTGTATAGGTAACAAAAATATTATTGAAATACAGATTTGTAAAACGTACATAAAACATTTGTCAACCCGAATGGTACGATGAAATTATGTTTTTGGTAAAGTTAACTAAAATTCTGAATGTAATGTAATAATATAAATGTAAAACTATATTTTCTTATAAAGAAAAAAATTTGTCGGAATAATCTGTTGTCCCACAACACTTGCCGTTTACCGAATGTGGTGGGATTTGGAGACTGACGAATTACTGACAAACATTTTAGTCATATTGCAATCTTGGCTACTTCATCAGCGTCCTCAATTAGTGCTTACACTTTTAGTCAAGGTATTTATACCGGTAACTGCTTAATATATTGGATGGGGCAGAAACTCGAAGCTTGACGAAAGGATTTTTACGAATATGTACCAGAGAGAGAGACACTAACCCACTCAACATTTACTACGGGGTAATACATCCCTCACTCGTGAACTGCTTAATGAAAAGCGCATGCAAACAGGTCACCTACACACAAAAATCCCGTTACAGGAGTACCAACCCACCCTCCGATTCGTTAGTGGCATCAGTCTCCAGCGCACAACGAGTTCCCATAGCCTCGGTAAGAAGGGTTGGTTGGCTGGCGGGCTGATAGGCGAACGAGCATAGTGTCGGTGTTCATAGTTTGAGTCATTTACCAGTGTGGACGACATCTACAATATCTGCCGAACACTAGCAGTGTATAAACATTACTGCAAAAGTGTATAAAATATTCGAAGGCACTGAAAATTATACGTTCATTATTATATGAAAATATTTAATGAGGCCACCAGGTAGTGAATTTATGTCAATCCTCTTCTGTTTAGTCTCCATAGCGGTCTGTTGAAAAACCGTAATATTCTCTCATTTCACATGAAATCCCTCAGGGCAGAGGGTAGGGCTTGCGATATACTTTCTCTGGCAGTGTTTAGTTGGTATTTTGAGACCTTTTTCATACATGGCAACTGATATTTAAACTTTTTACCTCAACTTCTACTAACAATGCTTTTATAGCTATAATTTGTCAGAAAGGATTTCAATCTAAGTTCGACGTTATGTGAAACTCATTCTAATCCTCCGTCTTTATCAATCGCTAAATTTCATTATGCACATTTAAACAGTAGCAGTGTTGTTTTTCGAGGGGGGGGGGGGGGGGGCAGAATTTATCTTTGAGGCAGAGCTGTACCATTCAAAACTTTGTTTGGTCCCGTTATTTCTCTTGAAGTTTTCGACCAGATGAAAAGCTGATGGCTACATGGTTTATAGCATCTAGCTCCATGCTTAAAATCGCTCATTCTGCTAACTAGAGGAATTTTAATATTTTCTCATGTTATCAAGAACCACTATAATTAAACCATTGGTTCGGGTATTAAGGTAAAACTACGTTTCTCCAAATATTACTAACTGGTACAAATCCATTTTTTTCTTTTTTAAAGTTTATAATTCTGACTTACAATAACTAATGGGGAAGGTTTGAACGTTCATAGTTACACACGCAAAATTTAAAAAATTTATTGAAATCAATTACACACAAGAGCAGTGGCGTAGCCGGCATTCCATCAGTTGGGGCGCCTAGGTGGGGCCAAGATATTTTTAGGGAAGCCAAAGAAAATTACACAAGTAATGTACCAATTCTGAAATTAGTAAAATATACTATTCTCGAATGTATATATCCATGCGAATGAAGGAAAATAATATAGTATTAATATTTAGTAAACCTGTATTTGAAAATAGAGCTCAATTTTCCATTCATTTGCAAATCTTACTATATTCAAAAGTATCAAACACTAATGTAAATTTCCTCAACCTTATATTCAACTATAGTATAATACCCCTGTCATGTAAATATCAAAATAGTGCATATCAATTTATATCTTCATTGATGATATGCACTAAAGACTTATGACCCTCTAAAATCTCTTCAAAATTCCAACCTATCCCATTCCCTCTTCTTCATCTCTCCCTGGAAATTAGCTCTAAACAGCAGTAGCGAACTGCATTGCACTTATTCAAAACTGTAACCATAGTTTCATTTACTTCATACAAAGTTCATAACATTAAATTGGATTACAGCATCATGAATAAACATGTGTTAAAAACTATAATTTTGCTTTTGACCACCAAAGGGTTTAAGTTTAGCTGCAAACGGAATTTCAACTGGGGGAGGGCAGTAGGGGTGCCAAGCATCTGACGGGGGTTGTCCCCGCCCCCATAGATACGCCACTAGAACCCTCAATTAATGAAAGTTTTACAGCATAACGTACAGTGATCAAGTAATACGAAGACCCATTTTCACTTTTTTAAAAACTACGATAAAAGCAACAAACTCCCTCATTCTCGAGTAAGTAGTAGTATTCTCGCACTGCCTTAATGACAATTCAGTAAGCCTGCCCTGAAAAATATGGCAGAAAAAAGCTTGTATGAGAATTACGATATATGAAACATTACTGCAGCCTGTTAACTTTGATGAACTAAAGCTAAATTTTTAGATCCAAATTCAATTTGCTTTACAGATAACCTACAAAGCTTTCAAGTAGAGGCTCCAGAAAATGCCAAACACTTTCAGACAAGAGGTCAGATAGCCTAGACTTCTCCTTAAGTCAAGTAGAGGCTCCAGAAAATGCCAAACACTTTCAGACAAGAGGTCAGATAGCCTAGACTTCTCCTTAAGTGACTAGTAGAAAGAGTACTCTTGGTAATAGTTTATTGAATTGAACTGTATATTAGTTATATTCTGGGCATTATTTGAACCAGTAAAGTTATATCTTTAAACAATAAGTTGAACTGAAATTTACAATACCTGCAATTTATGCTGCAGAATGTCTCAAAACTAAAGTTTTGTAACCAGTATCCAAATATCGTTGAATTAGTTAATGTAATACCAAAAAGCCAGAATTTTTTGCCTGAAAATTTTAAGAGTCAACGCCTTTAAAGTAAAAATATAGACTCCAAGCTTATATTAAAACTACTGAATTCGGATACTAAAATTAATTTAAAATTAAAAATTACGAAAATTAAGTCAACTTATATAATTAAAACGTACTTAAGCTTATGCAAACTTAAAAAATCCACCACATTAGTGAACCTGAAAACCAAAACTTTGGCAAAGTTCATATTGTCATATGAGCCTACCATTCAAGAAAAATTATTTAAGAGTTAAAATTCAGCAGTTTCCTAAACTTCCAAGACTTAAATTCTTAAGGAACGTTAATTTTCTGAATAATGACTAGACTACAGCACTACACGCCTATGGAACACGGCATGGGATGGGCCTCTGCCCCTGTATGGGCACCACCCCTTAGTGGTGTTTCAAGGCAAATTTTAATAATATTGAGAAAACTAGTTCACCGTTTCACTTTAGATAAAAACGCTCTGGGTTCAGGTTTAGGCTTAAACTTTAGATCCAAATTTATTTTTGATAATCAACCCAAGAAGCCCCTGATTAAAGAATCCAGAAAACTACCAAAACAAAGTTTTCAAACAAAACGTCAGATGCGAGGACTACTAGGTAAATGCACAGCTGAAATATGGTACTGGGTTACTTAGGCATTAATAACTAACATTACTGAAGTAACTGCCATCAACTTTGATAAGTAAAGTTTATGTACTGTATTAAAGTGTATAATGCTCGCATTACTGTCATTAATCTCACCCATTTAAGTTTTATCTTGACGCTATTGACAATACGTTAAACTTTAACTAATAAAGCTAAATACGTTAACTAATATTAAATTTAATTACAATAACAGCGAATTTTTAAAAGTAATGCAATACCACAAAAGCTACAAAACTTTTACTAAAAAAAACTGTAAAAAAAGTACTTAAAGTATATATTCAGAACTGTAGATTAAACCTCATGAATACGGAAATTAAATCAAATTGATTTGTAACGATAGCTAAAATTAAACACTTTCTTCTAAAACGTACTAAAGCTCGTGTAAACTTTAACACCCACTACTTTATCGCTGAACTTTAAAAACCAAAACTTTAGTTTATCAGATAGGGTCTAAATATCGCTTTACTTAGTATTAGGAAGTTACGTTACTTCTAAAACGTTCAACATAAATCTTAAGGCACGTTGTTTTAAAAATACCTAGACTGATGCTCTTTAAACCTGAAAAAGAAAAACTCCCATCCACTGCCCATAGGCCGTAAGACCTATGGAACAGTGCATGGGAGGGGCCTCCACCCCTACAGGGGAACCGCCCCTGTAGGGGTGGAGGAAAAAAAAAAAGTTGCTTTGTTAGTTATAAAGTTAGTTGGTTCATAAACTCAGCTCACCTCAATATTAATAAGCAGATTTTGAAGAGAAAGTACTCCACTTGAGTAGAAACACAGGTTATCAGGATTTTGAACTAGTGTGTCCTATTTCTCCAAGGGGAAGTTTGGCAAGTTGTCCCAGCTTCATAAACTTCGGATCACTGCCCTCTGAAAGATTCAAGTGATTAAGTAACATTAAAACAGCATTAAGACAAAGCTACATAAATCACAGAACTTAGGTATAAAACTTCAAAAGCAATGCTTTAGTAAAAAAATTTTACTTAAAAAAAAAATACTAACCTCCGTGGAACAGCCTCCTCGTAAACGACAGTGAACTTCTCACTTCGTTGGAACTAAGCTCCCAGGTGCAAACAAAAATAAAATCCACAATGTTGTACAACAAATTCTTGATGGAACTAACCTGATCCTGAAAGAAAATCAATAATTACTACAAAAGTAGTAAGGCCCGTCCTAAAAAATAACCCTAAATCCCTTGCATGGCAAAGTAATGCGACTGAGAATAACGGCAAGTACTAAATATAATAAACCCTAAGCAAAGTAATCGCTGTATTCCAAGAATAAGTCAGCAAAGAACGGAGGTAGTGTGTCAGGTTTGACTAGCACAGCTAAAACAACCGGCACAGCAATATTAAAAGAATGGCTGTTAAAACTTCAACTACGTTGATCAAAGTTTAACACACTAAAAATATATTTTTTGCACTACGTTCATCAAAGTTTAACACACTAAACATATAATTTTTGCACGTCACGTATGGACAAAACTGTGGAAAGTGAAACTCCAACTTCAAACGTAGACAAGCAATAATAGCTAAAACAGCAAATGGAATTCAGGCCTACCGTCAGTAGAGACCAATGGTTCCCAGTGTTCAACTCCACTTAAGTTCACGTACGAATATAAAATAGATTTACAGAAAACCCGCGTCTCCTGTAACGTAACCACGAGACCATAAAATAAAAAAAAAAAAAAATAAAAAAAACCGGTTCGATTATCGCACAGCACTAAGAGAACGCGAGAACTTCACGGCTTCTGATCTAATGACCGAATTGCGGCTGTCCAGTTTTCACGAAAACTTGACTGCCTAGTTCTTGATGACGTCACCCGCAAGGATCATTTACAAGAGGGACGATACTTACTTTGTTTTTGTTGACAGTAAAATTGTATAGATATTATTCGTACTTTAGCACCAGTCACTTAATTATTTATTGAAGTACTTCCCGGTTTTTTTTTTATGAAAGTGAAATAGGGAAAAATGATTTTTACCGAAAAAAGTAAAAAAAAGTTCGGTGTAAGGGGATTTGTTAAAACTTAATTACTCTAAGCTTCTTACCAAGTTTTATTCTGCCGGAGGATTTATCGCAGATTCATTTAATATACAGCAATCATGCGTTAGCTTAGACATTCGAAGAATCACACGGGGTTCGCTCATAGTAACTGTAAAATCCACACCATCATAACACTCGGAAAATGCGAGTCTTTAATTTTTCAGCGAGTCTTGATGTCAAGTGGGAGTTTATGTACAATCTGAGATTTGTAAATTTAAAGGTTCTAAATTGCATCTGGGCTGACATACTTCGAAACCATCTGTAGCTAGTCTCGTGTTGACTCCATTTACTTAACTAATGAAAAAGCTTTGTTATCCTTCATACATCAGCTCCGTTGAATGACAGGAATAAATGGGGCTTCAAGGCATAGCTTTCCACTACTGTCTAGTGACAACGGGCCTCCAAATTTTGCCTTGTTATGTAATTATAAGGAAATATGGATTTAATATATATATATGTGTGTGTACATACATACATAATACATACATACATACATACATATATACACACATACATATGTGCTTAGCATGCTTCTAAGTTCCTACAGGAGTCAAAGCAATGACACAAATGGGTTACCACCAATATCACCCAGAGGAAATTAATGTGGTTGAAATGAGAAGTCTTCCGACGGATACATTATCCTGGCTAGAATAGGCCTAACTGATGAACTAAAGCAGTTTCTCAGCCTCGGCCTTAATTGCCATTTCACCAAAATGGTCCAGCCATGAAGTAAAAGGCATCGGAAAAGGAACTCTTATAAATGCCGTGCTCTTTCTCCAGGCCAGAGGAAAGGTGACCCTTTCTAATACCATCCGGAAGGAACTCGTCGGGGAAACTCGACGCCAACGGGGCAATTATAAAAGCAAGATCATCTCTCTTCACCAGGAGGCATCCGAGAACACCAGGATTTTATCGTCAGAAAAGGTGACAAAACCTCCTTCCGTGTTATCATGAAACGCTAAGAATACCATGCTATTAGTGATCCCTCAAAATTCCATCCCCTGAACAAGAATCCTGCCCAAAGTCTGAATGACTGACTGGCGAACTTACTGATTTTAGGCATACATGCCAAGCACTGGGGCAACTAAGGTCATTCAGCGCTGAAACGGAAATTGACAGTGAAAAAGTTTGAAAGGTGTAACAGGGGGAAAGCCTCGCAGTTGCACTATGAATCAGTTGTTAGGAAAGGGTGGACAGTTAGATGGAAGAAAGAGAATATGAACGGAGGTACAGTCAAAGGAATGAAAGAGGTTGCAGCTAGGGGCCGAAGGGACGCTGCAAAGAACCCCAAGTAATGCCTACATTGCACCGCATAAGGTGCACTGACGGCACTGTCCCCCTACGGCGAACCTACCTAAAGTGTGAAGAGATACGTGAATGTGATGATCGAGAAAACAAATTCTGATCATGGATCCATTAAACTGGCTATGATCATTGGAGACTACGGGCCAGGGCAACCATTGCCCTTTACAATTGCCCAGGTTTACTCTCCAACGTATGAAATTGCCAAGATCCTGAATAAGACCATCACGCCTAACATCCTTAACCCTCTCCGGTCCAGACGGGTCAACCCAAATGTTTACGCTCAGGTCTTGGTCATTTACTCCGCATTCGGGTCGTTTCGGCCGTAAGTCATTTAGGCCGTAAGCACGTTTACGTGCAAAATGGGCGCCTTGTTTAGTACCAGCCCCTTGGGGATGTACGTAAAACATGAAATAATAATGGTAAATACCATAAACATAACGGTAAATACCATAAACATAACGTCTTACATTGTTTTGGATGTTGCGGCCTAAGTGACTTACGGCCGAAACGACCAGGACCGTTTACTGCTGGGTGAACAGTTGAAGATTTAGACGCATTGGAAGTTTCCACAAAGTGCTTTCTAATTTTACCCGTGTAATTTTTATTATCACTAAAGTGATACCATTGGAAAGCTGATAGTTTATTCTAAGGTATATTAAAAGTTCTCAGAAATAAGATAACACCTACCACATCGAACCTGACTACCCTTCTGCTTTCATATCGAAGAATCGCAGAGAATGCTCTTTTCAATGTCCATCAAAATAAAAGAGAATTATGCAGAGTTGATACCAACTTACACCTTTCTTGATGGGTCAATGGTCAAAAGTCACTGTACATCATCCATGGTCAAAAGTACAACATTGTTTCCAAATAAAGCAACGTTTCGAATACCACTGGTAACGAATCACTTATCAATCAGTTATAATTCTTCTGGTTGTAAGCTATTCGTGAGGTATAGTGAATTAGACAATAAACGATGTATATATATATATATATATATATATATATATATATATATATATATATATATATATATATATATATATATATATATATATATATATATATATATATATATATATGAGCCCTTTGTTGGCCGAGTCGGTTGAGCTTCAGACCGTCATTCGATGGGCCGGAGTTCAATTCCCGCCGCCGGCTGATGAAGAGTTAGAGGAATTTATTTCTGGTGATAGAAATTCATTTCTCGCTATAATGTGGTTCGGATTCCACAATAAGCTGTAGGTCCCGTTGCTAAGTAACCAATTGGTTCTTAGCCACGTAAAATAAGTCTAATCCTTCGGGCCAGCCCTAGGAGAGCTGTTAATCAGCTCAGTGGTCTGGTAAAACTTAGGTATACTTAACTTTATATATATATATATATTTATATATATATATATATATATATATATAAAATCCACATGATCATATTTTTCAGAGCTCCACCTACCACATATACACACATTTTATATATATATATATATATATATATATATATATATATATATATATATATATATATATATGTGTGTGTGTGTGTGTGTGTGTGTATAACCCTGATGATAATAGTTTTCATAGCTCCACCTAATACTATCGAAACAGGATTCGAATATCAGGCGATGATCGAACAATATGATCTGGTTTCAGTAAATTCCTTGACTACTGTTCGAATTAGCCGCTAATTACATCACTTACGACAGATATAAACGATTTATTTAATGCCACTTGGTCCTGCCTTCTCAATTTCCCCAAAATTTTGGGATATATTTATCACTGCAAGCCTTGAATCCATATGGCAAATCGCTGAAGGTGGCCTTTTACCGCAGGAGATTACGAACCTACGCACCTTTATTATTAGTAATAATAAATTTAATTATAAAAATGACCTTGCATTCATCGGTGCGAGTTGATAAGCTCACCGGTGAATCACCTTAACAAAAATGTTCTATACTATTTTTGTCCATGACCATGTCACTGTGACGCCATGTTGCATCAACTAATAATATAATGATAATAATATCCTTTGTTTCAGCTCCGGGCCATATACGATGAACGATAAGACGAACACAATACAGTATACTAAATTAAGTACGCTAGTAAAAAGTAATATTCATGAACTCATTATGCCCAAGCACTGCTGAAAACAACAGCAATAATAATAATAATAATAATAATAATAATAATAATAATAATTTTTTTTCAGATGGGCTAACAACTGATACATAATTGGGGTAGTTCGTTAAAAAGGAAGAGTGCCCGGCAACTCTCAATAATAATAATAATAATAATAATAATAATAATAATAATAATAATAATAATAATAATAATAATAATTTCTGTCGGTTTTCTGATCATCGCTTTAAACTTCTTCGGTGGCGAAAGGGCGAGAAAGTGACGGCCCACAAACAGGCAGTTGCAGCGGTCGTTGGCTGTTATCCTCAAGAACAGCTTGTTTCAAGTGTTGAGTCTCCAGCTCGGTAAGACAGGTTTCGTTGATACTAATTCTACTTTCTCGTTCACTTGCGTTGGGGATCTCGTACTGTTCTGTAATGGAGGATCGTTGGTTTCACTTTGTTTGGTTTTATGTACAGTTCTCCACAGGGATATTCTTTCTTTGTGAGTTTTCAAAGTAAGGTGGTTCTTATATCTTATTATTGCGTTTCGGTGTTTTCTCGGCAGTACCGTATCTCCTGCAGAGTAGAAGAGTAGTTCTTTTTTAAATTTGCTTTCTTGTGTGATCTTCACTAAAGGCGGTATTTTGTTGTATATAGTCTTAGCGCGCAGTGTACAAATGCTTTCTAGCAAGACTTGCTATTTATTCTAGGTTCAAATCGCCTATTTGATTAACTTGCATGTTTCCTGTTTACAATATTCATTTGAGGTCTAGAGAAGCTTGGGCAGTTCCTCCGTTACGTCGTAATGTGAATGGACTTTGCTAGATTTTAGGCGTGAAGGCGTGCTGCAAGGTTTGTTGGGTTGGCGAGTGGTTACTGTTGCCAGTTTTGCGTTTTATATTCAAATATTTAGATTGTGGTACTTGAGCAATGGCATACAGTTGTATGAAACATTTCCGTTTGCGGGTTTTGATCATCAAATCTTGGTATTTTCTATTTTTTGTTGTAAATTCCTACAATAACTGTTCAAAATGTTTATTATGTTAAGTATTGTTGTAGACTGCCTTTCGACATGGTATTTTAGACTTTGTTTCGAAGCTTAGTTATTACTGAGTTGAATTAGATTGCATCGAGTGGTAATTCTGTGCACGATGAACCATATAATTATCTTATGCAGTGCTGCGGTTAATTTCATGGTAATTCTAAGCCGGCTGTCCGCGGTGAGGTAGACTATGGCAATTGACGTTTTCTTATGTTATTTTACGTGCTTTACAAGAATTTAAAGTCGTATTTTGTCGGCCGGCTGTAACTAGACTGTAATCGACTTTTGAAGACTACACTACCGACAGGGTAGATCTAAGCCGGCATTCCGCGGCGAGCCCCCCCACCACCCTTAATAGCTAATACGGCGAAATTGTAACCAGTAAATAACCATAAAAATGCCAACCTACGTACCGTAGGGGTGTTTACTGGTTACAATATTGCTGTATTAGCTATGGAGTCTGGTGGTGGGCTCGCCGCGGTGTGCCGGCTTTGACCTACCCCACGTTAGGTAATTAAAGTCGTGTAGTCTTCAAAGGTCAACTACAGTTCAGTTACAGCCGGCCGACAAAATATTACTTTAAATTCTTGTAAAGCAAGTAAAATAACATAGAAAAATGTCAATTGCCACAGTCTAACTCGCCGCGGACAGCCGGTATTCTGGGCTTTAAAATATATATATATATTTTCTTATTTCAGGTATGTCGTTAAGTAAGCGTGCCACGATGAGTTATTGAATTGTCTTAGACGTACCGATGCCTTATGACTAAACGGGATTAATGGGTGAGTATTTTTTTTTTTTTTTAGTAGAGTGATTTGAGCAACCCCCAAAACATTTTTTAGCTTAGCTTTTTCGGAATAATAACTTAGTTTTCATTTTAAGTTTAGGTTTTTTAATGGAATTGGTTTTATTTTTTCAGATTCAAAACCTTAGTTTTTAGAATTTTACAAATTTTTCTTTTAAATTGGAACCTTAAAATTTAATTTTTCCAGCTTTGAACATTTCAAGAAAATTTAGGAATTTTCAGCTAAAGAACTGTTTTATAGGGTCAATGTCCAGAACAACTCCGCGGTGAGATATAAGAAAATAAGTCACACTATAATTTTCACAATATAAAATAATAAAACTTTGTCTCTGAACACTTTTTGAGGAGACTCACCATATCCGAGATATTAATGATTATCTAATCAGCATCCTCGAAATCTTACTGGAGTTAGTTCGAAAATGAGTTTTTTTACTGTAATGTTTCTCGGAAAGTGTAATGTTTCTCAGAAAAACTAGTTCCCCATCGAATGATTTTCGATTTTTGACTTATAAGGTTAGACAATACCTGTCCCCCAACCCCCTCCATAGCTAATATGGCAAAATTGTGGGTGTTTCCTCCTCATAAGAAGTGGTCTAAAACGCTTTAAATATGAAAAATATTACATTTTACTTTTAATTTTGGTACTTTATGCATGCGGAGTTCTTCTGGACATTCACCTTTTATAGTATTTAATTTTTATTTTTTATTAGTTTAGTTATATTTTAGCATCAAAAGTTAGTTTTAATGCGTGTGGAAGTTAGTTTTAATGCGTGTGGAAGTTAGTTTTAATGCGTGTGGAAGTTAGTTTTAATGCGTGTGGAAGTTAGTTTTAATGCGTGTGGAAGTTAGTTTTAATGCGTGTGGAAGTTAGTTTTAATGCGTGTGGAAGTTAGTTTGTGGAAGGTAATTTTTGCATGTTGAGTAAATCTAGTAATTTTTTAAAAGTTTATTTAAAACTTTTTTACATTTAAACTTTTGCCTTGTGTGGTTTGATCTACTGTAGTAATTTCAGCTAGTTTTGTTGAATTGTAAAGTTGTCTGTTTTGGAATTTTGAAGTTTTTAAACACTGACAATTTTTAAGGCTCTTGAGTAATTGCTTGAGCTTCAAAAGTTTTAAGTTTTGCGTCTAAATTAAGTTTTGCGTCTAAATTAAGTTTTGCGTCTAAATTAAGTTTTGCGTCTAAATTAAGTTTTGCGTCTAAATTAAGTTTTGCGTCTAAATTAAGTTTTGCGTCTAAATTAAGTTTTGCGTCTAAATTAAGTTTTGCGTCTAAATTAAGTTTTGCGTCTAAATTAAGTTTTGCGTCTAAATTAAGTTTTGCGTCTAAATTAAGTTTTGCGTCTAAATTAAGTTTTGCGTCTAAATTAAGTTTTGCGTCTAAATTAAGTTTTGCGTCTAAATTCAGTTTTGCGTCTAAATTCAGTTTTTCTTTGACCACTTCCCAAGTCCACCTTTGCCGGGGTGGCGGTGCCACCTGCCAGGCAAAGGTGGACTTTCATGTTGTGCATGGTGACTTGTGTCACCATGCACAACAGGAAGTTCAAAAACAAGCATGGTGACTTTGTCACCATGCACAACAGGGATTTCAACCAACTTCTTTCTTAGGTTAGAATTGCAAGGTTGATAGTTCTCGTGTAGCTGGGACTTAATGGGAAGTTAGATATGGAACTTGAAATATAGGATAGGCTAGAATAGGGTGAAGAACGTGCTAATTCTATATAGATGGATAGAATACAGGTAATAAATGCTAAAGTCTATCTCTTAAGGATGCTGGGAATAGACTGGGGTAAAAAACGCGATGGTCAGTCCTAGGGAGACATTTGACAGTGCGAAGTTACTAATAGCAGAGGGTATTACAGTACTTGAACACTTTGTTCGGTCATTAGATGTTAGTTTGAATGTATCATGGAGCTGAGAATACGGTAGGGTAACTGACGTACTTTTATAACTTAGAATTTCATTCCCACTAGTAAATAAGAACTAGACAGGTAATAGGTGGATCTTAGCGATTTTCTTAGAGGCCTAGGCCTTGGGATGTTACAGAATTTTTCATCCGCTGATGTCGTGGACTTGTCAGGTATTTTAATAGGCTGGTTAATAGTGGAAATTGTAATTCAAATTTTTGCAGTGGTGTAAACATAGTTCCGTCAATGTGCTCAACACCCCCACCCTCCCCCCTTTTTTCAAGCAAAGCTTTCATGTTAGGAAATACAGTAAAGATTGCATTGCATTTTTTCATCGACCCCTACCTTCATCCACCTTTCCTCCAGCGCCGAAGCTTGCTTCGGGAACCCCTTTCTTATTCTGAATTCCCTGCATATTTTCATCGACCCCTACCTTCATCCACCTTTCCTCCAGCGCCGAAGCTTGCTTCGGGAACCCCTTTCTTATTCTGAATTCCCTGCATATTTTCATCGACCCCTACCTTCATCCACCTTTCCTCCAGCGCCGAAGCTTGCTTCGGGAACCCCATTCTTATTCTGAATTCCCTAACTTAATTTTTCGCCCTGTGGGGTTGTGCAGATAGTAGGGTTTGCATTGCATGGCACCTTTCATAGTTTTGTAGCACTAAAGTTAGGTGCGGTTGTTTGTGTAAGATTGGTGCCCTATTAAATTTATCTTAAAGGATGGCACTCTCCTGTTGTCTTTTGGGGAGTTTGAAGGAACAATGGTAGTAATTTATGGGATTAATGTGGAAGTTGATGGCAGTTTGTAATAAAAATAATACATGGGATTGTTAATGAGTTTTATGGGATTAATGTGAAAGTTGATGGCAGTTTGAAGTAATAATTCTAATACATTGGATTGTTAATGGGAAAGTTTACTCATACGATATAGTATTAATGGGAAAGTTTAATCATATGATATAGTATTAATTATAATAACCTTAGAATACCTGCTGGGACTGACTGAACAGGTTATTTTCACTTGAAGGTATTTTATGTCATGGAAACTTTTAGTATATTCTAAAATCAAACAAATTATTCTTATGCACAGGCTCTTGGTGTAGTTGCAGCAGACCATAACATCGACACTAATACTAATGGAAAGCAACTCTTTTCGTAAAGAATGAATATCCTGTGAGGATTCGAAGCCCTCTGAATTCGGTTACCCATACAACAAAAGTTCAACTTGTAGTCGCTATGCATGTCCAGTGACGGTTCGAAGCGCACTAAATTCGGATACCCTGACAACTAGAACTCAACTTACAGACGCTGTGCATACCCTGTGAGGATTAGAAGTGCTCTAAATTCGGTTACACAGACAACTGCAGTAGAACTTGGATGCTGTGCTCTACCTACTATTCAATTTTTTTTAATCTGACTACTTTGGATATGTATGTACATGTATGAAGACTAGCTTAATACATGTGTCTGTAAACCTTTGTCCATTTCTTTAACCCCAAAATGTCATGTGATGGGGTTGATTTTGTAATATTCCTTGAAAGACAGTTTTCCTATGAAATCAAGGGAATGGTAGTTAATGATTGGTTGGTTAACAGAAGTAAGATGGGGAAATTGATATGAGAAATGAAATAACTGGAATAATAAGTTTTGAATTCTGAGTATTTTATGGTATATTAACCTCGAATTTTGGTGTTTACTTGCATTAGTCTATGCAGATTTAAGCTTCTATTCAGCAAAGTGACATTGTATTTTGACCCCGCTGATGACAGGAGTTATTAAAGTTTAAGATTCCTTATGATCTGGAGATCGCATTCGGCTGAGAACACTTGTAAAGGTGACTTTGAGCGATAATGGTTGGAAGTGAAAATTCACTTTGACATGAGATACCGCCAAGAAAATATTTTAAAGACCTTCCGGGGTTGAACTGAGTCCAAATCATTATGTAAGGGTTTACAGTAGTTTCATCCTGGCTACGATCCGCAAACTTCGGATAGCTAAAGGTTAGTCACCTAATTCTGGCTTTACATCTGGTTTTTGTTGTTGGTGCACCGCCACGAAACTTTCTTCAATATGTCTATACAAAAAGAAAAGCCAGAAAATATCAATGAATGGTAAGAACTGACATTCATGTCGGTAATATCTGACCACTGTTACAACATGGTATACAAGGTACCAGAAAAGTATACCTTAGTTTAACCAGACCACAGAGCTGATTAACAGCTCTCCTAGGGCTGGCCCGAAGGATTAGACATTTTACGTGGCTAAGAACAAATTGGTTACCTAGCAACGGGACCTACAGCTTATTGTGGAATCCGAACCACATAATACCGGGAAATGAATTTCTATCACCAGAAATAAATTTCTCTAGTTCTTCATTGGCCGGCCGGAGACTCGAACTCGGGCTCAGCAGAGTGCTAGCCGAGAACTGTACCGACTCGTCCAACAAAGCACTTAAGAATAGTTAAAGTAAAGCTTTAAGTTTTTTTTTTCTTAATTTTTATAAGAAGTAAAATAATGGGATTAGCTTCTCGTTACTGGGATACGTTAGGAACTTTTAGGTCTGATGCTACATTCCACTCGCAGATTGCACCTACTTGAAAATTACTGAGTAACCGGTATTGTATGTGTACGCTCGTAAGACTCATTCGCTTCTCACTGAAAATGTGCCGAGTGATGGGGTTTTTGGGGGGCTAATGGAAATTGAAAGTATTGTGATGTAAAAAGTCAAAATTATCATTGTTTTTCTAATCCCATGGTCATAAGTTCCTTTGGAGATCAAATTGTTACAGACACTTGGCAATCAATTATCGAAAGTTTCAGTAAATTTTTCTTAATTGTGGGTAGTAACTTAAGCAAATGATGTTAAAGGATCTTTGCAGAATCGCAAAATATCTGAAGGATTAAGAAAACGCGTTGATGAGAGGGAAGTAATGGCCCATTAATGGTTACAAAGTGTCATCAGCAGAAAGGATCTAAAAGATTACGGGGCACGTGTGAAACATCTGTAACTTAACTTTCAGCATATTTCATCTAGGGACTTAACACAGGGACCCTGAACATTATCATATCTATGGAAAGGAGGCATTCCATATGGAGAACTCAGTAGAGGGGTAGCCCCGTCGGTGTAACTCATACTGTGCGCTGTAGGCATTACTTGCCCAGTCCCTTCCGTCCCTAGCTGCAACCTTTCATTCGTTTTACTGTACCTCTGATCATATTTTCTTTCTGCCATCTTACTTCCCACCCTCTCCTAACAATTGTCTCATAGTGCAGTTGCGAGGTTTCCTTCTGTTGCACCTTAAAAACCTCCTTACTGTCAGTGTCCCTTTCAGCGCTTAATGTCCCCATACGCCACAGCGCTTGACCTTTGACATAAATTCCATGTTCTGTATAACATCTCGATGGAAGTCAGTGGAGGTGGATTTCATGTAGAGGAGACTTCTCTGCAGATGAAGTCTTATCCGTTATTGATAATTTACCCACGAAACAGCCTTTCGACCTTATTAAGCCTGAGGAGTTCCCCTGTTGATATTTGTAGTTTCCCAGTCTATAGTCGTAGTTATACTGAAAGCAACTGAGAAGTGAGATGCCCAGCTAAGAGTGAAATAAAGGGTTAACTGGCACGGAGTATTAAATAATTAAATAGCTTTAAGATTAGTCCAAAGGACCACTTAGAATAACCTATAATGAGATGAAAATCAAAGCAATAGCTAGTGAAATTACTAACAAATAAAAGGTTTTACGATAACCCTAATCATTAGAAATAATTAAATCTTTCTGGATTTGGGCAAATGCTTCGTAAACAGACCTACAACCATGTCACAAAACAGGGCCAGCTTCATATGCACTGTACAAGCTGTATCTAAAATTTAAATCTTAAGAGAAGAACAGAAATAGTCACGCGTTGAATATCCCTACTCTTTGAGATAATTCGAGTCTTGGAAGGATGTAAGACGAAATTTAACCTCGCGAGCTCTCCAGCTTTAATAAGAAATAAATCTTCAGATAAGATCGAAAGTCATTTTGGCAGCTTTAGGCGAGATTAAGGACGAGAGAGAGCTTCAAAGGACACGTTGATGACAGAACCATCTGCGTGTGATTGAAAAAGGCGGAATAGCTTCTCTATGAGGCTGCTGAAAAACGCTACGAAAAATTATAGGGAAGTGAGTTAGGACCTGCAAGTCATAATTAGAAATGGAAGAATAAAAATGTAGTAAAATGATGTAGTAATGTAAGATTAGATATGGTTTAATGTGGTTGTAGTAATGCAAGGTTAGATGGAAAATACCGATCTACAAGGGGTGGGAAATTATTTATATCAATTTTTTTTTTAACTCGACATTCAAACCATTAAACGAATAAAACACAAATAGACTCAAAAGCTTCTATCATTGTCTCTTAAAATATTGCAAGAACATTATACAACCTCAGATGTTAACCTAACAACTGACTAATAGCTAGGTAGCTAATTCAAATGCTTGAGCCAACAGAGGTATACAGCACTCTTGGGGAGACATGCCGTTACCATCTCCCCCCGTAGGTTCGGAAATCGAACGTTGGTTTCTCGGTTAGTGAGCTGACTTGAGTTACTGCTGCAATGTGCGACGAGAGACAGAGATATATAGATAGGGAGAGAGAGAAGGGTTGGGGAAGCAGATGGAAAATTAAGCTAAAGTGATCGATTTGCAGATAAATTCAGAGGAAATGGATGTGGCCAACTGGCTGGGCCATAGATATCAGTTATGGTTAAATAACTGAACCCTATGATGACTCCGCGAAACTGTCAGAAAATTAACTAGAAATTGATTAACTTGGTCTGCTTCAGAGTACATGTTTAGTCGCGCCTGCGATAAAGCTGTGAATGTCTTTTACAGTATAGTAAGAGTGAAAAAAAGCGAGACTCACTCGAGAACGAATCCAGGTAAAAAAGGCACAGAAAAAAAGTCACAGAAAAAAGTCACAGGAATAAAAGTCACAATAATCTTTCCTAGGTAGTGACCCGCAAGGATTTTAACCCGGTATGTCACTTTGCGGCGTGTTTAGTACAAGCCCGTTGGGGGAATTCCGTATGAACATAAACAAAAGACTAAATATCGAAAAGATAATGACACCCAAGAAATATTGTGAATTTTTCCCTCATGACTTTTTACCCGTGACTTTTTTCCTAGCCAATACTGTGACTTTTTTCCTGTGACTTTATTACCAGCCACCTCGAGAACACGTTGTTTAGCGTATTTAATCGGCTTTAAGTCTATCAAATCAATGTTGAAAACTTCAGCGTCAGTGTAATCTCTCCATAAAACAACACTAAAAACACGCTTTAAGAAATCAGCCTAACCAGAGTTAAACAGTATCGTTTATAAAATCTCATCGCGTATAAAAACCCATGTATGGATAGTGATTCATTTCATTTATACATACAAGGAATTACATGCCAAAATGAATCAACATTCTTCCGTATGGGGTTAGTGCCGTGAGGTGCACTGTAGGCATCACTTAAGGTTCGTTGTAGTGTGCCTTCGGCCCCTAGCTGCAACCCCTTTCGTTCCTTTTACTGTACCTCCGTTCAAATTTTCTTTCTTTCATCCTTCTTTCCACCCTCTCCTAACAATTGATTAACAGTGCAACTGCGAGGTTTTCCTCCTGTTATACCTATCAAACCTTTTACTGTCAATTTTCTTTTTAGCGCTGATTGACCTCATAGGACCCAGTGCTTGGCCTTTGGCCTAAATTCTGGATTCAGTTCAATTCACCAAATCAACATTTATGTTCAGTCAGAACTGGCCAAAAGAATATGCTTTTTCTGTGCACTCCAATGAAAAATCGCAAAGAACTGAATGGTCCCAGAGCAGTATGGTAACAAGATGTAATTATATTGTTTCCAGAAATCTCACAAGAGTCAGCATTGATAAAGCTAATAGAGGAAAATAACATTAATTTAGTCCCATTTCTATATACTCATGACTTCATTCTACACAAGATGTTCTAAGGAAATTCTTGTCAATGACCTTTGCTTCTCCTTGTTTATCCAGTTGCCGGAA
>JANJGK010000021.1:13158061-13170561 GCA_039081455.1 Macrobrachium rosenbergii | reverse complement strand
AGGGTAGTTACTTGGAAATCTTAGCTTCACGGTGTATAATATCGCCAGGATAGGTAGAAGACTTTATCACAGAAGCTTTCTTGGTAGATAACTTTAGTATCAGACTGAATTTGATGAAGAAATAATTGAATTACAACACAATAATTATGCAGTTAAAATTACTTAAAAAAAACAAGAAAATTTAAGCACTATCTTGAAATAAAAATAGTACAAATGTAACTTAAAATTTAAAATGTTAATAAAACAAAGGAACAACTAGTAAATATAAGTAAGTAAGATATTTGCAACTAAAACTAGGAAATATAGAGTAAATACGTTGACATGTTGGGTACCTACGGAAAAGACCATTCATAATTGTATGCTGGGGAAGTTGTTATTCAGTTTCGTGTTGTTTCGTTTTATAAACAGATTCAGTAATAAAGAAGTCAAGTCTGTTCGAACGGATAGACGTTTTATAAACAGATTCAGAAATAAAGAAGCCAAGTCTGTTCGAACGGATAGACAATACCGGAAAATCCAGGTCAACGATAGAATGATCCCGTGCTTAACTATGGTCTCATTTGAGTGAAAATGGTGGTTTGGGAAGTGGAAACCTCGTTCTAACTGGGAAGCCTGTGTCCCACTATTTGTCCAACAAACAAGAACTGGCTCCCATGTATCTCAGATACGTGAAAGTCAGTATGTTTACTTTGCATTTCCTGGTTTATTTGCAAATATCTCATTTGCTTATATTTACTAGTTATTTCTTTATATTTTATTAACATTTCTAAGCTTAAGTTACATTTGTATTATTTTTGTTTCAAGATACTGCTTAAATTTTCTTTCAATTAATTTTAACTACATAATTATTGTGTTGTATTTCAATTATTTCTTCAGTCAGCCTGATGCTAAAGTTTTCTATCAAGAAAGTTTCTGTGATAAAGTTTTCTACCTATCCTAGCGATAGGCAAGCAACTGCGAACAAGTAAACTAATTAACAACTGAATTAAGGTCAACAGGAAGAACGGGTCTATCCCTCGATATTGATCCCGCCGGAAATTGGTAACTAATAAAATAGAAATTGAGGGCACCTGTGTCTAAGCATTTATTGTAACTTTTTTTTTTTAACCATATCGTTACCAGGGCGAATGGAAGTTAATTTGATGTACAATACAGCTTTTTGTAAAAGACGAAAAAGGAACAGGAGTTCCCTGTAAAATCTTTTACGACAAAACCCTGTGCTAACAAAAGATTTAAAAACAGAACTAGAACTGTAAGCTCTATTAAGATAAATATATACATATATATACTGTATATATAATATGTATATATATAAATATATATAATATATATAGTATATATTGCATATATATATTATCTATACAGTATTTGGTGAAAAATTGAGGTAGTTTATTCACAATCCAATTTATGGGCATTTAGGTCAGAAACCCAACAGAACATTACAGACCAGATAAGACCACATGGGGAATGACTCAAAGTCAGAATAGAACAGAGTAATATAAGCCAATGGGAAAAAATTAATCGAAGCTGGATCTATAGAAACTGTTGGAATCTTGTCTATAATCTTTCACAAATTCACGATGTGACAATATTAATCATGAGCTTGGTAGCCGGTAATTTGACTCCTGGTAATTTCACTCCAGGTATTTTGACTCGGGTAATTTGACTCCCGGTAATTTCACTCCAGGTATTTTGACTTTGGTAATTTCACTCCTTGTATTTTGACTCCGGTAATTTGACTTCCGTTAATTTCACTCGAGGTATTTCGGCCCCGGTAATTTGACTCCTGGTAATTTTACTCCTTGTAGTTTGACTCCGGTAATTTGCCCCCTGGTAATTTCACTCCTTGTATTTTGACTCCGGTAATTTGACTCCTGGTAATTTCACTCCAGGTATTTTGACTCTGGTAATTTCACTCCTTGTATTTTGACTCAGGTAATTTGACTCCCGGTAATTTCACTCGAGGTATTTTGACTCCGGTAATTTGACTCCTGGTAATTTTACTCCTTGTAATTTGACTCCAGTATGCGTTGTCTAATGTTATTCTTTCCCGTAGTTACCTCTGCCAGTGAAGGCAGAGTTTGCCTGTGCGCTTACTTATTTGTCTGTCGACAAGATATCACAAAAAATTATTTTTTTATTTCAATTTAAGTTCCGGAATATGGGAAGCCATTAGCCAAGAGGTTAGGATATGGAATTCTTTCGTCGGAAGATCATGTCTCAAAGAGATTTGCTATGACCCATGGAAAAAGTTGATTAGGTTTTGAATTGGAATTGGAATATAGAGTTTAGGCTAAAGGTCTAGCTAGCACTGGGACCTATGTGGTCATTCAACGCTGGAAAGGAAATTGAGAGTAGGCAGGTTTGAAAGGTGTAACTGGAGGAAAACCTCAAAGCAGTTGCGTTATGAAACATTTATTAGGAAATGGTGGATAGCAAGATGGAAGAAAGAAGAAGTAAATGCAGATCAAGAATTTTCGTCATTGAAAGATAACTCGAGGTTAACTGATGAATTTTTGTGAAACTTTGGAAAGACTGGCGATGGGTTCATGGGTATACGGATTCTAATATTGTATAGACAAACCTTGCAAAATTTGGCTATTTGTCATGTCTTAGTTTTGAGAGCTACATATGGATCGCATTAAAAAAAAAATAGTTCATGCACATTCGTAAGAAGGACAACGGGATTAGCTCCATTAAGAATGCAAAGAAATGTACAAAGCAATAAAACTAATAAATGATTTGTATATAACAGTTTAAATAAACTGGTTTTATGCAATGTCTCTTAAATAGAATGTTTGATATAGGAAATACTCAACTTCCGTAACTTAAGAGCTCTTCAAAATGAGCTGTACAAGCGCATAGGAGAGCGATATTACTCAAATAATTATTTCACACCTCCATTTTAATCTATAGCATGTAGATTTTAAGTATCTGAGTATTTTCTTTTAAAATTGTGAGACCATTTACTCTAAAAACTAGACTTACTTGTTTATGATTCTCAAATGGGATAGCGTACTGATTATAGTTGAAAAAAAAAAAAAATACTTAACGTAGGCTGCTCTGGTTGTTTGAATTTTGTAGAAATTGAACGATTACAACAAAAGACTGCCAATTTGAAATTGAGTCAAGTCCTTACAGAAACACTAAGCTTGAATGCAAAGCCGATATGTTTTTAACTTTATTTAACCTAGCGTGACGGTGGTATGCCAATAATAGTAAAAGCTTCCGAGGAAGCTTCTACGTTTCCTAATTTTATATAAGGAAATAAATATTATTTCAGTTCACCACTTGACAAGCCTGGGGACTCTGCAAGTCTAAGAGCCTTAACACTCAAGACTCAGGTGTCTGTCTTATGCTTTAATATCCTTTTCCCGATGCTGCCTCAAATCACCTCGGCTTTAAAACTACCGTGGTCTACTAAATACTAGTATATAGCTCAGTATATATATATATATATATATATATATATATATATATATATATATATATATAGTGTGTGTGCATATGTATGTATGTATGTACGTATGTGTGCATTTATAAAACTCAAATACTAAGAATAATAAGATGCTACTGCGGTGAGCCGGAAGAACATTGCTCAAACGTGAATTACTCAGCTGTCCATGAAAAGGAATGAGGTCATTAAAATAACGCAATGTTTTCGTCACGTGATACCACTGGAACGATAGAGGGTGGTGAGGTAAACGTACCGTGATGATACATCGTTTAAAAATGAAATTCCAAAACTTATTTTCTTGAAAACCTCGTAAGAGTAACCAATAAAAAAAGGATGTAGAAGGAATCTCAGAATAATTAGCAATTAATTTTGTTTTTATTTATGAGGATCACGCGTAGGACATCTTCGACATGATTTAGATAAAGATCGACATAGGCATTTTTTACAAAGAACCTGAATAGAAGAACAATAATAATTGTTAGTAATAATATTGTACAAAGTCATTGGTATATGTGGGTGTGTCCACATTAAACAGTTTCCAGAGGAAGAAAGTAATACGAAAGATACTGGTACGTTTAATACCCTAATTACTCACACGTGGATGTGAGCCTCGTGCTTAGTAATGAACTTCCAGCGGTCGTTATAGAACCCATCCACAACTACTCTTTGTAATACATCAATTTAATACCCATTAATAACACTGCAAAATAGTCCCTAACTTCTGTCCGTTTATTTTTGGTGACAAGGACCTCGTAATTAACATTTTAGCTTGGTCTAAAACAGTACAAGACCAGCTCCACAACTAGAACCTAGGGTTTCTGTAAAAAAAAAAAATTATAAGAAGAATGCATTCACATTTGCTCATGCAAGAGATAAACTCCTAACAAGGTAACACATGATTATTTTCATCATAAGTACTCAGGAATTTTGCTGATAGAAATTCAACAACTTCAGATAGTGTATGGGAGTGCTAGAAATTCTTCGGTAGCTGGCAGTGTTAAAGCTTTGTAGAGACAAGTGGATCCAAAGAGAGTAAAGAAACCGAGAAGTTACGAAGGTATTGTGGTTATTAGTATACAGTACACACATACCTGTATATACAGTATATATTTGCATGTATGTATGTACGTATGTATATCAGCCCACGCATAATGCAGACTATCGATATAACTTTACCTCTGCAAAAGCATATATATATATATATATATATATATATATATATATATATATATATATATATATATATATATATAGAAGAAGAAGATATATATATATATATATATATATATATATATATATATATATATATATATATATATATATATATATATATATATATATATATATATTAACACACGCACACACACACACACATATATATATATATATATATATATATATATATATATATATATATATACATATACATATATATATATATATATATATATATATATATATATATATATATATATATATATATATAAGTTTTTTGGCGAGGTAATGTGATACTGATACTACTGGATTATGCCCACGCATAATCCAGTAGTATCAACATCGCTTTACTTAGCGGAAAGTCCAGTGACTATAAGCGCAAGACTGTCATCATGAGTGAAGAATCCACTAAGTATGCTAAAGGGTATCGGACAGTGAACAAACTATATATAATACACACACGGCCGAAGCATCCCTGTTTGAGCCTTTGAAGGCGGACGGTGAGCGAACGAACAAGCACACGAAAGTGACCAAAACTTTCCAGAGTATGCCTATGTGGGCGGACGTTGAACGAACGCACACCCGCCCACGACAATGCTTTCCTCTTTGTCCTTGTGATGGTGGAAGGTAAACATACGCATGCACACACACACACACACACGACTGAAGATTTCCTGTCTGAACTTGTGAACTGGGTCCTTTGTTCCCAGGGTAAGTGACCCAGCTTGCTAGGCTGTTTGTATAATTCAGTCGGTCATTTAATTGAGGAAATTGTGCTCTGTTATCAACACGATCTTCTTTGTCTGTGCATTTGCAAAGAAATCATGTGCAGTTATTTATCTTGTGAAAATTTCCTACCAAAATGTACAATATGATGGCATAATTTCAAGTGCTTACAGTATATTGTTAAATTTACGAGTAAAATTTTTTTTTCTTTTTTTCTTTTTTGTTAAAGTGAGAGCCTCACTCTTTGCTCTACTCACGGTAACGTGCCTAGAAATGTTGAGATTATTAGCAGGGCAGGGTATACTGTATTTATTACGGTTTGGGATTTTGATTGGAATGTATTGTTATACTGCGTGTACAGTCACTTTTTCAGTGTAAGTCATGCGTGTTTTAGTACGTAAATCTTCATTATGTTAGAAACAATTATAGTAAGCCCACTCCTATCTCTCTCTCTCTCTCTCTCTCTCTCTCTCTCTCTCTCTCTCTCTCTCTCTCTCTCTCTCTTTATTGACTTAAGGCAATTATTGAAGTGCAGCACTTCAAAGTTTGCTTAGGTGTGTAGAAAGTATACGCAGATGTAAGCATCACATTAGGATGAACTATGCACTTGAATGTGTTCGCTTACCATTTGGTACGTATTCAGAAGCAATTGATTTTACAGATACATCTCAAAATTGAATGATAATTATAAATTGAATGATAATTATAAAATACCAAGTTGGGATAAGCTGTTAAGTGCTGTATATGGAACTACGCTGTACTATAAGCTATGCACATTGGCCCCAAGGTATGTCATGGCCAGTCTTCGTTACTTAGCGGATTTCGTTACTTCTCGGAAGGGGCAGACCCTTGAACTGTTTGTTAAGTTCAGGTGCCACTGTATATATATATATATATATATATATATATATATATATATATATATATATATATATATATATCTATCCATCTATCTATCTATCTATCTATCTATCTATCTATCTATCTATATTAACCTAGGCATAATCCAGCAGTATCGATATCACTTTAACTGAGAAAAAACTTTTATATATATACACACAAATATACATACATATATACATACATACATATACTGTATATATATATATACATATATATATATATATATATATATATATATATATATTTATATATATATATATATATATATATATTTATATATATATATATATATATATATATATATATATATATATATATATATTTATATATATATATATATATATATACATATATTTATATATATATATATAAACCCACGCACAATCCAGTAGTATTGATATCACTTTATTTCAGCAATAACTTTTATACATACCCTGACCCGGAGTCGAATATGTGTCTATATCTTCTGATAAATGAGTGATAATGAAATTATTCATTCAGCCCTTTAGAAAGTATCAAAATGTCAAAGGAAAGACTGACAAAACTCTTGTCTGTATGCCTCACCTTTGTACCCAATCGGGTTAAGTTTATTTACAATGGAAATTAGCTGCCAAATTCCGAAGCGTTATTAAAGTATAATTATGTAAAGGACAAATTTCGTTGATGAATAAACACTCAAAAATGAAAAAGTGGCCATCAACATTTGAGTTTGTTGGTGGTACCTCTGGGTAAACTTCGATCGTGGTGTTTTTACCTCTGTTCCGTTGCTTTTTTTTTTTTTTATTTCCATTCCATAGAATGATTTATTTTCATCCCGTGGTTGTTGTGACACCGTTACTTTGAATAACTTTGGAGCTGTTCTGTTGAAACGTCAGAAGGGCTGGTTCAGTGTGAAAAGGACATATCTCGCTTCGCTTTCTGATTGGCAGCTGGATCTGTTGTGAGCTGGTGAAGCAACGACAAGCCCAGTTTTTTTCAATAATTATTTAAATACTTGTCATTTCAGTTATATTTTCTTTGAGTTTTTTTGTTTTATTAGTAATTATATGTATATATATTTTTTCATATGTCTATCTATCTATCTGTATGTATATATATATATATATATATATATATATATATATATATATATATATATATATATATATATGTGTGTGTGTGTGTGTGTGTGTGTGTGTGTGTGTGTGTGTGTGTATAAAGTTTCAAATGCCATGTAATATCAGATTTGCTCTATTTCGGGAATACCACCGAAGGGGAATTATAACTGATAAATGATTCAGTACTTGGGAGACTCGAACGCGCGGCAGTGCATAGCAACGACTTTCAATCGACATGCTAACCGCTTGGCTGTGAAGCACTCGGGCTTTCAAGTCTCCTAGGTACTGAATCATTTATCAGTTATAATTCCTCTGCTGTGAAAGTCCAGGAGTAGAGGGAATTGAATATTAAACTAGTTTTGTAGCTTGTGTGTAAATTATGCAACGGTGATGTAATAAAAATTCATGTGTGTATATATATATATATATATATATATATATATATATATATATATATATATATATATATATTATATATATGAATACACATACAATACATGTATACAGTAAATGCACGCTTTGTCCAATAATTAATAGAAAACATAATACAATTTCTCTCTGTGTCGAGTTTCCTTTTATAAATCTTCAGTTCAATTATGCAAGTTTGGCATTGTTTAAAAAACAATTATATTGTTGCGTTGTATCTAAAGTACTATTTAAATGACCGTCAGAACTGTGGTTTCAAAATATATATATGTATGTATATATAAATTATATATATATATATATATATATATATATATATATATATATATATATATATATATGTGTGTGTGTGTGTGTATGTGTGTGTATCAACATGGTACTGGAGTGTAATAAAGGATACTCAGAGTTCTGCTTTGAAGTCATGGTTATACATATCACCGTATAGTATGCTTTAATGATAATCCTAATCCTAAAGCCTTTATTTCCTCATATGTAGGTGGAAAATCCTAAAGCTTTCATATATTTAGGTGGAATTATGTTCATATGCTCTTCAAAGTAATTGGAGAGAGAGAGAGAGAGAATAAAAAAAGAATGCTACAATGACTGTCGACTAGTTTTCAAATTTTCGTGCCCATTATTATTACTAATGATGTTTGAGACTGAGGGACAGTTGCAATTGTTTATCGTGAATTTTTATTCATAACTTCTGCAATGAAAGCATACATATTTTGTCTATGGCCTGTCTTAACATTATTTTGGATTAAACTGACTTGCAATAATGATGAATTTGATGTTTTTTTCATGGGAAATTCGTTAGAAGACAGTCTAACATATAAAAGGCATGCCTAAATGATTAGTGGTTGTAAATTTTGCAAAATTCCGTAAACTTTTATTTAGCATTATTTCTTTGAATCATATTTGCTAGTTCATGATATTACCATAAACCACATACATTAAGTAAAACATTGTACCTAAATGACGTAATTCTGTAAGTGACTCCGTAATTACAGGAGTCGGAGTAAACTTTTTCGGGAGGGTCTATTAACCAATTCTGATGTGGGAGGTAACGGTGATATGGAACAAATCTAAACGTTTACTAACTTGCAAAACAATGGATACATGAGGACATTTGTATGTATACATGTGTATATATACAAATATACATACATATATAGGTATATATACACTATATATTATATTTATACATATATATGTATATATTATATATATACATACACATTATATATATACTGTATATATATACATGTATAATATATATATATATATATATATATATATATATATATATATATATATATATATATGTGTGTGTGTGTGTGTGTGTGTGTGTTTGTGTACACACATTTCTAGTATATATATGTTATAGACAGATAGCAAAATCAGGCATTTTGTGAAATGCCTGAAATTTCAGGCAGATAGTGAAGTGCACTTAAGGACTTTTGATTGCCCTAAAGGCTAGTACTAAACACGATGAAACAGTGACTCACCTACACTGTTTCACCGTGTTTAGTACTAGCCACTGGGGGTTCAAATGTATTTCGCTGTGTTTAGTACCAGCTCCTGGGGGATCAAATGTTCCTAACTGCATTTCACCATCTGCCTGAAATTTCAGGCAGTTTGTGAAATGCCTGGTTTTGCCATCTACCTGTAACACACACACACACACACACACACACACACACACACACATATATATATATACAGTATATATATATATATATATATATATATATATATATATATATATATATATATATATATCTTATCTATAAAAGTGAATGTTTGTATGTATGTTTGTATATTTGTATGTTTGTAGCTTTGTGAGCTATAGAAATCCGAACTGTTCTACCGATCCAGACAAAATTTAGTATGTGGCCATCATTTGACCCAACTTAGATAAAAGGGTAGATTTCATACACGTGCCCCCTTCCCCTTTCCCCATCCTCCTTCTCCCTTCCCTTTATTACTTATGCGGTAACAGCTTGACCGATCCAGACAAAATTTAGCATGTGGCCATTATTTGGCACAACTTAGATATTAGGTTAGGTTTCAAACCGGTACCCCCTTCCCATTCCCCTTCCCCCATCCCCTTCCCTTTGGAACTTTAGGTAAATAAACTCTACGGGTTCACCATACCTCATTTCATGTACTCGATGCCATAGAAATATATTATTGATTTTTTTTTTTGTGATTAATAAATCTGTATCAAGGTTTGTGTTTGGGTTTACTACATAGCGGGAGGGTTTGTGTTCAGGTTTAGTGGGGGTGTGTATTTAGAGACAGTTACTGCAGTAACATCTAGATAAATGTAACAGTCACCACAGTAACGTCTGGATAAAATGGACAGTCACCACAGTGATACCAAGATAAAAGGGGACTTCAGCACAGAAATTCTTGGATAAAAGGGACAGATAGTACTGCAATACCTGGATAAATGGGACAGCCACCACAGTAATGTCTGGATAAACCAGACAGTCACCACAGTAATGTCTGGATAAAAGGGACAGTCACCACAGTAGTACCTGGATAATTGGGAAAGTTAGCAGAGTAATACCTGGATAAAAGGGACAGTCACCACAGTAACATCTGGATAAATGGGACAGTCACTACAGTAATGTCTGGATAAAAGGGACAGTCACCACAGTTACATCTGGATAAATGGGACAGTCACTACAGTAATGTCTGGATAAAAGGGACAGTCACCACAGTAGTACCTGGATAATTGGGAAAGTTAGCAGAGTAATACCTGGATAAAAGGGACAGTCACCACAGTAACATCTGGATAAATGGGACAGTCACTACAGTAATGTCTGGATAAAAGGAACAGTCACCACAGTAACATCTGGATAAATGTAACAGTCACGACAGTAATGTCTGGATAAAAGGGACAGTCACCACAGTTACATCTGGATAAATGGGACAGTCACTACAGTAATGTCTAGATAAAAGGGACAGTCAGCACTGCAGTACCTGGACAAGTAATACCTGGATAAATGGGACAATCACCACAGTAACATCTGGATAAATGGGACAGTCACCACAGTAATGTCTGGATAAAAGGGACAGTCAGCACAGCAGTACCTGGACAAGTGGGAAAGTCAACAGAGTAATACCTGGATAAAAGGGACAGTCACTACAGTAATATCTGGATAAATGGGACAGTCACCACAGTAACATCTGGATTAATGTGAGTCACCACAGTAATGTCTGGATAAAAGGGACAGTCAGCACAGCAGTACCTGGACAAGTGGGAAAGTCAGCAGAGTAATACCTGGATAAAAGGGACAGTCACCACAGCAACATCTGGATAGATGGGACAGTCAGCAGAGTAATACCTGGATAAGTGGGAAAGTCAGCAGAGTAATACCTCGATAAAAAATACAGTCACCACAGTAATTCCTGGATAAAAGGGACAGACAGCACAGTAATAACTGGATAAATGGGACAGTTACCAAAGTAATACCTGAATAAAAAGGGCAGTCATCACAGTATTATATGGATAAAAGGGACAGTCACCACAATCATACCTGGATAAGAGGGACCGCCAGTACAGTAATACCTGGATAAATGGGACAGTTAATACGGTAATATCTGGATAAAAGATGGTCCAGAAAAGTAATACCTGGATAAATGGGACAGACAGTACAGTAATACCTGGATAAATGGGACAGTCACCACAGTAATATCTGGATTAAAGTGACAGTCACCACAGTAATACCTGGATAAATGGGACAGTCACTACAGTAATACCTGGTTAATAGGGCCAGTCAGTACTGTAATATTTGGATAAATGGGACAGTCAGTACAATAATACCTGGATAAAAGGGACAGTAACCACAGTAGTACATGGATATATGGGACAGTCACTACAGTAATATCTGGATAAATGGGACATTCAGAACAGTAATATTTGGACAAAAGGGATAGTTGGTACAGTAATTCCTGGATAAATGGGAAGGTTACCACAGTAATTATGGTATATATATATATATATATATATTATATATATATATATATATATATATAATATATATATATATATATATATATATATATATATATATATATATGTGTGTGTGTGTGTGTGTGTGTGTGTGTGTGTGTGTGTGTGTTAGTTGTAGCAACGTACCCATGTCTAACCTTGATTTACATTATGCCTATTCCCTTATTTGTATCGTACTTTATAACACCGAGCTTTTGCCTGTTTATCGCTTATGAAAAACTCACGTACCCACAAGACACTATATTCTTAAGGTATTATGTCCCAAGTCTCTTTTTTTTTTTTAATCTTCATAACTAATCCTTCGCTTCTGGTCTAGACATAACGTTGGTTAATTCCCTATTCTTGAGACACCTTGTCTTTGTGAAAGGACCGGAAATCCCTTAAGAATACCATTAAGCTTTGAAGGAGTCCGCCATGGATTTGAACATATTAAAGGATAGACAAAATTTAGGAAGGTCTCCCAATCCCAGCCTCATGTAAATGCTGAGACAATTAAAAGTAAAAACCCTAAATAAACTGAAAATGTCTGACGGGTAAAAAATTTATTCAAAAGAGATGGAATTAACATCATATATGACTGTTTAACATAAGAAACGAATAAATAAAGAGAGACTGGAATAGGGTAATGTATATATTTGTTGTGGAAAACTAA
>JANJGK010000021.1:13143061-13148061 GCA_039081455.1 Macrobrachium rosenbergii | reverse complement strand
CCAGTGACAATGCAAGCTTACATGATCAGTAGGTTAGCAGTGACCTCTAGTGACCCTACAGTGACCTCTCTCCCAGTATCTCAGGATTTGTATGAAACTCTTCAGATTTTCACAACTTCTTTGGCACGGTAAATAACTCTTCAGATTTTTCAAACCTTCTTTGGCTCGACAGGATATCAATTTCGTTAGCTACAATCAGAAATCGGTTACAATTTCTGTCAAAACTAAAAAGTATAAAATAAAAAAAAAACATTTTTAAAACGCTTTTATGAAAATGCAATAAAAAGTAAAAAATAAATCTTTTGAGACACCAGGGTTTTCTTACAATTAACCATGCCAGCAAAAATAAAAGCGTGGGAGCCAAACATGCAAGGAAATGCTACGAGAGAAAAAAAAAAAAAAAAAAAAAAAATATATATATATATATATATATATATATATATATATATATATATATATTATATATATATATATATATATATATATATATATATATATATATATATATATATATTTCTTTTCTTGAAGCGTTCCTTTCCATGTTTAGCGGCCACGCTTTTATTTTTGTAGACATGATTAATGGTAAGGAAATCCTGGTGTATAATAGATTCATTTTTCACTTTTTAGTGCATTTTAATAAAAGCGTATTTTAAATTTTTTTTTTTTTTTTATTAAGATCGGGGGGTAGACAGAACAAGTGCGAACAGACAAACAAATAGCCATCTCAGTAGTTTTCTATAAAGAACAGTATGCTGGAGCATCTAGTTTCTTGGGTCATCCTGCTGAGGAATAAAACAACCTTTCCATCCTTGCATGATTTACTGCATTTCAGTTCCCCCTCCTCCCAACGAAAAATATGAAACTGAATAGGAAAACGCTCAGGGGAATATTGATTTTAGCTGCTTGAGATGATAGCGCTCTCTTTTTCTATCTCTCTGTTGCATGTGAATAAGATTATATGGGTAACGTTTGGAAATATCGGTTACATAATGTAAAGTTTCTTTTTCAACATTAAACAGTTTCCACTGCCAGGGGGTGACACTCAGAAAGTCAGGACTGGTCACTGATTAAACGTGGATGAACCTCAGTGCAGAAGTTTGTAACCACAATAGTTACCTCACAGACCTACTACAAAGAACTGCGCACTGCGCCATTCACCCTCATCTTGCTTGCATTGAGTCACTTCCTGGACGCTAAAGTCTTTCGTGTCTAATCCTTTTTACTTTTCTGAAAAGGTAACTATTGTGCCGGCTTTGTCTGTCCGTCCGCACTTTTTCTGTCCGCCCTCAGATCTTAAAAACTACTAAGGCTAGAGGGCTGCAAATTGTTATGTTGATCATCCACCTTCCATTCATTAAACATATCTAATTGCAACCCTCTAGCCTTAGTGGTTTTTATTTTATTTAAGGTTAAAGTTAGCCATAATCGTGCTTCTGGCAACGCGACAACACAGGCCACCACGGCCGGCTGAGAGTTTCATGGGCCGCGGCTCACACAGCATTATACCGAGACTACCTAAAGATAGACCTGTTTTGGACCGGTACCACAATTACTTCATCTACATCGCCCAGCACATTTACTCCCAAATACCTGTAAAGATCAACTTCTTCCATTCCCGTCCATCGGGATTAGCATTCATTGCTCATTCTTCATAGTTTCCGTCCAAGTCCCATTGCCTTATTCTTGCTCACATTCACTTGTAACTTTCTATTCTCGCAAACACTTCAAATTCTTTCTCTAGCTTTCTTACATTGTCGCTAATTAGTGGTATATCATCAGCAAACATTGGCTATTCCCCAGTCCATTATTATCCATGTATTTTGTCATTCCATAAACTTACAGGCACACACACACACACATATATATATATACAGAGAGAGAGAGAGAGAGAGAGAGAGAGAGAGAGAGAGAGCGCATACATACATACAATTAGAGGGTGACTTTTTATACTCTCAGATACTAGGCCACAAACACCCTTTAATATTGCATTTACTTTGACTTGAGAAAATTTTACACCAGAAGGGCATTACATGAGATAATTGCTTTTACCTTCCAGGGTTTGAATCTGTGCCCTTTGGGTCTGATACACGGGTAGACAGCTGTTTTAGCAACTATGCCCTTTAGAAAGTTGATATCAACTCTGCTATACATATTCCTTTCGAAATCTGTTTCTTTACTGAGAATCGAAACTATCCCCATCTTAGTCTCCGGCCGGCCAATGAAGAATTAAAAGAATTTATTTCTGGTGACAGAAATTCATTTCTCGGTATAATGTGGTTCGGATTCCACAATAAGCTGTAGGTCCCGTTGCTAGGTAACCAATTGGTTCTTAGCCACGTGAAATAAGTCTAATCCTTCGGGCAGCCCTAGGAGAGCTGTTAATCAGCTCCTCAGTGTCTAGTTAAACTAGGGTATACTTACTTTTCCACCATGATAGTTCACTGAATAGTTTCTAACATAGATCTGTATGATAACAGTTTTGTCAGTAATCCACACATGATTTTTTTTTATACTCCCAGGCCAGGATTCTAGTAAGGCCGACGCAGAAGCACATACCAATGGGTACCCTTGGGTATAGTGAATTCCATATGAAACGATATTTGTGGCTTAATATTTGCGAATATAAAAAAGTTACACGTGTGTAGGTGAAAATATACATACACACATATATACAGTATATACACACACACACACACACATATATATATATATATATATATATATACACATATATATATATATTATATATATTTATATATATATATATATATATATATATATATATATATATATATATATATATATATATATATATATATGTATATATGTATATTTCCTCACAGAAGGAAAAGGTTTTGACTTACATTTCTCATCGTGATTCGCGGCATTTAGTGATAAGCATGTCGTAAAAATTTAAGCAATGGAGAGATTAAGAGGTCATTCTAAGTTTGAAAATACATACATATCTATTGAAAGTGACCGCTATATATATATATATATATATATATATAGTATATATATATATATATATATATATATATATATATATATATATAAAGATAAAATCCACGAAGGAAACGGAAACACTGGAGTGCTGCAATGTTTCCGTTTCCTTCGTGGATTTTATCTTTATTTATATATTCATCACGTTCCATATTTTCGTGATTCAGTTATACATATATATATATATATATATATATATATATATATATATATACTATATATATATATATATATATATATATATATATATATATATATATGTAAGGGGGGGAGAAAGAGAGAGAGAGATAATCTAGCGGTCACTTTCAATAGATATATATGTGTTTTCAAACTTAAAATGACCTCTTAACCTCTCTATTGCTTAAATGTAAGTCGAAACCTTTTCTTTTGTTAGGAAATTCAAAGCTACTGTGCACGACAAGAACTGGAGTCACCGCTTAATTCATTATGCTTCCTGACGTATAGCAGATTAATTAGCAGCATTAATTTTATAAGCGTGAGAGGGTTCAAATCCGAGAGCATAATGAATGACCGGTTTCATTTTCATCCTCAGATAGATGCATGGTTTTTGTCAATAAATAACCAAAAATAATGTGCATAAATCGAGAATTTAAGAGCGCATCGCCAGGATTAAAGATGCAAAAACTCACGCGAGTGTGTATATATGTATATATACAGTTTTATATATATATATGTATATATACAGTTTTATATATATATATATATATATATATATATATATATATATATATATATATATATATATATATATATATATATATATATACTGCACGTCTGTGTGTGTGTAAATTTTAATAAAGATTCTACCCTTTTAACTTCTGGTATAGAGTGGCCAGCAGATTCTAAATGTTAATAAGTATATATGAACTTGTTGATTATACTGCATACGATAGAGTTCACTTTAAATTTCAGTAAAATACTTACCAATTTAATTTATACATTCCAGAATTTGGAAAAATCGAGGGATGATTCCACGGTAATATGCTTTATTTCTGTCACCTGCCGTATGTTTCCCACACTTTCGAGAAATTATCATCTATTTTACACTATTTCCCACCATATGCTCACACCCCTGATTTAAGAGTTTCCCCAAATCAAATGAAACCGTCTTGCCCATTAAAGGAGTGTGGTTCATCGCGTGTAAGCAATCCTTAATTAACGGAAGGAGAAATAATGGCCTATCTACAAACGTCTCCTGTTACAGTCATCATATTCCAAAATCGCCGCCGTGCTTTAGAACGCCTTCCTTCCTCGGCCTCTTAATTATCGTTTAACATTTTAGCTGGTGAATTCGGGCTTTTTTTGCGTGAAATATTCCAGCATAAAATAAGAGCTTTCGAAAGAAAGGATCTTGAAAGAAAACTTCTTTTAGAACTATATACAGTATGTGCAAATAGCAAGGTACGCACATCCAAGAAAGCAATTGTTGCGTCTATCTATCTTTCTGTCTATCCATCTATTTATCTATCTATCTACCCACTGTAGTTTTTCACTAATTTTACGGTTGACTAGGTGGATAAGTACCTGTCAGCCTAGACTATACCCGAGAAGCCACTGGTGCGAATAACACTTTCGGTATTACACAGAATAGACTTAAACAGCTTCTTCATAGTAGCATGTATGGCTTATAGAGTTCAGTGGATCCAAAGATTTGGTTGATGTTGCTCGGTTACGATATTTATTTAGTGCTATATTCACTAGATGAATTAATTTACGTGACAGTTTCCAAAGATAAAAACAATGACATCAAAGGTTTGTAACGAGAGCTGGTTATATTTATAAGACGCTAAGATTACTCTCTTTTAATTAAGGATTTATGTAATGTTATCAGGTTATATATATATATATATATATATATATATATATATATATATATATATATATATATATATATATATATATATATATATATATATATATATATATATATATATATATATATATATATATATATATATATATATATATATATATAT
>JANJGK010000021.1:13101947-13142961 GCA_039081455.1 Macrobrachium rosenbergii | reverse complement strand
CAAACTTCCAATATGGAATGGCTTTCCATACCAAGAACAGATATCCTGTGCAATCATTTTACATTCCTTGAAGACTACACCAAGAATCAAACTGCTGTTGTAACACTCTTGCATGGACATAATTCAATCTCTCAACAACTACACTAATCTTGGCAGCAATCTCTTAGGAACTCAATGAATTATACAACTTGTATAGATCAGCAATCTCTTAGAAACTCAATGAATTATACAACTTGTACAGATCAGCAATCTCTTAGAAACTCAATGAATTATACAACTTGTACAGATCAGCAATCTCTTAGAAACTCAATGAATTATACAACTTGTACAGATCAGCAATCTCTTAGAAACTCAATGAATTATACAACTTGTATAGATCAGCAATCTCTTAGAAACTCAATGAATTATACAACTTGTACAGATCAGCAATCTCTTAGAAACTCAATGAATTATACAACTTGTGATCTATACTAAGTACCAACGTTACTTGTGGCTCCTAATTCCCTCTTCTCTACTCTCGTTTGGATATTCAAGAAATAACCACGCAGTGATCTGATTAAACCTGACTATATTCTCCAAAACGATGCTCTATGTTGATGTGACCGATTTTATATAAATTTCGCTAGGAAGCCAAACACGGGGGGGCTTTCTAAAGAGGGAGTCGGAGTGGCTGGGCAGTACGATGGAAGACAGGAGGCGGGAATGGAGGTGAAGTAAAAGGCTAAAAAGTGGGGGTAGGTAGGAGTCGAAGGGATGCTGCAAATAATCATTAGTAATGCCTACAGTGCACCACGTGAGGTGCACTGATGGAGCTACCCCCTATAGGGACATTACCAGAATTGAAAAACAGTAAATTAAAGTAAAAATCATACGTGTATTTCATCACACTAAAACTAGCCTGGATTTCCATATAAAATTAACCGTTCCATTCAATGAATTCAGATTTCACTCTGATTATAATAATATACTATGAAACTTATTCAGTTAACATGAAATTCCACAAGAGAAATGCAACCATTATCGAGGTTTTACCGCACAATACAAGGAATCCTCACATCTCCATAAAATTAAACCCTCTAAAGTAATTAGTATGTCACATCTGAATATGAATTGAATTCCTAAATAAATTATACAAAGAATATCCTGAATACTGATCAGCACAGAGAACTACAAAATGATATTTTAATGATAAAATAAAGTTTGTTCATACTTACCTGGCAGATATATATATAGCTGTATTCTCCGAAGGTCCGACAGAATTTCAAATTTCGCGGCACACGCAGTGGCCGGTCAGGTGGTTAGTACCCATTCCCGCCGCTGGGAGGCGGGTATCAGGAACCATTCCCATTTTCTATTCAGATTTTCTAACGCCACTGTCTCCTGAGGGGAGGAGGGAGGGCAATATAAATATATATATCTGCCAGGTAAGTATGAACAAACTTTATTTTATCATTAAAATATCATTTTGTTCATGAGACTTACCTGCCAGATATATATATAGCTGAATACCACCTTTGGAGGGGGGTAGAGACAGCCAAGAAATAGGGAAAAAACCAATTATTGGTAAAATTATTTTGGTTCCTTATCTGATAGCGTAGCTGACTGAGTGGTTACTGTCACTCTAGTCTGCTTCTGCTTTACTAGAGACCCCAGCGAGGTAGTGACCTATATAGCTGGCGACTTCTAGATGATCTGTCAACGGGGGCGTGACCACAATGTGACTAGATCATAGCCCATACAAAGAGGACAAAAGAGCATTACTAACCACCTAACCAACACCTAAAGCGTTAGTTTGCAAAGGATTGGGAAGACTGCCTCCAGTAGTCGACCCAACAACCACAAAAACACAATTAAAAAGGGGATAGGATCAGAGTTACCCCTTGTCCCCAAGGTTGCTGAAGCAGCAATGTATGGTCCCAGCGAAAAGCAATTTCGTATGCTACCTAAACATCTTGCCAAGAGTGCGAGGCAAACACCGAATTGACTTCGCCAAAATGTGGCACTAAAAATGTCACTGAGTACCATATTTTTCTTGAACGCCATGGAGGTAGCAACTGCCCTCACCTCGTGAGCGTTAACTCTCAACAACTTGAAGTTGGAGTCGTCACAACTAGAGTGTGCGTCCTTAATGACGTCCCTAATGAAGAATGCCAGTGCATTCTTCGACATAGGTTTAACTGGTTGCCTCACAGAACACCATAAAACATCCAATGGACCACGAGTGTCCTGTGTTCTTTTAAGGTAGTACTTGAGAGCTCTAACTGGACATAGAACTCCCTCAGGTTCCTGTCCAATAAGGTCTGCTAAACCTTTAATTTCAAAGTGTCTAGGCCAAGGGTTAGAAGACCTTCAAAGTGTCTAGGCCAAGGGTTAGAAGACCTATCATTCTTAGCCAAGAACTTAGGGCTTAAAGAATAGACAGCATTGTGTTCCTTGAAGCCCACATGACGGCCTCGAACTTCTCTCACTCTCTTCGCCACGAGGAATGCCTTCGAGTAACATCCTTAAGAGATGCAGAGTGGAGAGGCTCAAAAGGACTAAACATCAAAAACTTGAGCATTACGTCCAAGTTCCAAGCAGGGGAAATCAGCTGAGGAACCTTGGACGTCTTGAAAGAGCTCGTAAGATCGTGGAGGTCCTTATTGTCAGACAAAGCTAATCCTCTGTGTCTGAATACAATCGAAAGCATGCTCCGATAACACTTGATAGTCGGAACTGCTATATCGAGTTTTTCTCTTAAGTAAAGGAGAAAATCCGCAACCTGGCTCACAGTGATAGAGGAAGAGGAAAAGCCCTTCTTTCTACACCAACCTTTGAAGGTTGCTCACTTCGCTAGATATATCCTTTAGATGAAGAACTTCTGGCTCTAGCGATGGCCCGTGCCACCTGGCCAGAAAAACCCCTTCGCTCTGACCAAGTTTCGATAGTCTGAAAGCAGTCAGGTTCAGAGCGGGGAGATTCAAAGATATCTCGTGAAGTGGGTTTGTATGAGCAGGTCTGCTCTCATAGGAAGGGTCCTCGGAACGTCTACCAACCAGAAGAGAAACTCCGAGAACCAGTGGTTCGAAGGCCAAAACATGGGGATGAGAGTCATCCTCGTCCCTTGTGAGGCCGCGAACTTGCGTATGACTTCTCCCAGAATTTAGAACGGGGAAAAAGGCGTAAACATCTATTCCCGTCCAATCCCAGGGAAGAGCAACTATCGCAACTGCCCCAGGGTCGAGTACAGATGAGCTTTACAGAGGGAGCCTCGCTGTTCTTGAGGTCGTGAAAATATCCACAAGATGGCGACCCCAAAATTTCCAAAAATCTTGGCAAACCTCCTGATGAAGGGTCCATTCCTTCGGCAGGAGTTGATGGCGCCAACAGAGCAGGTCTGCTCGAACATTTTCGACCTCTGCCACAAAACTTGTGAGAATCGAAATGTTGCGAGCATAGGCTCAAAGAATAATCTCTCTTGCAAGGCTGAACAGGGAACAAGTATTGTCCGAGTTTGCTAGAACTACACGATTGCAAACTTGGACCTCGAAGAATTGGCGAGCTAAAAGATAGCCGCCAAATCTTTGAAGTCGATGTGCCAGGACACCTGTTCCTCTCTCCAGGTTCCTAACACTTTCTCTCCCTCTAGTGTTGCCCCCCAACCTGTTGACGACCCGTCGGAAAAACAACACTAGGTTGGGGTTCAGAAGCTTGAGGGAGATCCCTTTCTGCAATTCCGTTGGATCGAGCCACCACCACAGATCCTCTTTATATAAGGAAGAATTCTCAATTCCTCTTTCAAGTCTTCCTTGCTTTGTCAGTTCTCCAACAAAAAGAACTGAAGAGGCCTGAGATGCAGACTCCCCAGAAAACAAACTTCTCCAGCGAGGAAATGGTCCCCAGCAGACTCATTCCTTCCTTCACCTAGCATGTTTCCTTTTCCAAGAAGGCCGAAACTTTTTCGTACATAGAAGTTGCCGTTCTTGCGACGGAGACGCTATAAAAGCCGCTGAATACATCTGAATTCCCAGACACAATGGACAGTGAGGGGATCAGCTGCGACTTCTCCACAGACCAGAAGTCCCAGGGACTTCACGAGTTGCAGAGTCAACTGAAGGTCCTCCAGATACCTTCGCTTCGACGACGCTCGAATCAACCAGTCGTCCAAGTAGAGTGAGATCCTGACGTGCGACAGATGCAACTGCATCGCAACGTTTTTCATGAGACGTGTAAACACCCTCGGAGCAAAATGTGACGCCAACAGCATCTGGTGTTCCCAGGCGGTCAACCATCCAAGTACTGACCAGACCCAACGTTGCTTAACTTCGCTGATCGGACGAGAAGCGGTGTTTTCAACGTGGTATGGCCGTTGTGCAGAGTCCAAAGCAGAGAGCCCTGAACTGGTACGTCTAGTCCCCCAAGACAACCTGAGATACTTCACCGAACGTGGATGAATTGGGGCGTGAAGATAAGTATCTTGGAGATCCAAAGATACCATCCAATCCCCGGGATGAAGGGCTCCTAGTATTGACTGCGAGGTCTCCATCTTGAACTTTTCCTTCCGGACCAAGTTGTTCGACCTGTTGAAGTCCAAGACGGGTCTCCAGCCTACTGAAAGTTTCGGGACTAGAAACAATCTGTAGTAAAATCCCGGGGAACACCGAGTCCAATATCTGTTCCACTGCTCTCCGCTCGAACATCTGTTCGAGCAGGTCAAACAATTTTCTGTTTGACAGGAAGGCAGTTGGGAAACAAAAAACAAAAGAGGAGACAGGAAGGGAATCAAGTAACCTCTCTCTAACAGTAGGAGGGACCAAACGTCTGCCCCTCACTCTTTCCAGGCTTGTGCAAAATGAAGCCTGGTTGCAAAGGGAGTCTGGAGATGAAGGGAGTCACTTGCTACCTCTCTTGGAAGTGACATTCCTTCGGGAAAAAAACTCTTTCTCGTGGTGCGGGTCTCGTGTTGCTTCCCATGGAAGCCCCTGTTATGCAAACATTAAGCTTTCGTTTACTTTTTGTATCTGAGATCGGTGCAAGCGTTATGAAGGAGATGCAGTTTGAATGTCGATAACTTTAGTTTTGAGAAAAACGATATTTTTTGCTTCTCTGTGTATTTATTTGCTTGCTGTTACACAGTTTGATGTTTTTATGACATAATGAAAAGCCAAAAAATAGACCTGCAAAGTAATATAACTTCGCTAAATGAAGCTAGATGAAGCGAGTGTCAAAACACGGCTCAGGTTGGGCAGCGCGACGTTTTACTTAGTCAAGCTCTGAGCTGCTACTGAATGACTGCCACTGACTGCCCTGCGGCATTCCAGTCTTTCGCTGATGCGTACTATGTCCACAGGGTTGCCATAGATCGCATTAGATATTATTTCATAGCTAAAAGGAAATTACCACCGATATACTGACAATATCATTACATTATATGAAAAATGTAATTTGACTATGATAGGTTACTGTTTTGTTTATAACTTCTAACTGTGGCGAACTTTTAAATAAAACTTTCTGAGAAGATAGTCAGGATATGTATGATGCCATATATAAAATATCCCAGAAAATTTTATTTCCGATTTTTTCGTCAAACGCTCCCCTTAAGACAAAGACAACTGCGAGGGTGGAGAGAGAGGAGCCGACGGTTGAAAAGTCTCAGGAAACAGATCCCTAAGAAAAAAGCCAGAGTCTGATAATCAGAGGAAGAAGAAGACGAAAGAAGTTTCTCTTCATACAAAGGCTGTGACGAAAGAGGATGTTCTTCCGCAGCTGGTGGGTCTTGAGTGAGTGGTGAAAGTAGTTCCGATTCGCCGATACGTAAGCGGGAACTCCCGCGAACGAAGAAGTCGTCAACTCGAGTACGTATAGTAAACATAAAAAATGTGGAACGCTTCACGATTAGCGTGTCATCCTTGCGCAAGAGCCATGCTAATCTTCTCTGTATCGTTCCAAATAGTATATGTACTGCCGAAGCAAGTACTGGCTAAATTAAGAAGGACATCAAATGTTGAAGCGGGTAGTTGTGCGACATGATGAACAACTGGGGCGGTGTCAACACAAGACTTGAAGCTATACGGCGAAGCGAGCGCGGAGCGTCATGGCGTGACGCGCGAGAGGCTCCGTGGCAAGTACTAGAAGAGAGTCACAGCGTGGCGCGCGCGAAGCGTCATGGCTAGGCGCGCGCCGAGCGTCAAGGTGAGGAGAGCGTGAAGCGTGAGAAGCGCACGAAGAGCAAGACGCGCTCCTGGCGCGAGACAAGAGAAAAGGCCAACACCTCAACTCGGGGAAGACGAATAGGAAGCCACTAAACACTCTCTCTAGAAGACAGACGCTCTGTATCGTTCCCGAAGCGGGAGACGAAGGTGAAAGTCTGTACCTCTTAACAGGCAGATTCGAATCTTGAAAGGTTCATGAGAGCATCCAGCTGTTGTTGCAAACCCAACAAAATCTTACGCGTTGGAGAAGCCACTCTCTCGGGAGAAGGGCTGAACCTGAGAGAAGGAAAGGGGCGAGAGACGTATACTTCCTTCCACAGGGGAAGAAGCTCTAGCCCTTGCCTTAGCGCAACAGGGGGGTCGAGTAGAGTGATCATTCGAAAAACACTTTATTCTCTTCTGCAGAGGAATATCCACGCAACTTTCGGGGAAGAGTACAAACGTCTAGAGGAAGAGGACGTGAAGCGTCCTCTCCTCTAAGCTTCTCTTAAGAGGGCGAGAGTCCAACCGAGAGCTCCAACCCCGTGGCGGGGAGGACGTGTCGGAGGACGAGAAGCAATCCTTCAGGATGCGTGCCTGAGCACGATCCCTGGCAGCCTGGGTAGCGTCATCAGGACCTGCCGAAGGGACGCCAGATCGGTGGGAAGCCCCCGTAACCCTCATGCGGCTTTCGACATGCCCCCTCCCTGGTCCTGGGAGTTCGACAGAGGTCCAGGCCTAGAGGCATTATAGGGCCGATCTGACGCCCCCTCCACAACACTAGGGGCACTAGCACTAACACTATGCGTTTGAATTGCATTCACTTTAGTTTCAAGAGCACGCATTGACTCCACACGAGAGCCAGGGAATTACCTTCTGCAGCAACAAACTACAGGGTTAGTAATAAATTACTACAGGGTTACTAGTAGGAGAAAACCCTGACTGTCCAACTAAGGATGCACTCTAGGAGGAAGATTTCCTCAGCCTATCACGCTCCAATTTAAGCATATAGGCTTCATATTTCTTCCACTCACCCTCAGACAATCCCACACATTCATTACCGATTATCATAGAGCATTGAACACCCTTACATATCATACATAAAGAGTGAGGAACTATCAAAGTCTTCGATAGCCTCACCTTACATTCACCCAAGCTACAGACTCGATAGCTAGAGGTAAGACATCTTAATTATAAGAAAAGTCAAAAGCAAAATCAAAAACGGTCCACAAAGAGCGTATGCCAAGTCACAGATCCAGTCGAATACCAAAAAACAACCAAAATACTTAAGTGACAACAAATTTCGAAATCCAAAAGGCGGAGGAACTGACAACAGGTGTTGACAGTCCGGCGACAGAGAAAATCTGAATAGAAAATGGGAATGGTTCCTGATACCCGCCTCCCAGCGGCGGGAATGGGTACTAACCACCTGACCGGCCACTGCGTGTGCCGCGAAATTTGAAATTCTGTCGGACCTTCGGAGAATACAGCTATATATATATCTGGCAGGTAAGTCTCATGAACAAACTGGAATGTTTACATCTGGGCAGGCTAGACTCGCCCCTACCACACAGTACTTAACTGCCTAACCACCTTGTTTGAAAGTTCAACATCTGTTTCCAGCTGCGCTGTAAGTAATTCCTAATGTAAAGGACCAATGGTTTGTATATCATGTAGGAACAAACAGTTCATTATTTTCATTAAATAGTTTAACCATACCAACTGTCCCCAAGGGTTTTTTCTTGATATATGTATAGATTAGACATTATTTAATAAATTACAGTACAACTTAAAGATTCAATGATTGGGTAAAATGAAAATGACAAAGATTCTGAAAAAATTTCTTGATGGGATTTGTTGCCAAGACTTGCTATTTGGTACTGCTGAAAATTAGAAAATCTCATAAAATATGTTTAATTCTGCATTTTGGGATTAGTTCTTGTGGGTTATTAATCACATACCATGGATCAAAGGAATGTGACTCATTCCAAGTTGGGATAAAATTATTTCAAAGTGAGCACCACTAAATGCAAAAGTTGGTTTAATCTATTTTAATTTTATTGTTACTGTACACATTATTTTACAGACTGTCATTTATTAAATCTTTTATGGTTTCAATTTCAGTGCAGAGTTCTGTTTCCTTTTTAACACTCGGATATGTTCTACATTATTTGCGTTGTGCTAATGTCAGCAAAGTACTAAGAATTTTGCTAGTGTTTTAGTTTTTTTTTCTTTTTTTTTACCGTATCCTGGATACTTTGTCTGCTGTTAGGTAGTGAAATACTTGGGGCAATGGAAAACGTTCTGTTCATTTTCCAAAACTCTTGCCATGTCTTTTTAAACTGGGGTATTGCTGGATATAGTTGAAATATGATTTCCAAAACGTATTTCCCTTTATTACTTCTTTCTGAAAATAACCCACAGATTCTTGTAACTAAGTTTTAAATTAAATATTATTTGTCTGGGTATTACTCCACTGTGTGGTCTATTCCGTCTGTACTGTACTTTGTTGAATCTTCTACTAAACATGTTAATATAGTTTCCTGTTGCAAGAATTTTCTTATGCTTTGTCTGATGGTATTAAATACCTGAGGAGAGGAAAGGCGGCATTCATTTGTTAGCTTCCTTGGCAATAGTCTTTTATTAAACTTTTCATGCACTGAAATGGTAGGATGTCTCTCGTGTGTAACCAATATAAGCTTACGTTAGATTGTGGTGTTGGAGGAGCTGGACAATTTTGCAAACACTTACGATAATAAAATAATTACTGCTATATTGATTTCTGCCTGCACTTTATTCAAATCTAACAACAATGCTCGAAGAGCATAAAGGTAAGTCAACAGATGTTCAACTGCCAAGGTCACCTGTTATTAATTAATTACTGTTGAAAATTGTTGCATAAAGCAAAATTCTTACTTGGTTTGGTAATATAATTAATTAGTGCAAAAATATTTTCACCACAGGTGAAAAAATCAAAATTTGGGTATTAACCTACTTGAAACCTCTGAAAAGTTTCAAACCTAGACACTGACTACGAGATACTCAAACTTCTAGTGTTGTCATCCTCCTACTAATAAATCTGCAAAAGAACCATCTGCTGGTCCATAGTGGACACATAAACTAAGTACTGTAACCAAGCTGAATGACCCTGCAGAGTCTTCCTTACAACATTCAGAGATAAATGTAAGATATTATGCTTTTTTTACAACTGGAATCAACCTGCTGCTGTTCTAAATGCTATTAATAATCTTTACCATATCCTGACGGAACTGTCCAGGAGCTGAAAACTACCCATAGATCATTTCAGAAACTAAAGTTTTAAAGAGGGCAGAATACTACATGAAACAGTAACTGGACCTGCAGCCCAATATACATCATAGTCACAACCAGACATGTCTTTCTGCCATAACTGAAAGAGTGTTGGGTTCCTTTGTATTTTCACCTTTCAAACCTAGTTCAGTGTCCTCCAGTCTTGTCATTTCCTGTAAGTCAGCTCAAAACTATATTTCCCTTGTCTGACTACATAGAAGGCTGGCAGCTTTCCTTTTCATCCCTCAAGACTTTATGGAACTGAAAGAACTTTTCAGTAATTCCAAACAAAAGAAAGTACTTCTTGTACATGTAAAGTTTTCCTCCAGTATGTTTTTTCTCGTCTGCCTAAATCAGTTTCAATTTACATTTCCCAAAGTAAGCATAACTAAGGCTGGCATATGTTTGCGAACACACAAGTACCATAAAAATCCACAACAATCGGCTAAAATAAGTAGAGTAATTTCCACTGAAGGAGACGAAACATTTCACTTATAATAAGATAACAAGGGGATCTGATAATACTATTATCTTTATTTGCCTCATTTTACTCACAGTCAGAATGCCAAAATATGTACTGCAGTCACTAAGTATCACACAAAATTTTACAATTAACGTTAACATATATTTGTAAACTGTCAAATGGTGCCTGTTTACAATCAGTAACAAACTATTAGGTAAAACTTTTGAAATTTGCAAATGGTGCTGAAAATATTAAAACTGTAAATGGAAGTCTGCATAATGTAAAGAAAGGTTTTTTCATTAAAATGAAGATGAAGCCACTTGATTTGTTCACAGAGTTGAAGTGTCTGTTTGTAATGAAGTATATTAATCAAAAATGTTACCAGAACAATTTTATTCAAGCTCAGTACAGATATATCTATATAACTGTCTAATTTGAAAATTTATGTATTGTAAAAATCTTGCTGTTAAAAGAATGTTATTATAACCATGTTCCAACCACAGTGAAAGACATTCTGAAGTGGTATTACTATGTAACATGATTCACGGTAACATTCAATAATTAACAATCTATCCAACATAAATTACAAACTGGACCACACTTAACTTACTGGAATCTTTTTCTCTAATCAGTGAAAGAAGTGAAGGGGCAGACAGCTGCAATGAACATGAGAGACCTGTATCAAAATGCAGCGAATACCGCAGCAGCATTCCACTGTGACATATTATTATGACTTCACTCTCACCACCTCGTTGCCAAACAGCACTGAAAATAAACAATATTTATTTTTAAGAATAACTGATATGAGATGACAATTCCTGTACAAGAGAATTAGTTGAAATTGTGAAAAGCCTTCTACATTATTATTATTAAAGTAGTTTAACCAGACCACTGAGCTGACTTTCAGCTCTCATAGGGCTGGCCTGAAGGATTAGAATAAAATACCAGGTCCAAGGCTCAGGCCAAGCACTGGGACCTGATAGGTCATTCAATATGACGATGAATGAATTAAAATGAAATTAAAAACTGCACATAGACACATGCTCTCATACTGGAACACATACATACATACAATACATTTACTCATGCTTCCTTACGTATGCACTAAAAAGGTATACAATATTAAAATTCAGAACAAGTTAAGTAATATTTAAAATTTTTTTTTAAATTCGACAAATGTTATGAGGGTTTTTGTGCTTTTATTATTTACTTTTTATATTTTATTAATTAAATCACAGTTCCGCATGAACATCAAAACAGGAACGAGTGAAAATGTAAAAGATTCTGAAAAAATTTCCTTCATTGATTTATTTCCAAAAGTTGACAGTCGCTGCTGGTCATACTTCGTACACTCACATAACAAATGTCTGACCGTTGTTATCAACTTGCACTCTGAGCACTCGGGGGCTGGGCCACGTGGGCTGCTCATTAAGTGTCCATGTGTGAGACAAGTATGGCCTATTCTGAGATGTGTTAGAATTACTTGTGCATGTCTCTCTCTCTGATATGATGAACTCCATTTTTTAACATGAGGTTTTATTTGTTTTAATTTACTATTTTCAGGGTCTTCATTCCATATATATTGCCATTTATTTATGATACCCAATTTTATGTGTGTTACATAATCAGTAGCAGGGATATTCACATTTGATCTTGTTATGTGGGTTGCTTCTTTGGCCGCTTTGTCTACCTCTTCATTTCCTTTGATCCATACATGGGTATTTCTATATTTTTTCCAATATTATATAAGTTATGGAGAAGCCATCTACAGATTTAGGATAACTAGAGCTTCTTGATATAATCAATTGCCAATTTTATTATTTTAAGTTTTTGTGTGCAATATATGTAAAACTAAAAAGGGAAAAAAGAATTAAATTCCTGGATGAAGCTTCCCTAAAGCAAGAACTGGATTCTCCACCAAAGAAAAGCTGACAAACCCGTTGCCCCGTGAGTCTCTCTTGGACTGTGGACATGAACAATTGGACCAACTGGTGTTGATTGCCAAAAAGAAGCTTTTCAGTAGTGTAACAGCTCAAAATCATGGTCCATCAATCTACTGACTTGAATAACAATGATTTTAGGCTACCTCATAATCTCTTGAATCAAGGTATGAAAATCGTAGATTTTTGTACAATCAGTCAAAACACCTTCATGTACTCTAACATGTAAGTTCAAGTAAATGAGCTAGGGCATCTCCCGTGAATCCCACACTGCAGAGAACTGTAGCACAAACATCCTGTTTATATGGAAGCATGTAATAAAGCACTGTGCACAATGAATGGGGCAGTAGTGTAACTCAACTTCAAAGTGTAGGCTAAGCATGCCCACTCAAAAAAAGCAGTAAAACACTTCCATGTAGCAACTCCAGGTCTGTGGCAAACCACTAGTAGACCTGTAAAAGGAGGCCTGTCACACATGAACCCTTTCTATATGTGCACAGTCCAACAAAAGTATTCACACTAAACAAGAGGGTAACAATGACTCAACCATGAAAGCCAAGAGGAGCATATATGACATGCCACTGTACATGCCCTGTCATTACCCTCACCACATCTGGAAGGGTGAACCTTCTTCTGTACCTGTTTCTAGGACCATTCTCTCCAACCAGTATCAAAGGTAAAGGCAAACGAGATGAGGAATACCCATACTAAGAATGAAATTCAGATTTGCATTCAACTGATCCATAGAGGGGGGTCTACTGTGAGTACAGTCGAATCCCCGTATTCGCCGAGGATGCATACCACAACCCCCACTGAATAGTTAAGTTCCACGAATACTTAAAACCTCCGTCTAAAAACGCTTACAACTGCCTATCTTGAAAGTTCAGACCAAATGTTTACCTTAAACTATCATCCTACATCAAGTATACCTTAAACTATTATCCTATTACTGTATTAATCTTTGAAATGATATTATTAATATAATTTCAAAGTCATCTTAAACATTTTAGCTTTAAAAATATATGTATGTACTGTATGGCTTACAGCTACATGTGAAAATAATCCAGGCCCCCCTATGTATTCAGGCACGCACATTTTCTTTCATACAGTTACTATTCAAGCCACCCCATTTTCTTTTACAGGGGAAACATTGGTAATACTACGATCATATTAAGATTACGTAATTATACAGGTACTCGCCAGTGATGAATGTTGATTAAAGATGATGATGATGCATCAGCTGTGCAATCCAATGAATGAAGATGAAGATATGACTGCACAGCAAAGCAGAGGAGTTACATCTCCTCTGAGGGTGCCTCTTCCCCTTCTTCAGGAGGCACTTAGTTAGGGGTTTCGGGAGGCACTTTTTCAGGCGCTTGGGGAGGCACTACTTCAGATGACTGGGAAGGTACTTCTGCAGGCGCTTGGAGAGGCACTACCTCAGGTAATTGGGGAGGCACTTCTTCAGGGGTTCGGGGAGGCTTTGGAGGGTCCTTCTTCATACATTAAATAAACATAGTGATAGGCAGCTGCTGTCGCTGCTTCTTCATGCTGATCAGTGTTTGATTATAGGGCGCCAATGCTGCACCAAGGGCATTTGAAAACTTCAAGGAGCATTCCATATAAGGATCCCATAGCAAAGCCACCTCCTTAATCATCCTCTTAAGATGGGACAGACGTTCCAAAGACAGGCCCTCATCCTCTTCCTCGTCTCCTGAACCTGGAGTGTCTCCTTCCTCACTGGCAGGCTTCGTCAGCTCTTCCAAATCCTAACCCGTCAGGTCAGAGTGGGCATCAACAATGGTGCTGACTTCATCTGGGTTGATGTCCTTGAATCCTTCCCCATCAAGAATCCTCACCAGCTAGACCGCCTTATCAGTGGCTGAATGTTGAATTTCTTCCGGAGAGAAACCCTTATAATTGTGAACATACTCCGGCCACGCCACAGCTTCTTCCAGCAGGCATTAAGGGTCTCCCTATTCATATCATTCAACGATCAGTCGATGACAGACAGACATGTGGCACTTGTGAATTTATGCCAATACTTCTTCAGCGTAAACTCACGGTCAGTGTCCATTGCATTCACAAGGTGCTCCGGGGAGTTCCAGGTGTAGAGTGCCTTGAAGGAACGGATCACGCCCTGGTCCATAGGCTGGAGGAGAGGGGTGCTGTTGGCAGGGAGGAACTCGAGCTGGGCTTCCTGGTAATAAAGACTGAGAGGGTGGCCTAACTTGAGGGATGAAGCTCTGAATGTACCAGTTAGATGTAAGGACTTTGGTGATCCAAGCCTTAGGGTTGTGCATCCAAAACACAGGCAGCAGTACCTTGTTCTTATTCTTGAGGGCCTTGGGGTTTGCAGCCTTGTAAATGAGGCCTGATTTCAGCATGAAGCCAGCCGCATTCCGACACAGTGAGGGTAACCCTATCCTTCTGGGTCTTGAATCCGGAGGCTTTGGCAAGTCCTTCGAGAGGTAGGTCCGGCATGGCACTTTCTTCCAGAACAGGCCAGTCTCGTCTATACTGAACACCTGTTCTGGATGGTAGCCCTTCTTTATGATTTTCTTGAAGATTTCCAGATATTTTGCGGCCGCTTCCGTATCTGCAGAGGCTGCTTCTCCATCCTGAGAAACATTCTTCAGCTGGAACCACCTCTGAAAGAGGTGGAACCACTCCCTGCTGGCCTGAAAACCTTGAGGAGCCGTTGTGGCTATTCCTCCTCTTCTTCTTCTTCTTCTTCTTCTGGCACGGGTTCATCAAAGCCTAAGAATTCTAATTCCCCTGCATCACTGCCTTCCTGCGCCTGTACGTCACCACTTTCCACAGCAGTCAAATACTGCTGGTATAGTTGTCTTGCTTTTTTGTGAATGATGTTGGAGTTGAGAGGGATGTTCTTACAGTGGTCCTATATCCAAAACGCCAGTGCAGATTCCATCTTAACAACTGTCTTATCACCCACAGTCGAAACTGTTTTTGCACTACTGAAGAAGCTCATGCTTACAGCCTTCTGTATCTCCGCCTCTTTCTTCTTAATGTACCTCACGGTACTTTCATTCAACTTAAAATTGCGTGCTACCACGGCGTAACTTTTGCCTTCTTTTAACATATCCAGAAGTTTTACCTTCTCACCAAGCTTCATGACCACCTTCTTTCATTTAGGCTCCTTGCCAGAAGCCTTAGAGGGAGCAGGGTGCTTAGGAGGCATTTTCAGGCACCATTGGCTGTGATACACAAAGGTTTAAAACAACACACACACATTCGCGATTACACACGAGCAGAAGATGCTATGTACTACGCAGTGAACTGGGTGAGGTGACGCTCCTACAATTCCATCTTCACGAGATGGGATTGAGGATCCAGCCAATCAACGCCAAGTGTAAAGCCAATGAGCCCCAAAGAAAATGAATGGCACTCATGGCTTGGCTGCTTTGCAGACAACAGCCAATAATGTATCGAATATCACTGTGCCTGGGTATAATCAGAATCCTAGCCTGCATTTTCCTTCTCAAGATTTCTCTGTAGATCTCTGGCTTGGGTAAAGCACCTTAAAGAAAAAAAAATACTGTACATGTTATTGAAATTCTGCTGTGTTTACATTAATATATTACAGTACTGTAATATTTGAAAATTAGTAAATCTTTTTTCATCACAAAAAATGTATTTACGTATACAGTAGTCAAGAAAATATACTGTATACAGTAGTAAAATGAAAATAGACATAGCCTAGTACTAGTATGTAAGTCCCTTCATATTTTAGATATGCTCTACATACTACGTATCATCCTGAAACACTTTGATATTTCAAAATCATCTTACAACACAACAAAATACTATCAATAAACTGTACAGTATGTGCATAATATCACTGCTGTTGTATGCAATACCCTGTATGTACATATGTACACTGCATATGATGCGCAAGTGACCCAACATCTCTGGCCAGCATCTCGGTTCACTGCTCGTGTTGTGCACATACATATTTGTGTTGATTCACGTCTTTTTGAATCGTGCCTTCGTTCATGTACTCTATCCCAACAATGGGCCAGGATTTTGAAGAATTTCTTGTCTGTACAAAATTATTAAGAAAGTCAGGCAGCTGCAAACAATGATAGAGGCATGGGATAATTTTGAGGACAGAGCCAGAAACTTTTCCAATGGCCTTAATGAACTGATGCAGCCCTATCATAACACCTTCGTGGACATGTTCAATTACCTCAACAAGGTGGTGCCTCCCGAAACCCGATGAAGCACCTCTTGAAGAAGGGGAAGAGGTGCCCTCATGGGAAATGTAACTCCTCTACTTTGCTGTGCAGTCATATCTTCATCGTCATTCATCGGACTGCAAAGCTAATTCATCATCATCATCTATAATCAACATTCATCACCAGTGATTTATTATTCTTATTATTATGTATTATTATTACAGGTACCCAGTGTATATTACATAACATTATTATTTAATCTTATTACTATTATGTACTGTAGTATTATCATTATTGTACACTATTATTTAATGTTATATTACAGTAAATAATATGAAAATACAGTACAGAATACTGCTTTACGAAAAAATTAAAAATCCGCGAAAGGGCGAGTTTCCCACTAATAATTTATAGATATGTTCCACAAAAAAATTTGTGAATTGGCGAGTTTACCACAAATTATTTATAGATAGGTTCCACAGAAAAATTCAGCGAATCGCTGAGTCCCCGAATCCTAGGAGTTGACTGTAAAACCAATGTTGGCCATGCCCACAGTCCAGAGACAGAGCATATACCTACCAGTTGGCAGTGTTGACTGGACCTGGAGTAACCCAGGGAAGCACAAAAGGAAGAGGCCAACCAGTTACATGTGCGTTGTACATACACCAGTCATATGTAAGCGAGCATGGGACTTATAAAGTGTCTCAAAGGAAACCTGGTAGGTAGAGCTAACCCCACTAGTTGTACAAGCACAATCCAGAGACCCAGCACATACAGGCCAAATGGGCTTTGCTGACTCAACCAAGAGTACTTCTGGAGAAACATGAGAGGAAGAGCCTAACCCACAACCTGCAAGCACATGGTCCATAGACGATGAACGTACAGAGCTAGTGGGTAGCATAGGATCTACTTGTGTGTTTCCAAAGAGACACAGGAGGTAGGCCGGCTGTTTCCACAAGCAAAATCTTCAGAAAAGATGAGAGTAAGCAGGGAATAGTTCTTGTGCCCAAGGAGGACTGGGATGGGGTACTGAGCATGCTCAGTGAGTCAGTGCTAGTCCAGGCATCCAATATGGGGGGGGGGGGGGGGGGGAATTGCAGGGTACATACTTAGCAGGCTCAGTGAGGTCTGTGTCAGTCCTGCCAACAGTTGATTGATCACCCTCAGGTGGCCAAATGTTGCCACCCTCCAGAAACTGGGAAGAGTGATAACGAAGTCCCATGGGACTTAGAGTAAAAGAAGCCTTCTTGGACTCCTCAGCCTCTTCTTCCTATGGGAGGAAGATGAGGAGGAGGGAAAGGAAGAGCTGGACAAAATGATGGAGGATGAGGAGGAAGGAAAGTGCTTGTGCTTCTTTTCCTTGCCTCTAGCCCAAGTCTTAATCTCCCCTGAGGGAATAGCAGTGGTTGATGCCTTGAGGCATCTTCCATGGGAAGAAAGCCCACTAATGGACACTCAACAGGTTGAACTCTGAGCTGTTTCAATAACAGCAGACATGTTGATCACCCACCTCCTACACAAATCCGGCTCTTGACTGAGATGGGGTGTACTCAGGGGAGGCATAGAGAGGTATATGGTGGCAAGGAGGAAGGGGTAGTTTATCTCTTTAAGGTTACTTCCTCTACAAAAACTCCCCAACAGCAACAAATTCTCTCGTGCAACACAGCATTAAACAATGGTGATCAGCCTAAAAAATGGAGGGGATGAAGGTTCACTATACTCACACTTTCTCATATAAAAACGACAAGTTCACCTTTGCTGTCAGAAGGAGCACATCAAGATGTTCCCACTTGATGGCAACACAAGAAAAAGTTCTTAATGACATGTGAGTACCATAAAGGGTATTCTCCCACCTAACCCCCTTTACCACCTGTTAACCACTTTGTCACCAATTTCAAAGGCTGTCTCCAGCTCACACTGAAGGATACTCTAAATAAAAGGCTCTGACTCGTATTTCCAAAGGAGCAAACAAATATACAGTAAGCAATAACAAAAAGTTATCCCTCAGCTCATAAGCAGTGAAGCAGAACAGTTGAAAATAGGATCCTGGGTCTACCACATATTTTCATTATTACACATCCAATCAAGAAATATGGAATAAAAATTGACCAGAATGTTCCAAAAATGTACCTACTTCGTCAATTATTACCAATTTTACTGTGGTTAGTAAATTTCCTTAAGTCCCAATAAAATGTGAACAGCACCATGCTGCACCTCTCTCCAGCGGTTATTATTCCTGTTCGGTAGTCTGTCAGACACCCGATGGATCTTAAGCCGTATAACTCTTGTATGTTTTAATCCAACCATTCGGAACAAGATTAATATGTCCGCATGTAACCTGCTTCAATCCAAATTCAGCTGTTCTTTCCATATTCAACCACCAAAGTGGCAGCACATACCACCAAATTTATCAGTTGATTCACTGGCTATGAAAATCTTCACAGACACCCTTAGCCAGAGAGTACAGTATAGTGAACCTTCATTCCCTCCATTTTTTAGGCTGATCACCATTGTTTAATGCTCTGTTACAGGAGAAAATTTGTTGTTGTGGGGAGTTTTTGTAGAAGAGGTAGCCTTGAAGAGTTAGCCTACCTATTCCTCTTTGCCATTATTCAATACCTTACAGAAGCCGCTTTTGTCACAGTTAAATGATACTTAGGATACTTTGGTGACATCAGGATTCTGACCTACCACCATATAAGGGTAACATACGACAGTCCATATGTCCAAGCAAAAACTTACACCCACTACTCTACTTTATATATTCATTCTGTTGTTGTTGTTGTGGTTCCCCAGACTCTGTTATGCCAGGAAGCCTGCACCGCGCAAGAAGGACACCACGCTTACTGGATCTGACCATAACTGTGTGGTAGTGTGGATGTTGTGTTGTTGTCTAAGGGCTGCCAAGTTAGGGCAATCTACTAAGAGATGTGTAATTGTGTGGGGACTAACTTGGCAGAGTGGACATATGTCTGTTTGGGTGTTGTCTATGCGGTGTTTGTAGGTGTTTAGTGATTGGTGATGACCACAGCGAAGTCGAGTCAGGTGTACTCTCTCCAATCTTGAGAGCTGTGTTTCTGTACTGCTTATGTTGGGTGGGGGGGTGCCGAGTATTTTGTTGTTGGGAAGGTTATTAAGTGCTTGTCTGGTGAGGTGAGTATGGATGTGCTTTTTGTTTTGTGTGCTGTTTGTGGGTGGTGGTATAGAATTCAAGATATCTGTATAGTGTCTGTGTGGTGTATTCACTATTTGCCTGTGTGTTGGAGGGTGGTCGTGAAGGTAATAGCATGGGCTGTTTGTGTTGTTTATGACTGATGCCAAGAATTGTGTGCCTCTCATGTCTAAGTGTTGCCTGATGGTGAGAATCTTGGTTTCGGCGTGTAAGTGTTCTATTGGTGTGGATTGTGTACTGCCAAGGATGATTCTCAGAGCTGTGTTTTGTATTATTTGTAGTTTGTTTAGTTGTGTGTTGGATATGGCAGGGTGCCAGGCTGGGCTGGCGTAGTTTATTATGGAGCGGATGTATTGTTTGTATACTGTGATGAGCGTTTCTTTTTGTTGTCCAAATGTTGTGCCTGTTAGTGATCTTAGTGCATTTAGTCTAGGTCTGCATTTCTTGATGATGTTACTGACATGTGGAGCAAATGACACTGAAGTGTTGTATGTGACTCCTAGGATTTTTGTTTCGTGTGTGTGTGGAATTGTGGTGTTGTTCAGCGTTGCTGTGGGTCTGTACTGATGTTCTTTGTTGTGACTAGTGAGTAGTGTACTTGTGGATTTTGTTGGTGCTACCTGTAATCTGTTTTGTGTGAGCCAGTTTTCAAGTTGTGTTATGTAAGTCTGTACTTGTGTGGAGCATACGTTTTTGTCTGCATGTATTGATATGATTGTTAGATTGTCTGCATATGAGGAGATGTATATGTTGTTAGGTGGTGTTGGTATGTCATGCATGAATAGGTTAAAAAGTGTTGGGCTTAGGACGGAGCCTTGTGGGACACCGTTCGGGAAGTTTCTGATTTTGGATGACTCGCCATTGTAGTGTACAAATGCTTGTCTGTCTGTTAAGTACTTGGCGAGCCAGCGTTTGGTGTTGTTGTGTAGTGTGGTGTTGTAAACTTTGTTGATGAGAAGTGGTCTAGAGATGGCGTCAAAGGCTTTACTTATGTCTATTGTGATTAGCAGTGTTCTTTGTGGTGGGCATCTGGAGTTAATGCCATCTTGTATTTTTTGTGTAAGGTTGGTGAGTAGCGTTGTTGTGGAGTGGTGTGGTCTGTAGCCATGTTGAGTGGGTGACAGTGGTATGTGTGGTGTGGTTTTGCGTAAGATGAGGCGTTCTACTACTTTTGATGGTGTGCAGAGTAAAGTTATAGGTCTGTATGAAGCTGCTTGTGTAGGTGTTTTGTTTGGTTTTAGAAGTGCTATTATTTTCCCCAGTTTCCAAATGTGTGGTATAATGCAGTGTGCGTATGAATAATTGGCTATGTTTGTCAGTGTTTGTGTGCCATGGGGACCTAGATGTTTTAAATGAATGTTTGAAATGTTATCGATGCCCATGGCTGCAGAGTTTTTAAGTTGTTTAATGATTCTAGCAGTGTCTTCTGTTGTGGCTAATATTACTGTGTAATCTAATGGGAACTGTTGTTTGCGTCTGTAGATGTGTCTGTCTTCTTTGTATTTGCGTAGGTGGCTGATTTTTGCGTAGTGGTTTATTAAGATGTTGGCTTGTTGTTTGCGTGAAGGGATCTTGTCAGATGTGGTGATTGAGGCGTGACTTTGAGTGTTCCCACTGTTTGAATTGATGAGACTGTTGATAGTTTTGTGTAGTTTGGATGGGTTGGTTCTGTAGTCTAGTGTACCTTGAAAAGTTTGCCAGTTCTCTGTCTGTTTTTGAGTTAATTTGGTGTTTATTTCTGTGTTTAAATCATGTATGCGATTTGTTGTGATTTGTGTGTGTGGGGTTGGTGTATTTCTTAAATTGTTTCGTTCTGTTATGAGTCTGTTTATGTCAGGCGTGAAGTTTGGGTTGTAGTGTTTTCTGTTGCCTTTAGGAACGTTTCTTTTGTCTGCATTGTTTATTATGTCGTTGAATTGTATTGTTGTATTGTTTAGTGTCTGTGATGATGTTATGTGTGTGTGGTTTAACTCCTGGAAATGAGCCTCAGTGGTTTCCAAGTACTCATCCCAGGCAGCGCACTTGTAGTTAGGGGTGGTGTGTCTTGTATGTGAGAAAGTGTCATGTGTGGTTCGGAGTGTTATTAAAATAGGAAGGTTGTCTGATGATAGGTCTGTTTGTGTTTTCCATGTGATTGATGGTGCTATGTTGGGTGAGCAAAATGTTATGTCTGGGGAAGTGAGACTAAAGTTGGCTTGGTGTGGTATGTGTGTGTGCATATCTGTGTTGTTTAGTATGTATAGCTGGTCTAATTGTGTTGAGATGTCTGTGCCTCTTTGTGTGATGTCTTGGTGGGCGTACCAGTCTGTGTGTTTGGCATTGAAATCTCCTCCCAGAAGTATATCTGGGAGGGTATTCAACGCCTGCAGTCTAATTGTGAAGTTTGCTGGTAAACCCGGTGAATATTCTGGAGGGATGTATGTGTTAATGATTGTGATTTGTTTATTGTGCCCTATTTTGATATTAAATGCTTGTAGTTCTGTGTGTGTGTTAGTGTTCTGATGTGCTGCGTTTTTTCAATGTAGGATATATTATGGTGTATGTATGTGATGAGGCCTCCGCCATCACCATGTTGTCTGTCTTGTCTGATGGCTGTGTAATTTGGTATGTTGGGTGTTTTATGTGTATGTTTCAGTTTTGTTTCTTGAATGATGGCTATGTGGATCTTTTGTTTGTGCATGAAATGTTTTAGTTCAATGTGTTTGTTGCGAATGCCGTCAATGTTTAATTGTAAGATGTTTATGTTGCGGCGATTATGTCTAAGTGTGTGAGTGGGTGTATTTAGTGGTGCATTTCTGTGGGCGTTAGGTGAGTGTGTGCTATGGGGTGTTGGGGTTTGTGGGGATGTTTGATTTATAGGAATGGGTGATTGTGTTCTGGGATTGGAGGAAAGTGTGGTAGATGTGGGAGATGGTGATCTGTGTGGTGTTGGTTGGTTGGTGTTTTGTTGAATAGGAAGTGCTTGTTGTGTATTGTTATTGTTTGTTTGTGTGTGTGTGTTACGGCATATGATGCACTTCCAATGTACATTGTAGTCTTTTAGTGTTCTCAGTGTGGTGCACCGAAGGTGTACCCACCTACCACACAAGTTGCAGTGGACTGATCCACCCCCGGCGCGAGAAGCTGTGACTCGTGTGCTGCAGATGGGACATGTGTAGGGGCCTGGGTTTAATTCTATGTCACCGGCTAGGATTAATTGTAGGGATATAGTAGCCGGGTTACCATATCCCTTCAGAGAAAAACTGGAGATCCAGTTGCGCGGCGCCACCCCGGGCGCGGTACCCTGCGGAGCATTGGGGAGCCACTCCTCCTCTTCTCCCCTCCCTTGTCTTCGCAGTGGGGTAGTATTGTGGACGTTTGATCCAGGCGGCCGTCGTTCCACCGCCGTCTGGAGAGGTCCCACGACGATGACGTGTCCACTCCAGAACCTCAATTTATGTAATTACAAGAACTGTGGGTTTCCACTCGCCCCTTCATAAACTCTCTCCTTCATTCCCTAAATAGTTAAGCCTAACCCCCCCCCTCTCTCTCTCTCTGTTCAAAGTGACTGCTTTTAGGCCTAATTCCAGCTGACTGTCGGACCTTCTCTGCATCCAGCAAAACAAGGGAGGAGCCAAAAAGACTAAGTTGCCCTCCCCCCCATTCTGAACCCTCCACGTGGGTTAACTGACGCCGTGCGGTCGTCATTAAAGAAAACTTGAGAAAGATTGACCTTTGCACCACATACAAGACGCAAATGGCGTAATCCCCGAAGGTTATTTATAGATGCTGCAACGAAAACTCAGAGAGAACACTCAGAACATAACCCGAGAACAGAGATCCTTACCTTGCCTATCCCTCTGAACCACGTGTTCGACCCTGGGGCTCGAACCAGTATATTTGTAGTGGCATCATAATTCCCTCCTCCATCGCCAGCGCCTATTTGAACGAGGACACCGTCATCTTGACGAAGGTAATGTGCCGGAATAAGGTTCTTTTAGTCAGTCACTATCCCCATTATTTTCTCTGCATGATTTTTCTTTTATTTCTCCCATTGTGCAATCACCTTCAGTAATTTGTGTTGGAGCATTCAGTGTTAACGTAATTATGTTGAACTGAGTTACTTGGCACCATCCGTGCATTCCTCAGTTTCCTTTTGAGCGTCTTATTATTATTGCAAGTAACCGTCTTGCATACATATTTGCAGATAGGCCTCGACTGTGTAATCTCTCAGCTCCATCCATGTGCAGTCCCCCTTCTACCCCCCACTGCGATGTTCCTGTTATGAAGACAACGTCGGAGTAGAATATTTATTCTGTGTAGGATTCATTATTTTAGCAGGCCCTTATTATTATCGGCCCAGTAATTCGTCATTCTTCTGATCTGTGTTTGTTATGTAAATATAATTAGTTAAGAGAACCCTTGAGTTTACGTAATTTTTCCTCACATGAAGAAGGCCTTAAGCCATAGATTTCCCTTGTTTTGTCTACGAATTGTCCTAATATTGAGTCAAGTGTGTAATAAATAAAGGGAACTCCCTGCATTCATCCGTTGCCCCCCAGAATCAAGTAAGTATCCCCCGGACCTTCGTATATACTATATATATGTAATATATATACAGTATATACTGTATATATGTAATATATATATACATATATATATGTATATATATAATTATATACTGTTCATATATATATATATATATATATATATATATATATATATATATATATATATATATATATATATATATATATATATATATATATATATATTATATATTATATATTATATATATATATATATATATATATATATATATATATATATATATATATATATATATATATATAAAGAAATGCAAATTTTTAGGTAACATATAAATCAAGAAGAGCACATTTCTATTCATTTGTTTATATTGAAAATTTCAGGTCACATTTCTTATATGACAAAATAGTTTTGGTGCAAAAATCAGCCTTCTAACTGTTATAGTTTCATAGTTATTACAAAATAATCATACATTTTTTTCTCTTGCCATTTTCTCAAAACTTAGTTTTTTCAAAAATAAAACCTTATAACTCCAAGAAGACTGAACCAAATTCAGTGAAACTTTGACAGTGTAGTATAACTATATCGTGATTTTGTACGTGGGACTTTCATTTTTTTTTTGCATATTTTTAAAAAGTTTTAGTATCTCTTTATCAAATGCAAAAAGAAAATTAGAAGTCGAATTTCTGAATTTCCCACAATGAAAATTTTCATTATTAGTTGAAGAATCAGTGGTAAAAATTTGAAGCAAATCCCTTCATTCATAAGGTAGTTATAAGCACTTACTTTATAATGGGGTCTTATGGAGTCAGGGCTCCCCTTAAGGTTCAAGTTCAGCACCAGAGAGAGAGTAGAGGGGGTGCTAGGGAGGAGAAAGAGGGAAAAAACAGAGAGAGAGAGAGAGAGAGAGAGAGAGTGTGTTTATTGGTTGCCATTCAGAGTTTTCTCGGGCAGTGCAGGGTTGGTCAGGTGTGTGTATGTGTGAGTATAGGCACTTTTGAGGTTGTAGCTTACGCTGCTAGAGTGCAAGGGTGCAATTCCTTTAAGAAGTAAAATGATTGCTGGAACCCGTTCACGGATCCCAGTGGGTTCAAACGGCTAGAGAATAGGGTATACCTGACATCAAGGATGTAAGCCTAAGCAGGGCAGCAGGCTTGATCAGGTATTGGAGCTTTAGGCAATGTATAGTCGTTTCTCTGCGAGGGCTCATTATGATTGAATTTGAAGTTGGGGTAAGAGTGCTAACCTCGTCTTCAGTCCACTGGACTGGATTAATTAGGACGAACAATGCACCAGCGGTAACATCAACGCAAAGGATATGCACGCTTCCGTTCGCTGTAATTTCAGTGAGGCTTTCAAAAATGACTTCTGTCAGACTAGCTGTAAATTGCAAGTCGTTATGAAGCTGAAAGATGTTTGGGTTTAGTGGAGATGAGCGGAATCCAACCACGCTTTTAAAACAAGGCTCTTAGAACGTCAGATAGACGGGAACTCTCCATATAACAGAAAATGTGAAATTCTAACAAGGGAGAGTTAGAAATCATCTTCAAAGAAAAAGAAGAAAATGTTGGGCAAAAAACAGGGTACCTTGTTAGTGGCGGTATGGGTAGTTAATCAACGATCAGTGTGCAGTTAGAGGGAATGCAAAAGTTAGTGTAAGCGATAAAACTTCAATAAAAGTAGAGCGAGTGAAAGATACTCATAAAAGCAACGGCAAAAATGGACAACAAAGGTTACTTGTGTAAGATAACTACAGAGGTATTGCGTTTACGTCTCTCGTGATGAAAATATTTTCTGTGCTCGTCGCCAATAGACTGGAACAAAAGAAGGCATGAGTTGCGCATATCAAATGTTTTTGTGAATACATTTTGTGTAACAATGTATAGAATTTAAAACAGTGCTTATCACATCTTTGGCACAGGGAGTGACAGGTTCTGCAAAGTTATTATGATAGAAAGTATCATATAATTTAGAAACGTTCTTGTGACAAGTTATTTCTTATGACGATATGGAGAACTGCAGCTGAAGTGATTGGACGGGTTATACATATAGACAGAGGCTGTTCATGGATTAATGGGGGTATGCCAAATGTAATGAAGTCACCAGAATATGGGTACCATAATGCCACAGGGTCCAAGTCAAAGCCTCAGGCCATTTTGCTCTTGCAAAGAGTTTTCAGCGGAAAGAAGGTAGACAGTGAAAATCGTGGCCCCCTCCCAACCTCCAGCTGAGACTTGGGATGAGCCTTAGCAGTTAAGGAGATGAACTATAACCCTTAAGATCCACACTTACAATTCTGACAGTAAAATGGTAAAAGGAGGACATGCTCTGAATTTTGATGTTAAAGGCATAAAAAATTTGTTTCGAAAATTTCGCCCTAAATTCTGTGTTTTGATTAGCCTTTTCTTACCGTGTCTACTTGAACATCAAACTCAGACCCTTCTGCTGCATATATGGTGGGCAACAGGGTCGTATGAGTTAGTACAAAAAGTGAATAGCATAAAAGAGGTATAAATTAAAAAGGGAATATAAAAAAAGTGTGAACAAAACGAGGAAAAAATATAGACCGATTCCCCATTTCTTCCAACCACAACAGTTGATGGTGAATGTGCAAGACTAGATCTCTTACAATGTTTTTATCAATAGTGACAATCAAATCTTGAGAGAATTCTGATGTCTTATTAAAATTACTTACTCCAGTCCTAAGCATACTAAATTCTAAATCAAAGTTGCTCACGATAAGATCAAGCCAAAACCAAAACGAGTAAATCAAGGAATGCAAGGTACTTACAGGAAACAAAAGAGAAGAACTACAAACAAGCTGGCGTTCAAAAGAGCCCTACGCCCCAATTGGGAAGACTTTAACATCGAACAAGAAAATAGGACGGGAAAATCGCAGAACACAACGAAGCAAGTCGGACGTGTCAAGAGTGATTTAACGTTTCAAAGAAACCAATTTAATTTTGCGCGTGAATTCTGGGGACTCGAGAGTCGAGGCAATAATATGACAGTCGATATTCAGAGTTCATTGACCCAGCTGCCTACCTTTGTGGATGGGGAGGACACCTAAGACAGAATACTTTACTGGAGAGTTTGACTGAAAGCATTTACATAGGAAGGTATTAATTAAGATCAGTTAAATAAAAAAAATATTGAATAACTTGAAGAACTGACTTTGAAATTGCAATTTACTAAATCAAACTTTATTCAGTGAATCATTTAAAAGATTTTACGAAATGGCTCATTTTACCGAGGGGAGAGAGATAAAAAGTAATATTTTTTTTACTAAGATCAATACAACATAAAAGACAAGTGCCATGATTGAAATCTCAATATGTGGGTTCAAAAATAACAGTAACAGTGGTCAGCATGTATTTTCAAATACAAGAACAAGGATTTGTACTATCCAATTGGTGTTAAGCACAGAGGATAACGAGATTCGCCTGTGTGTTTACAGGGACGAACATTAATGACTTACAAATACTGCCAATGAGAGAGAGAGGGAGAGAGTGAGAGAGAGGGGGGGGGGGTGGGGTTGGCCGCGCATGGAAAGATATTCTCACTAATGATATGAGTGAATAGCCAAGAATACGTAAAGCTTACAAAAACGAAAAGCAAGCTTCGAACTTGCAAAATAAAGTTGCAGGCCACAAAGGAACGCTCTGCAATAAAAATTAACTTAAACAAGAGAATAGATTATTCGCCCGAACTTCTAATGCACTAGGGAAAGAAAGTGCAGGCAGTGGAAACTTGTGTCGAATTATTCAGGTTCTAAGACGAAATATGACTTATTTATAAGCAATGAAGATGAATGTGGTGGACGAATTACAGTGATAAATAATGGGCAAAAATGAATACACCAGCTACTACATTTTTCACAAAAAATATATACAACAAGTGTAACACGAGAAAAAAAAAGTATATCTTAGTTTAACCAGACCACGGAGCTGATTAACAGCTCTCCTAGGGCTGGCCCGAAGGATTAGATTTATTTTACATGGCTAAGAACCAACTGGTTACCTAGCAACGGGACCTACAGCTTATTGTGGAATCCAAACCACACTATGACGAGAAATGAATTTCTATCACCAGAAATAAATTCCTCTAATTCTTCATTGGCCGGTCGGAGAGTCGAACGCTGGACCAACAGCGTGCTAGCCGAGAGCTTACCCACCCCTCCAATGAAGAACTACAAAAGAGAGAGAGAGAGAGAGAGAGAGAGAGAGAGAGAGAGAGAGAGAGAGAGAGAGAGAGAACCTTATTTGGTCGAGATTATGAACCCAAAGTTTTCCTTTCCCTAAGTTGATTGAACAATGATCCTTAACGGTTGCATAAAAACTGACAACATCGAGCGTCAAGGGTCTAGTTTACCATATTTGACTATTTCTAAGGGGCTTCGAGGATGCCTGAATGTTACAGAAATCACATACCGGTACTAATGAGATGTTTGGAGAGATTTCCTTTCTCGATGCTGTTAAAACATTCTGATGCCCCGTGTCCCTTTCCCAAAGTCCAGCGATGCTGCTTGGGTGAGCATAACTCTAGGATAGCGCAGCAATTTTTTTTCGTATTCAGAAACATTAGAATATTACCAAAGGCAATACAATAAAACTATAGATCAATTTCTTCTACAATGGAGAGGGGCTTTTCTTTTAGCTACTGTCAAACCACGTTTGAGGAGGAAGGTTTTTCATGAACTTGGTCTATACAATATGCGCTGCAAAAGTAATAAGGCTTTTAAAATTTCCACCTATCCAGGGGGCTTGAATTGTAAAGAAATCAGGAATCTTGGGTCCACTAAAGACAGTCATTGGGAATCTGTTGGTCATACTAAATTTGAGTATGTTGCCAGAAATTACAAATGACGAGGCTTTATAGTACTTTGCAATTTGGATTTTTGACAGGCATGAATTATCCACGCTGGAAACTGTACACATGGAGTTCTTAGTTCAGTGTCACGGCTATGTTCCAACATGTCTAATCCATTACGGACCACCAGTGGTTGGTGAAAAGCCAAGTGTATTCTAAGGGGGCCAATGAAAGGCTATTGATTGGGTGCATTCAAAGAGGGTCTTGTTACCAGCCGTCATTGGTAGAGGAGTAACTAATCGCATGCTAAATGAGATAGTCAAGAGTTATTAATGAGGTAACTTTAGAGAGGGTTTGTTGACAAGAGTGGCAGTGGTTCTTTCCATAGTTAGCTGACATGCTTTTCATGCTAAGCGAGGATTAGCAATAGAATTCTCAGTAGGTTGGGCCTTCGAAGTAGCCTATGGAGAAAACTTAAGGGAGATTTAGAAGAGAAAGCTGACACATGGACTGATATTGTTGATGCATAAAGTTCCAAACATGGAGTGAGAGTATAGCTCTAAAAGGGATGCCAGAATGAGACAGAGCCTATTCCGTTTTATGCATTCCGTGGAATTTTATTCAAGGCCAGTGCTTGGTATTTTAATCTAATCCTTCGGGCCAGCCCTATGAGAGCCGAAAGTCACCTCAGTGGTGTGGTTAAACTACTTTAATAATAATAATATTCAACGCCATGTGACGTATGGCAAAGAAATAGGTACTTTTTATTGGATAACTTTGTGAGAGTTTACTGCAAAAAATGAGCTACTGTATAAGTGTTTTCACACTCATACATAAGTGAAATTTTAGCATGACTAAAGTGCTGTTTTCAAGCTCATACATAAGTGAAATTTTAGCATAACTAAAAGTGCAACTCAGTAAATTGCAAAATCCATAAAATTACGAAGAACACAAGAAAACAAACAACTGTAACCTGAAAATAAAAAAAAATCAATATAACAAATGAATAAAATGTTGCAAAAGTCAATTTGATGTAACAGAAAAATCCAAACATAGCACAATGTAAGTGCATAGGAATTGCAACTCTTTAGGCCCCATCCATGCTAAGGAGACATACAACACTTACAAATCCCTTAATATGCTCACTACCCATTACATCTCTAGGGGGCACAGTGGACTCCCCAGCATATTAAGGACTACCTCTACCAGGCCAATTGCGGTGCCGGATGTGGAGGATTTTTGTTTATTTGCTAATGATCTAGTGGGTAAGATCTTTAAAAACAATCTGAAGAGGGTCTACCGGTCAGGCTCAACCCCTGAATATCTCTGTTGGGAACAAAACGCGCCTCCTGTAGATATATGCCAATTCAACCGGCGTTCTCTTTTCATCAGGTATATCTAAAGTCCTTCATTGGAGGTGTGGGTAGAGCTCTCGGCTAGCACGCTGTTGGCCCAGCGTTCGACTCTCCGACCGGCCAATGAAGAATTAGAGGAATTTATTTCTGGTGATAGAAATTCATTTCTCGTCATAATGTGGTTCGGATTCCACAATAAGCTGTAGATCCCGTTGCTATCTTTCGGGCCAACCCTAGGAGAGCTGATAATCAGCTCAGTGGTCTGGTTAAACTAAAGTGTACTTAACTTTTCCACTGTCAGTTTATTGGCATTACTTAAGGTTCCTTTGTCCTACATTCCAGTATATGACCTTCCCTCCTAAAAGGAACTTGAAGATTGAGTAATGTTTTTGTCTTTGAATTTTAGAGAACCTTTACCTGCTTCTTCAACTTTTGTGACTTTGACCTCAGACCATTTTCATCCAGTATACTCACACTCCATCAGTACTTGCTCATTACGTAACTCGCCTGTTTTGATTATCCTTACAGCTTCTTTTTTAGTCAGTTTCTCTCCAGATTAAACTTACTTCTGTCTTAATTTTTACTTCAACCACATAATCGCCATTATCACACTTTTCTCTTTCCCAAGTGCACTTGTAAATATTTTTCTTTGGAAACCAATTACTGACAATGATGAAGCCTTTTTTCAAATACATTTACATTCTCATTCTTTGCAAGAACTATATATTTTTCCATGCTGAACTTCGTTCCTTTGTTTTCTACGTTCTTACAATCAGTGATCTTCCAAATAACCAGTGGGATATTCTTTAACAGTAAAGTGAAGAGATTTTTGTTGCAGGTTAACGTTAACCCGTCATTTTGAGCTCTCATGTTTTTTGTGCTTTTTTTCGATTCTTGAACATGTTGCGAAAAAGTATAACTATTCGGAGTGAAAACAAACTAAACGGTCACCTTACCATGAGGGGGTGAAATTAAAGAGATCAATCATATGAAAATATCATCGAAGATGCATACGAGAGAGAGAGAGAGAGGGGGGGGGTGGGGGCTAACTTTAACTCGTCATTATGACATTCAAAAATGTTGCTTAGCTTTTTTATACATAAGGTGATTAATTGGAACTGTTCAGCTTCACAATGAAACCGACGAACAGGGGGGGGGGGGGGAGGGGTGAGAGACGGAGGCAAAAGAACAGATTTCGTACCACCTTGTGGAATATTTCGTTTCCAGCTGACTTCAACATGTTGACTTTTTATTCTGATTTTCCTTTTTTCTTTAACATACTCCAGTTTAAGATCAACTATTCATTTGCCAATCTGACTCAAAACCAGCATTACGCCATAAAACGTACACAGAGCTAGGAAAGTGAGACCTTTCGACATAGCCAAGAGCTTTAAATCTATGGATAATAAATCATACAAGAATGCTCATTTTTTTCTGACACTACACTCTGCAGTAACTGGTATAAATAGCAATAGACTGCCCATCATTTGAAAGGCTATCGATCATAACCAACTTTCCAAGATGGAAAAGAAAAATTATGTATCCTCATCACTTATATTTTGACAACGACTAAGATAATGGCTTTTTAGTTTCCTTGCTCCCTTTTTTACCATGGAAATATAAAGCGTAATGAAGTAGGTTCGGTACGTCAAAAACCAGCACTGTAACTTGAAAAACTTCATTGTAGAGAGCGATCAAAGAAAAAGCGGCTAGCGAACATTAAGGATGACTTGTCGAAGAATGCAGTTTTTCCCGTCAAAGGAACCTGAAAAAGTTCAACCCTAGAGAAGAACAGATGTAGGTGTAAGTGGCAAGATATTCAAGAAATATTTCCTTTGAGAAACGTTATGACCACACGTAAACACACACACACACATCTATTGAATATGCAAGAAAATCTCCATAATTACGGAAATTCAAGGGAAAATTATGTATATTAGCCACGATGAAAGAGTTCTTTGTCTGTTAACTTTGTCTTCCAAAATAAAACCCATTTGAGAATGTTCCCTGTTCTCTTTCAATTTACTCTAGTATTGGGAAACAGTAATATAAGTTCCCCCAACAAAGGGAAGATTTAGTTTAATAGACAATTAAATGGGTTATGTGTCCTTTTTTGGGCGTTGATAGGTCATATTAATTATACCTCAGGTTTTTCAAATCTGGTGCAACGAAGTTGTTCTTCACTGCTTTGTCTTAATATTTCCCCATAGCATTTTCGCTAGTTTCGAAACAGGGATAAAGTTAGTCTGCTTGCCTGCGCTTGGAACGTTCATTTGAAAGCTCCATGTGTATGATATTTTCAGTTAATAACACGTTGATGAAAGCTGCAGGAATCCGTTGAGGCGTCTTTCACTTACTAAGAGACAGGAAGTATTCATCATAACACGTAGCGAATTTCATGAATCACTGTGAGAGGTGTATCATGATTTAGTCTAAAAAGATATGTTTAAAAAGGTATTATTCTCTGGTATTCTTACGAAACTGGACAAAAAGTACATGTATGAGAATGCAGTAAAAACATGGAACCAGGAAGAAATTTACAAAGATAATTATTTTGCCTTATTTTTATTCCTCTTTTCCTCTATTAGATTGCAACTCGTCTTCTGAGTAGAAAGAAATTATCGTGAATATATTAAACATCTGCAGTCTTCTAATCAGCTTGAAATTTTTAGGTCGATCTTAAATGCCATACCAAGGTCATCTTTTGAGGTTCATCATAATCAGCTCCACATCGGCCTTTATTAGAAAATTAGGATGAGTCCCTTTTATCTCCTCCTAAAGAACTATGTGAGGAAATTTTATGTCATAAGTACGTAAGGTGTTCCTCCATAATTGGAAAATTTAGAATTTGTGTTCTCTTTTTCTAATTATTCTTATTCTCAGAAAATGTATATTGAATACCTTTAAATAATTTAGAAGATGGTTCCTCGAAAATAGTACAGCAATAGAATCATTTTATACACATGAAAATTGGAAAGAGCCATACAATTCACAGAGACCTCTAACACGAGAGAGAGAGAGAGAGAGAGAGAGAGAGAGAGAGAGAGAGAGAGAGAGAGAGAGAGAGAGAGAGAGAGAAAATGAATAAGGAAAGGTAATCCTCGGGCAAGGGGTAACTCCTGAATGTATTGCTTTACCTTTTTCCCTTTTGACTCGAGATCACTTCCAGTGCACCTGGGAAATAAGATTTCCAGCCGTCCAGCAGTTTGTTTATGACGAACATTTGTGTAGAAAATATTTCTGACGAACTCTTAATGGGAGCATCAATTTCTATTTTCTTGAGCACAGCGCCCGCTCTCACGGTTTTTACACTGTTTGCAACGAAGGATCATCTCATTTTTATCATGGTGTAATTTTAGAAATGGAACAAAGATTATAGAGCTTAACGAGTTTATCACGAATCATAGACCTTGGTGGCCTCATGTTGGTGTCGTGCACATCGTGTAAGTGCCGTGTACATCGTGTAAACGTAGTTGCCGTTTCGCGAACATTCGTATTGTGAAATAACTTAAACTACTTTTTTAGTTAACATTAATCAAGTTCCAATTGATTCGATTACTTCAGTTGCTTTAAGTTACTGTATAGCTATATTCTAAAATATCTAATGTATCAGATATTTAAGATCTAGTCCTAAGCTATCAATAAATAAATCATTCGAATCTCTCTCTCTCTCTCTCTCTCTCTCTCTCTCTCTCTCTCTCTCGCTCTCTCTCTCTCTCTCTCTCTCTCTCTCTCTCTCTCTCTCTCTCTTATACCTTCAGTTTCTGCCAGTTGGTATATGATTTTCTCGGTAACTATCTTTATGAATACATCTCATGCCAATGCCTTTGATGTGAAGAGCAATAAGGCTGTTTTGTAACATATGATATGTTTGGTTCCCGTTTTGAAAATTTGTCATATGATGTGCTTACATAGTGATTTTTATTTATTTATTTTTTTTTTTTATAATTTCTGAACATATATCGGTAATGGGGATGTTGTATATTACCGCGGTTTTTCGCTGGGTGAGCGGGTTCCGTTCTCAGCTACCACTCTGTTGGTCGCCAGTTCGAATCTCCGACCGGCCAGTGAAGAATTTGTTTCTGGTGATAGAAATTCATTTCTCGCTATAATGTGGTTCGGATTCCACAATAAGCTGTAGGTCCCGTTGCTAGGTAACCAATTGGTTCTTAGCCACGTAAAAATAAATCTAATCCTTCGGGCCAGCCCTAGGAGAGCTGTTAATCAGCTCAGTGGTCTGGTTAAACTAAGATATACTTAACTTGTATATTAACGTTCTGCTAATGTTATTTTCGCCTTACCACAATCTTACTTATGATAGTAATTTTGCACCCAATAGAGTTATAAGACTTGGAATATCGTCTTAGGCGTATGCATAGTAAAAGTAGGTCTTTGATTTAGAATTTGCTACTACAACAAGTGTAAATGGGCAGTACAATTGCTTTAACAATTTGAAAAATTTCGAGATATAAGCAGCCATTTCAAAGTAGCCATTTCACCTGATGTTAGTAGCTAATATAAGATCCATCCTCAGCAATCTGAGCTACTACGCGCTGCAGCAGCAGGACCATGCTGTACCTAGTCAGCTACAGGGGGGCTTAAGGGAGATTAAATGCTTCTTTAAATAAGTGGAATCATTATGGATGCAAATGTAACCATATCAAAGTTTTACTACCTTCCTACATCACCAGGAATGAGAAGTCACATCAATGATCTTCCCTGATGTGGTTTTTAGGTGATTGTACTGTTGATTGCGAACAACAATCTCCTCCTTGGGGATCTGCATCACCCACTAGTGAAATGCGAAGACAATACTGTAACTGTCAGCCAGAAGAAAGTGTAAAAGGGAGGAATCACATCTGCTATTAGAAATACTTAAATTTTTGTAGGCACCGCTGCTCTCATGGTTATAGCTTCACTCCCTCCACTAGCAAGGAATGAATAGAACCATTAGTCTTCTGTCATAGTATTGAGTGTGAGTTAATGCATGAATATAAGTAGGCTATTTTACATTATATTAATTGCTAACAATAACATCCTCCCTAATGGTTTGGAAGAACAGTCAGTGGATTACCAGACTAACAGTATTTTCGATCTGGCAGAGAGACCATAGAAGGTATGGAACCAAATTAACTTTCATAGGTTTTCCTTTTCCTACCTTATAATCATTGAGTGAACCCATTAAACCTCTTTTCAGCGTCACGTCCACAGTGAAGAACTCAATATATGCAGATTACTATCCCAGAAATAAGTTGCTAATAATAACCTCTTCCTAGGGATCTGACCATCAAGTGAAATATCTGAAATATCTGGCTAGTGATATACCCACCAGATGACATAACAAATAACGAACAATAATGTCACTTAATCCGCCTCCCAGATTTGTTCTCTAGTATGTTTTGCACAATATAAGCAGGACATTTGACACAAAATCAGTTGTCAATAACAGCATCCTACCTGTGAATCTGAACCGGTAAAGTATCAGGATAAGAGAATATAAAGGGAGGAACCATTCACTGCAAATAATTGAACACAATGGCTACCACTGTACTCAAATATGGAGTTTTCACGTTCCCTGTCCAAAGTAGGCAGTTCTGGGTTCTCCTTACAGGCCTTCAGGAGCTGGGTGAATACAATGTTGGCGCGGTATTTCGCTGGTTAGTGGTTCAAATCCTGAAGAGAATGGGGATTCTGTTAGCAGCTAACTTCAGGAAACACTGCCAGCTTATGTTTACCCCATATGTTTACCTCACATCGGAGCGTATATGAGGAGGACGAATAATGTGTTCTGTCATTGCTGGAGGAGCGGGTAAGAGGTAACACATTATACATGTAATAATAGGAGCTTAGTAATCATTCTATCTCAGGTATTTGTGGCAGCAGGTCTTGTTCCTCTCGTTTGTTCCATTTGTAGCTGACAAAAACAGCATTTTCCTGATATTACACTAATCAGTAGTTCAAATCACAAAGGATGAAATTAATATTATTATCACGGATGGTGGTGGTGGTTTTTCTAATGGTGTTGTATAACTACACTAACAGCAAATGTTATATTTTATTACTTCCATTTATTTTTGCCCTCTTTTTTTTCTCAGTTTAATCCTAAGTCCAGGTTACTGTTTTTACTGAGCCTGTTCCAGATGCTTCTGTCCTGTGCGACTCGTTTCATTATTTTTTCAGGCAGATGCTTTACAGACGGATGCCCTTCTTACTCCAACCTTCCCTACTTATTCGGGTTTTGACCGGCAATAAGTTGGGCTGGCTTACCCCACACCCCCAGCCCCATCCCCAAACACCCACCCCCCCGGAAACACCACACCGTGTCCACCAGCATCCCTCACTCCCACCCCACAAGAATCCCCTCCCATACCCGCACAAGTATCCCTGACTCCCACCCCACAATTATCCTCTCACCCACCCCACCCCCACCCATATCCCCCCACTCCTACCCCAACAAGTTTCTCCAACCCCATTGCCATCGCCACACCCACCCTCACCCCCACCCCTACCCCGACCCAACCAGAATCCCCCACCCCTACCATAATGCCCACTCCACCCGTACCCTATCATCATCCCCCCAGCACAGCCTCCAGCCTCAGCATCATCCGCCACCCCGACACCTCGACACCCAACCCTTGCCCCAACCACAATTGCCTCATAACCATCCCCCACCCCAAACACCAAATAACCCCCACCCCCACCCCAACCCAACTCCAGCGACGTCCCGTGTCTAGGTTATTTCCATTAATTTTTTTAGCACCACGTATTACTTCAAGGCGTCGAACAGAGGAATGTTATACGGGAACTTTCCTCCCCCCCCCCCGATTTTATCCCCAGCCACCCGAGAAATTAATGGCTTCCGCTCCATTAGGTGAGAGCTACTATCGGCGACCGTAAGGATAAGGAAAGTCTCTTGATTCACGTTTCTGGATGAAATTCATTCGGTAATTACCAACTGGTCTGATGAAAATGAAAATGTCAGCATTGAAGAATGATTTTTCATCGTCATTAAAATTAAAGATCAGGAGAAAAAATGGACTGCTATTCAAATAAGAGTAAACCTTTATCAGTAAAGAAATGTGTCATTTTCCAGTAAAACGCAGCATTTCTCTAGATTGAGACTGAACGTCAACATTGTACTAAGAGAATAAGACGATCTTGGTGACTGTCATAAATTGATCTCATTAGAAAAAACTAACATGTATGCCAAGATAAATAGTTAACTTTTTAAATAAAGCTATTGATAATGTTATCATCGAAAATATTTAATACTTGTAAGTGGATGATAAACTGTGAAACATGCCCATCATTAACGAAAGCTTCACATCACTTCCAAGGCGTTTCCATGGAGTACAAGGAGGAAGGACTCGTGACGATTCTCATTCGAGAACATCGCTCTCACTTGACGGAGTCACCTTGGTGATGCACACCGAGAGTGTATTCTTTTTCAGCTCTTGGATTATTAAAACAAAAAATAATAATAAAAAGCCTAAGTTGAAGGCTTTCGTCAAGGAAATATAAGAAAAAACTAAAGTAAATTATGAAAATATGACTTAGGTGTATAAGTAGCAAGGGTATGTAATTTTTAATTCCCGACTATGGACAGTCGTAAAAGAATGTAGATAATGATTTACAAAAAGACAGACAGCGATTTGATTTATATCGAAAGACGTGTTAGGTATGTGAAATCTTTTGTGAGATATCTTTTTCAAAAACTGAAGGTTTATCTTTTACATCGTCTTTTTAAGTTTAGCCTTATGTCTTTTATATAAAAAATGATTAAGACGGTGGATTAAATTCCTGTAAACTAAAAGAGTAAATCTTACGAGGGGGCGTTGTTAACAGGATGTGGGAAATCTTTGAAAAACCTGAAAGTGAATGCATTCTATTGTATTAAAATGCATTAGATGTTTAAAACTGCTATGAACTTTACGATACTGTCCTTGTTATTAAAATATTTTGTTGTAATGAATAAGTTTACATATGTGATCTGACTGAATTAGCTTAATTACGCTAAACACTATATTAAAGTTACTAGAAGTAAAAAGTCAGGAATTGAAATTTTGTATCTAGATAACAGAGTATACCGGCAATCAACAGATTATAGTCGTAATTTAGAATATCAAATTTTATATACAACGTTCATTTATATGCTATAAATACACTTACAGGGGTATTCTAACATATTTCTACATTTCCATTCATCTTTGCTTTCTTCTGCTTCTCAGTTTTATGATGATAATGAGTGTGCAGACAACAAATGACTTTGAATTACTTTAGCGCGGTATCTAAAAGTGTATGTGATTGTGTACTGGTACCTGGAAGTTCCTTTACGCATGCGCAATTTAAGCCTAATACTCGCACGCGCCTATCGTCTCTCTCTTTCCCATGGATGAAAGCTGTACTATTATCGCAATAATTACTTCATTCTCTTTTTCGGTTTCGTAGGCTATCACAGGAACCAATATCATTGATGGATTGGGCAAACATATCCGGTCACTAGGCTTCCGTAAACAATCAGAAAAGATTTATGGGTTCGTTAGGAATTTAGGGTAAAAGAGGGAATGTTTTCGTTGTTTCCTCTTCTCCATGTTCTCTTTCTCTTCCAGTGGGCTGAAGCTTGAAACAAACGGCTCTCCACATTTGTCTAATGTCAGGAAATGATTGAAAACGTGTACTTTGTGATTAATATGATACATGTATTCTGTTAGAAAAACAATGAAATTTCATAAACAAGAAAAGAGTTTATCTTTTTATTTTTTTAAAAGTATATCCATATGATTCTCATTTAGACAACTAGGAATCACCAAACGTCAGTGCCAATGCCCCTCAAAAGATTTGTCAACCTGAAATCTAGTCCGTTTCGAACAAATCACTCAATAAACGTTCTATGTCTACTTCCCTTCGCTTCTCCATCCAGATGCATCTAAATATTGTTTTCTTAAGCTCAATCGTTATACTCTTTGGTTATCACTGGCTGTTTGGCTGTCATACGTCAGGAGAGGTAGATCGTACTGAGATGTCATTTTGTTGCGTAAAGCAAAAATAGCTTGTATAAAAAGTCTGTCACTTAGAAGACTTTGAAAAGATGAAACTTCCGACGAGTTGAAATTAGCTAGACACAAAAATTACACAAATTTTTTGTTGTACAAAACTCATAGCGAAAACGAACCGTCAGAGATATCTAAAGATGTTCTTTACGAAGCAAAACAGAAATGCGTTAAATTCTTGATATTTTGTTTAAAATGACTGAAGCCATCCGTTGACCATTACGTCATTATGAAAGAAACGGATAATTGTTATGATGCTACAGTAGAACCTGCGTACCGAAATATTCAGTTTATCATTTCAGTTTAAAGTTAGTTTAAATGCGAGGATTCTTATTTTGGTGGATTCTTATTTTGGTGTCTTTTGAAAATTAAATTATTTTGATTTATGGCCGTTTGTCTAGGAAAGCCAAACATCAAAGGTCAATGCACGTTTATCATATACAATTTGACAGTGGTGTTGCAACGAGGGACCTTTGATACTCTTGTAGTGCTTGAGTGCATTAAAGGAAAGTCTGTTTGACTACAGTATGTGATTGTCACTATACCTTGGAAACAACTTACACCCAAGGGAAATTGTATATGATAAACGTGCATTGACCTTTGATGTTTTGCTTTCCTAGACAAACGGCCATAAATCAAAATAAGTTAATTTTCAAAAGACAGCAAAATAAGTATCCTCGTATTTAAACTAACTTTAAACTGAAATGATAAACTGAATATTTCGGTAAGCAGGTTCTACTGTAGCATCATAACAATTTTCCGTTTCTTTCATTATGACGTAACGGTCAACGGATGGCTTCAGTCATTTTAAACAAAATATCAAGAAGCTAACGTATTTCTGTTTTGCTTCGTGAAGAACATCTTTAGATATCTCTGACAGTTCGTTTTCGCTATGAGTTTTGTACAACAAAAATTTGTGTAATTTTTGTGTTGAGCTAATTTCAACTCGTCGGAAGTTTCATCTTTTGACGTTATTATTCTGTTGATATTTCTTGGACACAATGCAATAAATCACAGCTCTTGGGTTTTATTATGAGATCAAAGTGAGTTTCCAGGCCTGAAAACCAATTTTACACTCTTTATTCAAAGAAAATGATCGCAGAGCGCAAACATAGTCAATGAGAGATGGGTAAATCACGGTCAAGATGAAACACGCCGAAAATAAATGGTCAAGTATTACGTTTTTATATAGCAGTATTGTTGGGTCAGAATTCACGTTGCCTTGTTTAGCATTATGATGACTGAATGCACTTGGGTCTATTTCAGTTTTCATTAATGGATATTTAGTTATTCACAGAAATTACCAATTCACTGTAAAAGATCGTAGGGTAAGAGTCATAAGGAAAATTTAGAAAGGTCAATATACGATTAAATCGCACGATGTAGCCATCCTTTTTAACAGGATATTATTATTATTATTATTATTATTATTATTATTATTATTATTATTATTATTATTATTATTATTATTCAGAAATTGAACCCTATCTATATGGAAGAAGTCCACAAGGGCCATTGACTTGAAATTCAGGCTTATAAAGAATATGGTGTTAATTAGATAGACGTAACAGACGGTAATGAGAAATAGTGAAAGGAGAGATCTCTTTAAAAAAATAAATTAATAAATTAATAGATAAAATTAAATCATTAAATTATTAGTAGGCATTTTTTCATAGCCTGTTCCTAATTATTTTACTGATATTCAACTTCGTTACCTTTTCTCATTATTCTGATTAATCCTTTTTACACACTAAGTAATAAACGACAAAATTTTCATTCAACGCTAAGTAATAAACGACAAAATTTTCATTCAACGCTAAGTAATAAACGACAAAATTTTGATTGAACGCTTTTATACAAGCATGATGTTGGGGAGGTATTTTGCCGAATATTATTTTGTAATATTGGGTACAGAAGCAAGTTAACCGGTACTGGGGAATGAACTAAAAATTGATGACTGAATTATGATTTAGGCTCAGTAATTTGATATTGAATACAATTATTACATATGGGACAAGAG
>JANJGK010000021.1:13074447-13096947 GCA_039081455.1 Macrobrachium rosenbergii | reverse complement strand
GCTATTCTTTTGAAGAGGAACATTGTTGCCCTTGGGGGTGCCCCAGGAATTCTTTAATCAGTTTAATTTACAAATATACAAGTAAATTCCAAAGAGCTATGAAATTTTCTCTCTCTCTCTCTCTCTCTCTCTCTCTCTCTCTCTCTCTCTCTCTCTCTCTCTCTCTCTCTCTCTCTCTCTCTCTCTCTCTCTGTGGAGAAGCTTCTTGGCCTAAGGAATTTCTTAATCATTTTTCTGAACTGTGAAACCATGTCAGATTTTAAGATGTTGATTTTTAACTCTTGTTTTTTCAGTACGTTTTGCTGTACTCTTCTACTCTATTAAGTATTAGAACGCTTATACTCTAGAATGCTAATACTTAATAAAGTAGAGGAGTACAGCAAAAAATACTGAAAAAACACGAGTTAAAAATCAATATCTTAAAATCTGACATGGTTTCACAGTTCAGAAAAATGACTAAGAAATTCCTTAGGCCAAGAAGCTTCTCCACAGAGAGAGAGAGAGAGAGAGAGAGAGAGAGAGAGAGAGAGAGAGAGAGAGAGAGAGAGAGAGAGAAAATTTCATAGCTCTTTGGAATTTACTTGTATATCTGTAAATTAAGCTGATTAAAGAATTCCTTGGGCACCCCCAAGGGCAACAATGTTCCTCTTCAAAAGGATAGCCATCAGTGCTCAATGCAAGTCATACTGGGGGGCTGTGGACTTTTGGGGCTCTCTCTCGAGTTGGATTATTCCTGGAGAAGCTTCCTTGCTATAGATTTTTTTTTTTTTGAACTGTGAAGCTGGTGTTTAATTTTTGAGTTTTCTTCTCTAAACTTGTTTCAATAATTTTTTACTGTACTCTGCCATATATTAAAATGAAGTTCCATTGCGAATCTAATGCGTCCTTAGATCGTGGGTCGAAACATCAATTAGCCTTGCAGTGAATAAATACAGATACAATGTAGCAGTTATTTATCTCTCCTAAGAACATGCACTTGATAACTGGAAGAAGTACTGGAAAAATTAGAAGTTTCGTCAGTAAAGCGTGAAAGCCAGAAATGCATTAGCCACACATACATACATACATACACACACACACACACACACACACACACACACACACACACACACACATTATATATATATATATATATATATATATATATATATATATATATATATTATATATATATATATATGTGTGTGTGTGTATCTATCTATACACACACACCTCTATATAGATAAGTGAAATTGCTGGCAATTTGAGGTATCCAAACAATGTTATTGAAAACACCTTTTGTAAAGCTAGAAAAACGTTTTATGGATTGACGAAAACTGAAAAGTTCGAAAACAAGAATCTTTTAGTGCTTCCTTTTTATACTTGGTTTTTTGAACATCCCGAGACAAGTCAAGCCACTGGGTACCAATGTTGTGTTTAAAACGCTATTAACTATTAGAAACTCGCTAATTAGAAATTCACCGGGAAATGGAACAGGATGTACTTGTAAGATTCCGTGTAAATATTGTAATGAAACCTATGTAGGACAAAGTGGGAAGACGCGGGCTGTTCGATAAAACAGCACAAATATAGTGTAAGAACTGGTAATATGTCAAATGCACTATTTGTACACATGAATAATAGTAATCATAGTATTAATTTGACGGAATCAAAGGAAATTATGTTTTGCAAAGATCTAGTGAAAAGAAATTTAATAGAATCCTGTATAATTAAATAAGACTGCGACAATTTATTAAATATCAGCCAAGGTTTGTATAAAGTTGATGAAATTTTAACGAATGGTATTTTAAAACAAGTAGGCTATTAAGCATTACCACTGTTCGGTAATTGTTAGCGTAGTTTATCTTGTCTTGCCACGAAGCCTTCATGTGACTCTGTATTTATTTCCTTGTCACCTGTACCTGAACCCTGATGAGGTGTGGAAATACATGAAAGCGCTCCGTTCAAGTCATTTCCTTTCACCTTTCTCCTTGCTGATGCATATATGACCATCACACGTCTCCAGTGATTTGTTGCAATATATATATATATATATATATATATATATATATATATATATATATATATATATATATATATATATATATATATATACGAAGACCAAGGGCAGATGGAGAGGCACACGAACAATCAACAGCTTTTATTGTGGCCGACGGCGTTTCGCAATAATCCATTGCATTTTCAAGGCTGCAATGACACATATAATTTTGTTTAATAAAAAAGGGATGTCACTACATAAAATTATAAAGGAAAAAATAAAAAAAAAGAATAAAAAAAATGAAAAACATTTCTTGAAATATCTTAAAATAAACCTACCCAGTACATGGCTAAAAAGTAACTAAACATAAAAAGGTAAAACTAGTCGAAGGTAAACAGAACAGCAGAGAAATGACAAAATAAACAAAGATGTGGAAGACGCCTGGGCATTTAACGAGGGAACGAGTGCTTTAATGAAGATTGACTCTAAAGTCGGAAGCTTGTCGCCGTGTTGGGCTGAGGCTATTTATTTCAAAGTTTCTCATATCAATCTGCGTTTTGCAGATTGCAGAGTGATTTCTTATACGTGTCATTGCAACCCTGAAAATGCAATGGATTATTGCGAAACGCCGTCGGCCACAATAAAAGCTGTTGATTGTTCGTGTGCCTCTCCATCTGCCCTTGGTCTCGTATATTTGGCTTCTGCCTTCATCATCGTCGTGTGTATATATATATATATATATATATATATATATATATATATATATATATATATATATATATATATATATATATATATATATATATATATATATATTATATATGTTAGAAGAATATGTGGGAAAGAATTTGAAAGAATTATGTGGGAAAGAATTTTTCCCTTTTTCTCTCTCCCACGTGCTTTGTTCAGAAAGGATTTATAAGAATCGTTCCGGATAAAGTCGAGTCTAATCAGAGTAACAAAAGCGAGATGCCAATAGCCATTTTATTTTTCACTTTATCTTATTTTTCGTTTTTGTTTGTTCTAAAACCCGATAAAGGCTTTTTGATAGTCGGTCGTCATCCTTTTTCCCCTCCGAATGCCATCGTCCTGGGCCTACCTGTCCTGACGACACTTTATTCTTTCCGTGAAAAAGTGAACTGATCAAAAGAATGCTTTCAGAGGATAAGATGAAAAGCATCAAGAATTCAAAGGGTCATACGAGTAAAGCGTAGAGAACGCCTAAAATATAATGGTTCATTGATGAAGTCTTTTCAGTGACATAGGATAAAATAAAATGTATACACTGTCCAGTACAAACACACGTAAACGCAGATGTTTGTGTTACTTCATATAACAAATTGTGATGTGTCCTCATTGTGGTAATTCGAAGCAACTGTTAAATACCTTTACCCAGCAGCATGCCGTTTTAAGTTTAAAATTTCAGTTAGAAGGCTGGATTAGATACTGAAAAATTTATCCTTTGAATAATATGCATTTGAATATATGGCTCATATAGCCTAGTTATTGGTGCAGTTATTTTCGTTATCGCCTTTGAATGTTCCAAAAATGCATGATAATTTTCGTCTTGCATATAGAAATATTCTAATAATTGCTTAGGATTTGATCAAACATCCTACTCATGAGCAGCCTGAGTAGTACTGAATAGAAATATATTTCCTTCAGTCAACTTGTCAGTGGTGTCGGATTTATCAAGTGAAAAACATGCTACTTTCCGGGGAGAAAACCAGAGCCATATATTTTGTTTCATAAAATTCCCAGTAGAGATTCAGAAGAGACACTGTATGCTAATGAACACCTTGGCGGAATGATATCCATGTTATCAAAATAAATCACCTAATTACTGACTTTAAATAGGTTACTTATCACCAACAGCGATCATCGACGCTCAAAACTAACTTTTGCTAAAAGTAGACATAAGGAAATTTATAAAGATTTTAAAGAATGAAAATCTATTATCAAGTAAAATTTATGCAACGTTAAAAATACATAAATATTTCACTTGTCATAATGATAACATCTATGTAAATAATAAAATAGTTTCGTAAAATACAAAAGAAAGCCCATGTTTAAAGATAATGCAAATTTTAAAATTTCAGAAAAAATAAGAAAAGTACATTTTACATTTAAGAAAATTTACATAAAAGCATGGTGTAAAAAAAAGATGAAATATTGATTCCCTCGTGCATGTTGCTTTAATCCTTGCTAGAAGTTGGGTATGAACACAATAACGCTGTCAGTTTTTGATTGCCCCAAAGAAATCAAACACCAAAATACACATATCAGTATTTGGACTTACAAATATTCCCAAAAAAGTTCTTACGTTACATAATGAATCAAAACTTCTTACACGCCTTTAGTTATTGTTATCTCGCTGCATAATATTGCAACATCCTTGTCAATGTGAATCACATTATGGCTGCACAAAGGTGGAAGTGAGTTTTCATCACACGTCATCTTCGTCACTTTTCAGAATTGAAGTAACCGAAGGAAATCTAAAACCTAAAGAATTTTTCTAAAGTGCATGAGGAAGATAAAAAATTTATCACTAATCATTTTCTACATATAATATTTAAATGGGATTCTCACGTAATACTATCGCCCTACTTCTTTTGAACTCTCCTTGCACAGATCGCTCTGGGGATTCTATAAAATAAGATTATAATGACGCAATCTTATTGCGTCGGCATATTAATTAATTTTATTCAGTAGGACCTGAAATGCCGTCTTTGGTTGCACTGAAGAAATGTTGCGAACACTAACAATATAGGATATCATCTTGCTTTGATCTGCCGCTTTAATAATGTTACGAAATCAACACTAATTGTTGTGCTCGGGGAGCTTACGTAACTGTGTTTTCAGCACGTTGTTTCTTCAGGAAGAACGGCTTGCATAAAGACTTGCTATAGTTGGTTTAAGATGAGTGGGGAGAGAGGGAGAGAGAGAGAGAGGGGGGGAAGGGGGGAAGAGAGAGGGGGGGAGGGTGGGGAAGAGAGAGGGGGCGGGGGGGAGAGAGAGAGAGAAGGAGAGAGAATTAACGTCTATGCTGCTATTTGAAATCATGAATAGAATTAGTTAAATCTGCGTGTGTGTGTGTGTGTGTTTAATTCCGCACTTGATAAATTCATCTCACTCTGCACCTTCTTCGTTTAATTAATCTGTTGTGACATTTGTATATTGGTTGGGCAGTAAAGGGAACCTAGACCATATTAAAAGAATGTATCACCCTGTTCCCCACCTAGTGACGATCGCATCATTTTTTTTTTTAAACTTGCATCTTTGGTTTGATGCCCGCAGCTGCACCCACCTTTTTATCACTTTACTGAAACTCCATTCCTGCTTCCTTTCTTATGCCTTTGGTCTAGCCTCTCTATCCTTGTTCTTCGTCTCCTTTATTTTCACTGTCTTTAGCGCTGAATGATCGGAAGTGCCCAGGTGCTTGGCTTGACAGCCTAAAATTCCTAAAGTTAAATTATATGAATCTAATTATAATATTTTTTCAAGTAAAAAAAAAGTTATTCGGAAAGTTTTGGTTATGTACTTTTCAAATTTCGTGCAGAAATTTTCATAATTTTTATTTTATGTTTTTAAATATAATAATTTAAAGGGTAACATCTGTGTATAAACGATTTCCATAAATATAAATCTAATAGTAAGAATGTATTCAGTGTTTAAACATACATACATGCATACATACACACATACATATATGGTTCAAGGATTAAGTGTCGGGGACCTTCATCAAAGAAACCAGGTAAATTACAAATGATTCAGAATTTACGTCAACTGCGATGTCCCTCTTGATGCCTGCGTATACCCAGTTCTCGTTTGCAACGCCATGCAAATTCTCTTATGACATGTTTTTATATTTGCAATTTTGAATGTCCTTTTCTTCGTTATTAATGGTTTAAGTTATGCTCACTTAAGTTCGATGGGAATTAAGATGGGAATGTTATGGAGGAAATAAAACAATTCTGTGACCATTCCCTGCGGCTAATTTGTCTGCCATAATTATCTGCCAAATAAACTGAGCAGAGCTTCACTATATCCAATAGCTCACCTTGCAGCGGCTCATTTCCAAACGCTCCTCCTTTTTGTTATTTGCCAGTCCAGAATCATGAATTTAGTTTTATTTGCGGTCGGTTTTTCTGTGCGAACTGAATGAAAAGCTCCTATACATTACAGTGACAGGAAAGGCAAAGTATTTGGAAAAAAGTTGCTCACGAAACCATTATTTTTAAAGCCACGCTGTTCATCTGCCGATGTTTATCGAAGCAATTCCTTTGCATGGGGTATGTTATGTCCGTTAGAGGTCAGTCCGGTATTTGAACCTAAATATAACCTGGTCCGTGTCCCCGCTGGTGGCTTGATGATTCATGTAGCATTACATGGGTTGGTGTCCATCCATAAGTTGCTTATTGCTTCATGTTGATTCACCAAGGCGTCTTTTAGGTAAATAAAAGAATTATATCGTAGGGTTTTCAAAGTTAATGTTTGTCGGATAAAAAGTGTTTTCGAAGGCAAATCGTCAGAATTCTCCACCAAAATGTTGTGACGCTAACTCCAACAAAATGAAAGATCTTTAATGGGACTGAAAATAGTTGTTAGTTTAAGAATGAATATTAGAGCAGCAAAACTGCGTCCTTGAAAATAAGCACTGGAAACTGCAAAACTGTTGCTAGATAGTTTAAGTGCCACATAAGCATTAGGAATTTAAGGCGATATAAAAAAAAAGAGAGATACCCAAAAGGCCCAGTTGAAAGTGGAAATGTATGGACACCCTGAACAAACTTGGTGAAGCTACTTCATCACAGAGAGAGGGACACCTCAGTTGCCGGAAAGCACTGCCAAGAGATTTCGGCCCCAAAACTACTAGCCACCCAAGACTGTGATGAAAAATATTTTCACTCTTAAAGGATCCTTTTAATATGGGACCAACATAGTTTAAATATTTGAAATTAGAGGAACTTTGCCAGACACTGATGACTGCCCTAGTAACGAGAAACATCACCAATCTTAAAGGATCGAAGGAATGTAGGACCAATGCAACTTACTCATTTGAATATGCATTTGGTATGAAAGCCTTTTGATATTAAATACATGTCACAAGTCGTTACCGACCACCAGAGTTCTCTGGAGCCAGATGTTTCATAGAGAAGTCCTTCTATGGGGGATTTGTTATCGTAATTTTTCCTAACTATTAAAATTGTAATTTATAATTCTTTGCTTACTATACACGCGTGCATATTGAAATGCAGTTCCATTGTGGATCGAGAATAGCCCTAAAGAGAGAAATAAAATTAATGCTGAAACAGCTGTTGTATTAAGTATAAATAAAATGAGCAGCAGAGTAGATATTTTAGTTTATATATTCAAAACTTTAGCTTTCGGGATAGGAACTGGGAATTGTACAGGTTTTGCCTTGTGCTATAGATGCCGCATGTGCATTAGTACTTAATATTAATAAAAAAAAGACTGTACCAATTATATATTTATATATATATATATATATATATATATATATATATACATTATATATATATATATATATATATATATATATATATATATATATATATATATATATATATATATATGTATATGCACACACACATATATATATGTATATGTAAATGGATGGATGTGCGTGTGTGTGTGTGTATATATGTTCCAGCATAACTCTGAAATGCATTGAGCAATTTCAACCAAACTTGGTATACATATGACTTAGTATCTGGGGATGGGTAGAGCTTCCCTGAAAGAGGGCTGGTTCTGTCTGTAGACTTAGTAACTAAATAAACTCTACAGGTGTATCATACCTCATTTCGGTATACGCATGACTTACTATCTGGAAGAGAATTATGTGGGGGTAAGACATTACTGGCACCAAAGGGGGTTGGGGTGGGAAGGGGGTGACATTTAAAAATAACCTAAAACGACAAATATTAGTGTCTAATCTATAGTTTTTGAGGTCGCTGAGATGAATAGTGACACTCCTGATGCCCTTTAAGTCCAAATTCAGTTTCAATAGGAAGGGGGGTGTGAGAGAAGGGGTGAAAAATAAAATATCATAAATGACAGATATTAGTGTCTAATCCATAGTTTTTGAGGTTGTTGAAATGAATAGTGACATTACTGATAGCTTTTAAGTCCAAGTTCAGCCCCAATAGGAATTGGAGGGTGAGAAGGGGTGAAATATAAAATGTCAAAAATGCTGGGCAATGTAATTGAAAGAACTATCTTAACAGGAAAGAGAGAGAGAGAGAGAGAGAGAGAGAGAGAGAGAGAGAGAGAGAGAGAGAGAGAGTTGATTGGTTGTCATTCAGAGTTTTCCCGGGCATCACCGGGTTGGTCAGCTAGTGTGTATATATATATGTATATATGTATGTATTATGTATGTTTGTATATATATATATATATATATATATATATATATATATACACACACATATGTGTATGCACATCCGATGTGTGTGCACATCCGTCTATTTTGAGTAGATGTTCAAATTCTTTTATTCTTTCATGTTTTGAATATTGTTCCCTTCTTTCGTCTTAACCTGATTTTGATGTTAGTCAGTGGCAGCATCGTTCACTTAACTCACTGTGCTTATTGTATGGTATTGTTCATCATTCTGATTATCCTCCGAAACCAGATCTTCATAGACTACCTACCTAGAGCAGCAGTTGATTGTATCAGTCGTTTCTAGAAGTTTTACTCCTGTTGTTACCAAATTGTGAAGCGATTTTCGTAATTATGTAGTTGAATCTTTGGAATTTCAGAAGTTCAAACTTGGTGGGGATCTAATTTCAAAGCTCGGCCGTGCAGGGAAAGAAGCATTAATGAACCTGAGAAATCCCACGACTGTATATTGTTTTTTTTTTTTTTGTATCACAAAACTACAAAACGCACTGCATATTCGTGTACTTATCTTTAAGGAAAGGATATACTTTTTGATTTTGCAAAGCTAACATGAGTTTCACCTGGTAATTTTTCGTTGTTTTGTATTACACATCTCATATTGTTATTCATTTTATTTCTTACATAAATTTTTTGTTCACCTGAACTAGGCTTTTCCCTGTACGGACCACTGGGTGTGGAACATTCTACTTATCCAGCCGGGAGAGCAGCTTGGTTTGAAATAGTAGAATTTACTTTCCCAGCCAATTGTTTCAGCAGTACAAATTCACATTTTCGCTCACCACTCACAGACTCTCATCTACCGATCTTTGTTTTCCTCAGCCTCCGTCAATCTCATAATTCTTTGCCTTGCAGTGCTTTTAGATCAAAAGGTGTCAACTTTACTTTCTCAGGGAACGCTTTACTGGAATTAAAAGAGAGAGGAAATGTTTGTCTCTTCAATCACCGAGATTGCTGTTCTATGTTGATGTTTCTTTTTCCGGGATAAATATTTCGCTAATGTCATCCAAAAGGCATAAGAATTCCTGAGGTGTTTCAAAACATTTTAAAATATGTTAAACACCTGAAATTTAAACTATTTTGGGCGTTTTTTAAAATTTTATTATGCTCTGATGTATACTTAAAGATGGTATTAGATTTTTTTATTCATTCACAAAATGATTTTTTCTGCCAAATATCCTTGCATATTTTTATTATTTAAATTGCGATTACATTCTTATATAACGAGACTTACTGCTTAATTTGTCAAACTAACATGTAAGATTATACTAAATTTTAAACACATATTTAAGGAAACACCAGTGCATGGTATTATATTTTGAATATTTATTTAACCACGTGTTTAAACTTCAACTTTTGTTATCATACATGTTCTTTGTACCCAAAACAACGCCCTGAAATGGTTAAGCTGTTAATCCCTTGACCGACCAGTACTCAGACCTCAAGGTCATTCTCCCCACACGATGACATAAAAGGTCGAAAGGCCGCATTGTAAGTCAGTAGTCGCTTGATAATGTCATGAAGGCGAAACAGCTGTCGCGACAAAAATCAATAAATGGAAGTAGGAAGTCTGCGTATTTTTCACCAGAAATTAACGAACGAGAATCTGAAAAAACTCCGTCGGTGTGACGATACCTGCAAGAAACTTATTGATGCCACTATAGCAATTGCTTTTAACGAGAATTTTGTATAAAAGAAAAACTATGCCCTAAAAAGTATATATACTGTATATGTATATATATATATATATATATATATATATATATATATATATATATATATATATATATATATATATATATATGTATCATCTTTTCTCACTTCTGTGTGGGGTCGATGTTTCTGACAGCTCTCCTCCACCTGGCCTGGCTCGGTCAGACACTGACAATTGTTTGTCTCTCAGACCTTTTTTAACTACCTCCATCCACCTTCGCTCTCCCACCAGGCACCTTCATCTGCATCACTCTCCTCCCTACATATGTGTCATTCCTCCTCATAGCACTGCAGTCTTCTTGCCTGGGGCTCCTTGGCTAGTTCTACGACTCGAGTAGTTCCTCTTCATCGTCCATATTTCAGCTCCATAGATCAAAGATGGTCTCATTACCGTCTTATACACTCCTCCTTTTACGTTTATGTTTTATTCTGCAGTCACACAAGACGCCTGACATCTCTCTCCAATTTTTCCAGCCAGCCTACACTCTGTGTCGTATTGCTACATCCAGATTTCCATCACCAGCTATTGTTGAACCAAAATACCTCAGTTTTTCTACTCGGTTGAACGTTGTCCCTTCCATACTAATCTCGGAGTCTTGATCTTTGTTGAACCTTAGGTATTCAGCCTTCTTTCTACTGATCTTTATTCCTGTCTTCCAGTACCTCCCTACATTGCTCTAGTTTTGACTCCACTACCCCTCTGTCGGTGCTGCATGTCGCGATGTCATCTGCAAACAGCATACACCAGGGGGATTGATCTCTTATTCCTTGAGATAACATGTATATATATACATGTGTATATATATATATATGTATATATATATATATGTATATATATATGTATATATATGCATATACATATATACCCGGGTTCGTTTCCCGCTCCCAGACATCAGAATTTCTTCATATTTCTTGCACTTGGATCTTAAGGGTTTGTAGTGACAAGCGTATTCAAAAAAGCGCGAAGAATTCGAGAGAGTTAAGAGGGCATTGTGGCTATTACAATAATTTATATATATATATATATATATATATATATATATATATATATATATATGTATATATATATATATACACATACATATATATATATATATATATATATATATATATATATATATATATATATATATATATATATAAATCCCGGTAATGCAACAAAATGAAAACTTGTCGACTGCCCCATGGTCTAAGTTACCTCAACGCTCTTTAGAAGATGTCAGCACTTGCCAAACCTCATCCGCGTTACTGATGACATAATTTTTTAAAATAACATCAATTTTTTAAAATAACATTTACCCATATTTGACGGTTAAACGCAGTTAGACGTAAATAACCTTACATTTTGGTAAATGGTAACACAAGACAAAAATAGAAAAAACTGGTAACATAAATAGAAATTTCGTGCTTTAACTCTAGCAAAGAAATGATAACGAATTCTGAGTGGCTGGAGAACCCTGAATCTCTTGCCACATTCAAAAGAAGAACACTGCCCTCAAAAGAAAGTAGAAATAAATGTTTCAGTGCCTAGAATACTAGTAGTTGAAAAGGTACACTTTCTAACACAACTCTTGTCCGAAAACTAAACATCCAAAGTATCTCTGAAATGCTAATTTTCTGTACATTAAAGATCTAAATAGATATCATTATATGCTAGTAACTACTTTCATAAACACATGCTCACCTTGACTGTCCCGAGACAGCTGTGTCCTGAAGATGCTCCAGAACATCTTTACAATTGTAGCAAAATTAGGGCTAGTAGAATGATGTAACAGAGAGTATGTATCTAAAAAAATTTTTCCAGGATTCAGATTTGAATGTCAGGTTGAATTTTCCACAGTGCCGTGAGGACTTCAATAGCCATAAAATATTTGGTCATGTTGGAAGAGCTGCCACGGAAATTTTCACGTTACGTTTAGCATTTGATGTGAAAACTTTCGTATAGCTATAAATATCCGTAGGAGGACGTTAATTCATATTCTTACATAAGAGACTTCAATAAAACCCCAGCGAAAGAACCTAAAGAATTCAACTCAGAATTGTAAGCATCCTTCTTATGGACTGAATATATCTATGGAGAGAAATAAAAAGAATTCTGATTCCATATTTTTGGGGTCGTTTCAGTGACAGTACTCATTCGTATTCGTTGGTTCGCATATGAATCACATTTACTGTACATATTTATATTTAGGCTATGGTAGAATAATAATTATTCTGAGGAAAACTTGTGCTGTATCTGCTGGTACATATTCAAACTCACTTTTAGTTTTATTTCTTGGTAATATATGTTTGGGCATATACCCATAAAATCGATTTTATAGGTACGTTAATGCAGTCATAATAGAGTCAACGCATATAATGTTAGTAATCATATCTAATGGATTCCATTAGTTTGGCAAAAACGATTCCCTTGTCACAGAATGTTCGGTTTCAAAGAAAAACCCAATCGCCCCTGTCCTTTCAAGATAAGAAAGTGAAGAGCACATTCCTTTTTAGCACTCTTTGATTGCTCTTCACCTTTCAAAATATTTATAAATGTCTTCATTTATCATATATTCTACTTAATGCTCTTTACGAAATATTTGATAACTTACCTTTACTTGGAAATTGTCTTGGTGATAGAGCAAATGAAACTTATTTCTGCGTAGTGACCACCTCCACCGAAGAAAAATAGGTAACGCGAGCTACACACATCGGATGCCGTAATATGAGACTTATCCTTGCCTCCTTAGTGTATTTTCTCTACCATTTTGATATACAGAGGCACTTTGTTTACCTTCATGTACCTCCACCGTGGGTGTATCTGATCCTTTTGTTCAGGCTTTTATGCGGTTCGGAACCTTTTATTCTATTGCAAGTGTTGTCTTGTTACCGATCCTATGATCCTCTTAAACAGAAGAGTACATCAGCCTGCAGCCATAACATTTTTTTATTAATCTTATTTTATGTTAAACAGAGTTTGCCGTGATTATATATCCGCCTAGAGGTTAAGACACTGTAGTCTAAACAGGAATTGATAAAATATAAAAATAAGTAAATAATAAAAATACGAAAACCGTTAGGGCGTTTAATGAATTTTAAAATAACAAAATTTTAAAACGTTACTTAATTTCCTTTTTAGTGTGTGTATGTGTGGAAACATGAGTAATGTATTTATTATGTGTGTGTGTTCCAGTGTGAGAGGATATGCCATTATGCAATTTTTAATTTCATTTTCATTCATTCATTACCACGCCGAATGACTTATTTGGTCCCAGTGCTAAGCCTCTGGCCTAGACCTGGTATTTCATTCAGATATTTCGGGCCAGCCCTATGAGAGCTGACAGTCAGCTTAGTAGTATGGTTAAACTATTTTTATAATAATAATAATAATAATAATAATAATAATAATAATAATAATAATATGTCCCCTATGGATTTACAAGATTCTGGCCTTGTTCTCTTTTTGTATATAAATGGTTATGACGAAGGGGAGATTAAGACTTTTATACGATGGAAATTTATACGTTCAGTGAGCTTGTCTGTCCACAGAAATGTTGTACATCATGACAGAGAGAGAGAGAGAGAGAGAGAGAGAGAGCGAGAGAGAGAGAGGAGAGAAACCTGATAACAAGTATTCAGTCTCATGCGGTAATTATTAACTCATTTTATTAACGTTTATGAAGCTTAAAATATCTATTACACTTGTGTTTTAGCATGAATTACAGTTAATCCTCATAACTCATCTGCTGAAGACAAAAGAACGCTACTGTTGTGTATTCACTACTGTGAGGTCTTTAACAAATACGCGAATTGCATCTTAGACTTCAGTTTCGTTCATATTGTCTATCCTTAGCGAGTTGGAATCCAACATTAAAAGTAATTTCAAGGTGATACATATTAGTCTCCCTGAGTTATAGATAAAATTTAATGTTGCTTATCACCAAGAAAGGTATATTATGTTCGGAAGGTTCTGTACAGCTTGATAACGCTATTTTATTCTTTGGTCAGATTTTGACACAAGAAAAAAATGAAATGATTGAAATTATATTGACATATTTTTTTTTATATATTTATACTTTTGACCCGTACCTTAATCATCAGATGTTTTCCAGCTCAGGTACATCACTTCTGTATGTTTTTAATATTACGTTGAATTTCTAGCACTTTGGTTATTAAACATTTTAAATCCTTTAAAATTTGGCCTCTTAAAAATTTCCAAAGAAAATCGTCATGTTTACTACTATACCATTCAATTAGTAATACATTGTAGTATGGGATTCTTAGTTTGTGACATGTTTCAAACTTCATTCATCCAGTTTCTTAAAGGCAGACACAAAGTACTTTAAGACTCGGCGAAAAGTAGGAATATCATGTTAAGTTCCGGACGGAATTGAATTTTATGTAGCAATTAAGAACGATATCTTTTGTCTACACAAGTATCCTTAGCTAAAAGTCACATTCAATACACGTATAAAGGGAAAAATTTTTCTGCTCATTGTTTTTTAAAATAATAATAAGACTCTTCAGTAAAAAAACGCACTTTTTACTCAGACCGTCATTACAGCAAAGTAAGAAGTTTCCTCGAAACGTTATAAGACTTTATACGGGACAAGCAGTTGCCCGTAACAACTTAATTCCTATCCTATAGGCTACACCCTAAACACACACTCACCATCGGCTCTCCATTGATTTTATCATAAATATTTTCAAGTTTGGTTTGCGTAGGGCATTTTCCCTTCAATTTCAAACTTCTCTCACATCAGTAGATTAAAAGAAACAATTGTTTATGTCCTCATCCTTGTCTAAACTGACTCTGTTATTATGCTACTAATCAGTCTTTCATCTCTCTTTCCCTCTTAATTAATAGCCTACTATATTTCTTCCCTGTTATACTAAATAACATTATATAATCCTTATAATCGCTGTCGAACTTCTCAGTTCCTGAGGTCCTTTATTCCTCACACCATTGGACTGTGGAACAGTCTCCCAGAGGATGTCTTGCAGTTGGGACTTCAGAAGTTCAAGCGGAGATGCAGTGCATTACTACCCTAATATTATTCCTCTTGCATTTTAACGCATTTTTATCTATTCATCTATTCATTAATTTATTTTTTATTTTTTAATAAGTGGTATCTCTTCTCTCTGTATTTCTCTTTACTTCCTCTTGCTTCTTCCTAATGAACATCATATTCTTTGGAAGCTTGAATTTCAGGTCAGTGGCCCCTTTGGGCTTGTTCCATATGAATAAGTTTTATCTACGGAATAATAATAATAATAATAATAATAATAATAATAATAATAATAATAATCTCATACATTGCCATAACACGTATACAAAGGAACATTAAGACTGTCATGCATTGCTTCGGAACCTTTACTTCATTTGGAGCATAGCTTATTAACCACAATCAGTAGACACTCAGTCACATTTTCACGCTGTGTTCGTGGCATTTCTCTTGAAAGTCCATCAACTCTGTTGTCTTTCCATTATACCCTCAGCGGTCACGTCCACAAGCACTCTCAGATGAACACCAACTCTTTCAAATCTTGTCACTGGACTCGGCTCTCTTACATTCTCGAGAACCGGCACATTCTTAAATCATACATTCCATCAACTAAGGACTGCAAGTTAGACATATGTATATATATATATATATATATACATATATATATATATATATATATATATATATATATATATATATATATATATATATATATATATATATATTCATTTGAATCTTATTCTGCAAGCAGCTGAGTCTTTAACCTTTGTCTGAATTTATTTCAATAAAAAATGTCTCACATATCCTCACCATTCCTGTAAATTAGTTTCTACCTTTTTATCTCATTCTTCCTCTTTGCCTACCGTTTCCTTCCTGCTGTATACTGATACATAATCCTCTTTACTATCATGTGGTTGCCCCTCAAAAAATCCTCTGTTTTTCCTTCATTAAGCCTCTTATATTGTCAACCCACTCCTTACTGCTTTTTCCTCCCCCCCCCCTTTTTTTTTTACCTTGCTACTCCATCAATCCATGAGTGGGTATTCACGTCCATATACTTACATAGATTCCGTGGAGAGAGCAGCAAAATATGCATCTGACATCTACATGGTAATAATTTCTGTAGCAAATAATATCGAAAATCTTAAACAGCATGGAATTAAAGTGCTTTTATGACAATAGTATTACAACCCGTAGGGGAGTAGTGCCGTCAGTGTACCTCATGCGGTGCACTGTAGGCATTACTTAAGGTTCTTTGCAGCATGCCTTCGGCCCCTAGCTGCAACACCTTTTGTTCCTTTTACTGTACCGCCTTTCATATTCTCTTTCTTCCATCTTACTCTCCACCCTCTCCTAACAATTGATTAATAGTGCAACTGCGAGGTTTTCCTCCTGTCACACCTTTCAAACCTTTTATTGTAAATTTCTGTTTCAGCGCTGAATGACCTCATAGGTCCCAGTGCTTGGCCTCTGACCTAAATCCTGTATTCAGTTCAATAGTATTACATTCAAAATAATAATCTAAATTCATTATATATACAATTTGCAATTATTGCTTGTTTTAATATGTGATTAGGTCTTAGTTTGTATCATATTTTGCATTTCAATAAGGAATTAGTTTCTTGTCATTCTGCTGTTTTCGTATGTGAAATTGTCAGAATAAACAAGTAAAAAATGCGCCGAAGTTTCTTCGGCGCAATCGAGTTTTCTGTACAGCGTATAATGCTGTATGAAAATCTCGGCCACGGCCCATGAACCTTTCAGCCACGGCCCGGTGGTGGCATGTTTTGTTGGCACCTTAGCGGTGCCAGACGCACGATCATGGTTAACTTTAACCTTAAGTAAAACAAAAACAAGTGAGGCTAGAGGGCTGCAATTTGGTGTGTTTGATGACTGGAGGGTGGCTGATCAACATACCAATTTGCAGCCCTCTACCCTCAGTAGTTTTTAAGATGTGAGGGCGGACAGAAAAAGTGCGGACGGACAGACAAATAGCCATGTGAGTAGTTTTCTTGTACAGAAAACTAAAATGGGTGGTTTATAAGGTGAAAAGTTTTACGGGTTCGAGTTAGGGTTGAAGTCAGTAGGTAAAATATTGGGAATTAAGAAAGATATGAATTATATAAAAAGATATGAATTATATAACCTTTAAGTATTGTAGGCTTGTGAGCAAATGGGACTAGAGATAAACAAAGAAGTACTGTATTATTAGCAGCAAAGTGAGAGACCTCGCTTCCCCTAGATTTTTTTTCTGATGAAAATAATTATTGAAGTGCAATCATTAGCAATTTTATCACCTTTTAATATCAAATGGTAGTGGCAAGATTTTCAAATAGAGACCTTTCTTCCCCTAATTTTTTCTTAAATATTGCACCTCAGGCATAATGTCTCTTATATCAAGAGTTATAAAACTCTCTTATTCTTTCCTTTTATTTTCCATACTTTCATCACCGTAGCAATAGTTCTTTCCTAGAAATCACCGGGTAGTTGACGGAAGTGATGTAGTTTTCTATTTATTACGTATCTCTCAGGGAAAATTAAATGGGGCTTAACCATGTCATTCAGTTGAAATGTCCATGATATTCTGTTGAATTTCTAATAACTTGCTGGTCCGCTGGTATAGTGGTTAGTGTCGTGGACGCTCAGATGTCGCGGGTTCGCGTCTCCCCCAGGGCGATGAAAAATCACTGGCTCTGTATCATGGTCAGTTACTGCTGCAGTGTCGGGTCTGCAGTGGGAGATTGAAACCAACATTCTTTGGAAACTTGAATTTCAAGTCGATGGCCTCTGTGTGCTTGTTCCATGTGAATAGATTTCTTCTATCGAAATAATAATAATAATAATAATAATAATAATAATAATAATAATAATAATAATGATAATAATAATAATAATAATAATAATAATAATAATAATAATAATAATAATAATAACCTTTTACAAATAGATCTTTCAGTAACCCTAATTTTCTAAATGTCGAGACGAAGTTACCTGTAGAAAAGGTTTATTTTAATTAGGTCTTGGGAAAACTGGTTCCCAATTGCCCAAGTACAGTATTTAACGATTTGGAATGTTCTTCTGCTCGAGTCATAACCTGGATTTGACATTACTTTCATAATGGCTGTCGTGTACCCTTTTATCCCCTTTCTTAATGCTCGTCATTATGAAAACATATGTTTAGCTAAAATATATGTTCCCCCTCTTTTGTTACCGCTTGGTTTTCAGAAAGCTCGGGAGTATTTCCAATAAAAAATTACTTATGGTTTACGAATTATGAAATAAAATCGAAACCTTGGGACACAAAAATAAAATTGCTCTGAAACTTAAAGCTTATAAATTATATCCTGGTAGATTGATCATTGTTATACAGACATTCTTTAGTGACCTTAACAATGTCTGTGAGAATTCTTGCGAAACTGGACTTTTATCATATGTTTCATTTCTTGTCGTGACTCAGAATGAAGAAGAATCTGTCTTTTTTTCCGTTATACAGATTTAAGCGGCAAAATGTCAAACGAGGGCTCTTGCAAAGCCACTTCACTTGTTTCCCATCGCTGTTAGCAGAGACGATAACAGTGATGAAAACTATCGATGAATTAAGATGATCCACACGACCATGAACTATAAACTGAGGAGTTTACCCAGGCCAGATCTTGTTTGCTTCAGTGACATGCAATTTCTCGCCAGCAACATTTTTGCTAGAAACGAAAAAAACCTCCTTTCATCGGTCACTGTGAAGTTATTTTAACGGCGTAAAACGGGGTCTGGTTTCATTTCTAGGCTGAATGGTATATTCTGAAAACGGAAACTATAATATAGAAATAAAAAATGCACCGAAGTTTCTTCGGAGCAGTCGAGTTTTCTGTACAGCGTATAATGCTGTATGAAACTCTCAGCCACAGCCCGGTGGTGGCATGCGTTGTTGGCACCTATAGCGGTGCCAGACGCACGATCATGGTTAACTTTAACCGTAAATAAAATAAAAACTACTGAGACTAGAGGGCTGCAATTTGGCATGTTCAATGATTGGAAGGTGATGATCGACATACCAATTTGCAGCCCACTAGCCTCAGTAGTTTTTAAGATCTGGGGGCGGACAGACAGACAAATAGCCACCTCAGTAGTTCTTTTACAGACAACTAAAAAGCTCAAGTGATGCATTGACTTTGCCCGATAACTGAAGTTTCTGCTTTGCTGCAAAAAAAATCTGCCAAAAACAAAGAAGCAGATAAACGATTTTATTTTTTTGTCATGAGGAACAAGGAAGAATGTCATATGAAATATATGTATTCTATAACTACTTATGTCAAGTATTGTACTATAGAGAACAATTATTTAAAGCTCGATAATTGTAGTTTATTGCAATATATTTAAAAAAGAAGAGTTCAAATCTCAGCTTGAAGATAGCTGCTAAAAAATATTCATGATACATAAAAAAACAATTATAGGTAAATATTTTTTCATCAACCAATCTTCGATAAATTTCCCTTCGAATAATAATAAACAATTTTGTTGATAAATTTCCCTCACTGTGAAGTAAAACTGCAGAAACGAACATATTCTAAATTTCTAATGATTTTATGTCTTAGAGAGAGAGAGAGAGAGAGAGAGAGAGAGAGAGAGAGAGAGAGAGAGAGAGAGAGAGAGAGAGAGAGAGAGAGTTATATCGGATACATGCCTTTGTGCTTGCTATAAATTAACCTACAGTAAAAGCACAATGTTTAAAGAATTACATAAGTCTATACACAAATTCAAACAAAACAAATAGACAAAGATATTTAATAAAAGTATGACATAATCATACTGTGTTATTACCCAGAACCGCCTAAGTAGAAATTGAAAATGATTATAATTTCCGACTCACAGCTCCAGGGCTAATTGTTTTTAGTCTTGGCAATGTGTAATAAGGGTGGACTGGGTGAAGGAAAGAAGAATATTCTTAAAAGAAATTCTGCTTTGGTAAGTAAAAAGTAAGAAAAGAGGTGAGGTGATGTATCAAGCATTTTTATAACTGCCGCGTGCAGTGCTCAGTAATACTTTAGCCTACCTAGATTGCTGTCTTTGAAAGGTCATATGCTTACGATAATTGTTCAGTTTGAAAATAAAGCAGTAAAAGTAGCAGGTCAAAATGGCAAGTATTGCTTCACAAAAATAACAAACCACAAACACTCCTTAATACTGAATTCACTCTGTCATGGCAACCAGTAACTCGCAGATGTAATTATATATGACAGGTGCATTTTGCCATGACCAGGTAGAGGGAATTATCATATATAATTCTCTTTGGTTCTTAAGTGTTAAAAAGGAAAATGAATTTCATATTATAGGGTATTTGTGACACACACACACACACACACACACACACACACACACACACACATATATATATATATATATATATATATATATATATATATATATATATATATATATATATATATATATATATATATATATATACTCAGTTACTATGACATTCCAATTTCAGTTGCTGAACACTCTACCAGTTTTCTCAGTTGTGAGCAGACTCTCATGTTCCATGATTACCAAAGGTCCTTACTTTCCCATACTTCTTCCACTTCTCTGTCTGCCACTATCTAGGTTTTCCTCTCATCTTTCTTCTCAACACTCCGGGATTTTGCAGTCTTTTCACCAACCAGTTCTCATTTCCTCTTATACTGTATGCACAAAAAGAGAATAAAATCATCTAAAGACCATCAGACCTTTCTGTTTTATCACATTCAATGTAAAGACTCCCATAAAGATGTTCTGGGTCAGCATTACGCTTCATACATTCCCACCTTGGCTTCCATAAATACTCCACGTCTTTTAAGTCAACAATCCGCGCATGGAAACTTACCACTTCAGTTTTCGAACTGAAGTATTTTTCCTGAGATTTTCTGACACTGCTTGCACTAACTTTTACCTCGCTCCAGAGCTTTTAGGTAATCAGGATTATTTCCCCCTGGTCTTTCTATTCCTGCTCACACTGACCTTTCAACTTGATCTTACTTATTGCCATAGTCCGTACCTTTCCTTGAACAAATTCATTGCTCGCTATAATGTGGTTCGGATTCCACAATAAGCTGTAGGTCCCGTTGCTAGGTAACCAGTTGGTTCTTAGCCACGTAAAATAAAACTAATCCTTCGGGCCAGCCCTAGGAGAGCTGTTAATCAGGTCAGTGGTCTAGTTAAACTAAAATATACTTACTTTTTTTACCTTGAACTATTCAGCTATCATGCACTTACCTGCACCACCAAGCTCATTAAAAATCCGAAGACTTAGTCCTTTACTTTTTCACCCTCTTTTTAACGTCATATCCCGAGTCATTCGACGACTTTCCTACTACGCAGAACAGCGATAATGTATTTTCCTGAACCGTTTCTCATTGAAGTGAAAGCTAGTTTGGTGATGACATCAGAAAGGGCTCAGCAACACTTGTCTGGGGCATTTCCGTAAGCAAAGGTGCTTATATTTCTTTGTTAAGTGCTATCCAGACTCGGGATACATTAATTCTGTATTCCAAAACGTTGGCACTTTCCAATAAGGCCATGACCTAGGTTTCTGTATATATATATATATATATATATATATATATATATATATATATATATATATATATATATATATATATATATATATATATATATATTTTCTGGGTCTGTCATGCAGTTCGGATTTCTATAGTGGACAAACAAGTATACAAACATTCACTTATATATATATATATATATATATATATATATATATATATATATATATATATATATATATATTTATAAATATTACTGCTGTTCGCCCTCCTAACATTTGTTTGTAATAATATCAGCCTGACCAAGACAAGGAAAAAGCTTTGTCCCACATTAGGAGCGTCTTCAGTTCAAACTTCGTCCGTCGTAGCGGCTGAATCACGTAGGCAGTTTAAAATTGTAACGTCCATTGGAGAAAGGAATAGGTAGCATTTAGGCATTTCCCCCTATAGGAAAATTTCCATATCAGCCTTAAAAATAGGTGGTCCTAAAGTCCTTTTTTCCTTTCTACCTATCTCTCTTGGTGAATGTTTTTAACAGAGCATAGACGCCTAAGGCCTGACTGTAGGCCTGTTTTGACCCAGCGCTGGTCAGACAAGAGAGAGAGAATCAAGCTTTCGGGGAGACAACACGTCCGTTTGGCCTCTCCGCCCTTTTGTCTATTATTTCTATTAGTGAAGTAAAGAAGCATTTGGCAGAACTTCCGATCGTCCATTGAATGCGCAACAACGCTTCGTCCTAAGGTAAAGTCTGTGTTTTTGTTCAAAACTTCGCCCATCCTTTTATCCTCTTTTCTGTATTTCCCAATCTTTCTTTGTTTCATTCTCCAGCCACCATTTAGGGTAATCGCTGGTACAAAGTCTAGATTAAGC
>JANJGK010000021.1:13056947-13064447 GCA_039081455.1 Macrobrachium rosenbergii | reverse complement strand
TCCAGGTACTCAGCAATTGCTTCCGTGTACTTTTGGAGAGAGAGAGAGAGAGAGAGAGAGAGAGAGAGAGAGAGAGAGAGAGAGAGAGAGAGAGAGAGAGAGAGAGAGAGAGCCATTATCTTTCCATGTCGCATTTAGTGTAGAATTTGCTTCCTTGCCGTATGATCTATAACAGTGTACCCGAAACCTACACATAAACGCAGGCACGCACAAATACTATTGTTAATAACTTGCATCTGCTTGGAGTGCGTGTGTGTGTGTTTTTTTTTTCTTTTTTGCTTTTTTTGTCAGTAAAGACTAAACTTCAGCATACAATACACCTCCCAGCCCTTCACACACACAGTAAAAGATTAGCAAGACCTTCATAGAAACTGTACCATAATAGTCTCAGGTTCACAGTGAGCCAAATAGTAAGATTATGAAAGGTAACACCACTAAAGAAAATGAAGGAAAAGAACCCCTTATTAGCGCTTCGGTTACTACTCTTTCAATCTAGTGGATATCAGCTTTTTTTTCCTCTTGAACCACTGCTACTCGGAAAATTTACCAACAATCAACTTTCTTCATTTTTATTACCCAGATCATACTTTTCTAGTATCACGTCTGGTTTGAACGTGAACGATCATTGATTATTAAAAACATAGGTGAAGTAGAACAAGCAATAATAAAGCATGTTTATATAAAAGCAATCAAGTAGCAAGATACAAAATTAATGATAATTTAGCAAAACTCAAGTAAACTGCAAAAGGAAAAAAAAGTGTAACATTGAAATAAAATACAAAACAATCTAGGACATTTAAAAAGGCTCTGTATTAAGAAATGGCATTACTATAAGCCCTGAATTCAATACCCAGTAGCCTCCGGTAATCGCTTCCAAGTCATATCCTTTGGATGGCTTTCTTCCGCTTACAGTTGTACCTGAATACCTTCAAAAATGTTTACACAACGAAACCTAAGAGAGGTTGCTTAACCGCAGAGCTCCCTGTTCAAGAGAGTTATCGAGGTTATGTTTATTTGGTGAAAGCACTCGCCAAACAACTTAGCTCTCCAACGTTCCAGCGGAAACCAAATGACCTCTCAGAAACCATCGCCCAACGGTTCCAGAAAGGTAAACAGAACAACCTGGCTGCACTTTCAGGACAAAACTTAAACGTAAGATATGCCTTGCTCACTTTAGAATGGAAGAAAACACGTTTAGGAAACCCTCCCAATTGAAATGAAGTTACAAATAACATAAATTAAATATGCAATAATTCTTACATGCACATACAAAGAATTATTTACGGAAATTTGAACATAATGATAAATCCATGGGCGCTTGCAAACTCATTCTTCTTTACTTTGCAAAAGAAACAACCATCGAATGCTCTGCCTGTTCATTAGCAGACGAACCAAAACAGTATCCGAATACTTTAGTGTTTACCAGAATGATCGTGATCAAGGCCTTTATTCATATGGCGTCCATAGCACTCCTTCCCCTAAAAAGAAGATAAAACAGTACTGTAAATAATGTTATAATGAACACCTATAGAGAATAAAAATGTCAAAAGCAATACATTAATAAAACGGATATTATGAACAGCCAAAGGATCAAATATCAACTCATAAAAATAAACAAAATTATGCAAAAATGTTTGGCATAGTTGACTCGCATACATCGTGGCAAAAAATCAGTAAAAATAAAACAGATACCTTTATTGTGTCTGCACGGTTTTTAAAAAGAGGGGTAATAACTTTAAGGGGCACAATGTTGAAATGAAATTTTTCTTGTTCCAACATTACAGCAAGACAGTCTAAATCATATTTTGCTTTCACATTTTTTTTCTAGTGATTTGACACCCTTTATGATATAAAGCGCATAAGATGGACGGGGCCGTGATCCTCCTGGATTAACACATAAACCTCTTCCCTTATCATTGTCTTGCAACTGGACAACAAAGGCTTGTTTAATATTGCGGTCTCAAAGGCTTGTTGCTTAACTGGTCCTCAGACGAAAGCAACGCAACTTTCCATGCCAGGCAATATGGCATTTACCAAGGAAAAGTTGGGATAACCGCTGGTTGTAGTCCACTATGCCAAAAACTGCCAAAAGGTATTGATAATTTGTGGAAATTTCAGCCTCAAAATAACTTAAATTTCTGCAGAGATTATAGCTATGCAGCCTCCATGAGCTGCACGATCAAGATAGGAAAGACATTCTCGTCAAAAATCGCTCTCCATATGGTTCACCGCGTACCTTGCCTCAGCCCATATCTAGAATAACCAGTGTAACTCCTGAATATATGGCTAATCCGACTCTCATGATGAACCACACAATGTCGTATAGTACATATTTGGTAGAACAGACTGCATGAAATGCCGGAAAACTGATTGAAAATAGATTAAATCAAATAGGAAGACTTAATACAGAAAATTTCTAACAACTGGAAAAAGTAGTAATTTCCAGGTTCAGTACTCAAGGAAACCTAGCAGCATCTGAAGAGTGGGTCAGGTGTGGATACGAAATTAAATTTCCCAACATTTTCAATAATTGGAGAGGTTTATTTTATCTTTTTTTTTTTTAATTCTATCCAGTTTCCTAAAATCACAGAATTCCCTATTAGGTACTCTACATCATTCCAAAATATTCCTCTGTTAGGTAGTTCATTACGTAGGAACACTATTACTGGGTCTTGACTTCGAACCTTAACTTATATGTGAAAGGTGGAGCCTAGAAACAGCAGTTGTGTCACTGAATAACCCCCTTTGTTGATAGTAAGTCAAATTAAATGAACTTACCCGGAACTTTTCATCTATAAGCTTCTCTTCCAAGAGAGTATCAGACGAACATACTCCTTCGTTATTCATTTGGGTGCCACAATACTCCCTCAGTTCTTATGCAAAAAGCCTGTCTTTTTGTTCCGTTTCAGGAATGTTAATGTGTTATTCGTTTATGTCATTATATTAAACTAAATTATTGCAGAGTCATCCAAAACTTGGAGTAAAAGATGGTCTTTATCTTAGTAAACTGAAGTACCAAGTCTCCAGTATAGTTGTTTTTTATTTTACTCGGGCCAGGTAGGAGATTAATTTTCCTGGCAAGCTTGTTTCCGCCAGTTCTTGATTGCCTTTCCTCTTTCATAATCCCCTCTCCTCTCAAGTTTCACTTTCATTTTCTGTTGCACTCTTTCCCATCCTTGAACTTCAATTTTTTTTTTTTTTAAGTTCCGATTGTTAGTTTTACCTTTGAAGATTACTTGGGGTCTTGTCAGCTTTACTTGTCGCAACCTTCCGTATTAAATGATTGTATCTTTTAATATTTTTGTTCAAGAATGCTTTGGTTATTATTTACTTGATCGTTATTTTGCTTTATGTGTCATTTTTGTGTTAACACAATTCTTATTATTCTTTTTTTGTAATTCCTATTTTCAGTGTTTATTATTATTGTTTAAATCAATTACTTATTACAAGTCGTAGTCGGCTGTAAGATTTATCATAAATTTATTTTTTCTTTATTCATTCATTATTATCAGGTATGATTAGGTTTAGTGTGATTTCTATATTATTTTTAATTTTTAAACTGTAAAGTTGATTACGATGATTATTAACTTTTTTTTACGCCAGTATCGCTCCAGAACTATTGTTATGACATTTCTTCAGGTAGTATTGAAAATTGGGATTGACTCATAAAATTATGTCAACGATCATTACTATTATTGCTATTGTCTATTATCGTTAACAGCCATCATAAACTTTTAATTGAGCTTGATTCTCCAAATCGATCATTTAGTATTTTTTCTGGTATTTTAAAATCTCGCCATAAAAGCCTACATAAATTAACAGTGCATAAAAAGTGACAGATTGTTATGTTTTATGTTGCGTTAATACGTCATATATATATATATATATATATATATATATATATATATATATATATATATATATATATATATATGTATATATATATATATATATATATATATATATATATGTATATATATACATAAATAAATATACAGTATATTTATAATATAGATATATATATACATATATATAAATATATGTATATATATACATAAATAAATATACAATATATATATATATATATATATATATATATATATATATATATAATATATCGTGACAAATTGTTATGTTTTATGTTGCATTATCACGTTATGTATATACATATATATATATATATGTGTGTGTGTATGTATATATATATATATATATATATATATATATATATATATATATATATATACAGTATATAAGTATATAATATACCATGGTAATGCAACATAAAACATAGCAATTTGTCACGATATATATATATTCATACAGGAAACATAACAATTTGTTATTTTTTATGCACTGTTAATTCATGTAGGCTTTATGACGATATCTTAAAATTCGGAAAAAAAAAAAATACTAAATGACTGATTTGGAGAATCATGTTTATAATGACCGTTAAAGATAATAGGCAATGGCAATAATAATAATAATCATCGACATAATTTTGTAAGTATCAACCCCCCAACTGCATTGTATCCCCAGAGAGAGAGAGAGAGAGAGAGAGAGAGAGAGAGAGAGAGAGAGAGAGAGAGAGAGAGAGAAACACAGAACAAAGAAGAAGAACCTCTTTAAATATAGCAGATAGACACACAGTCATACACATTGATGCAGGACCGCAAAAAATTGCAATGGTATTTGTTTGGTAAATCCTTCTACAGTTATTTATGCAACACCGGCGAATTTTTTAGTCGGGGAGTGTATTAGAAATCGTACAAAACCCAATAATGAAGAGAGTTTCCATCGGAAAATGGAATTTGTCGAATTAGTCTTTTTATCTCGAAGCTAAGGGAGATAGATAAATGACCCTTGTAATAGAATCTGGGATTCGAAACATTCATTTTCGAATCCCAGATTTGGTGGATTTGGTGCATTTGGTGGGTAGAAGACCTGTAGGATTCTGCTCCATGATGCAAGGCCATTCGTTTTAACTAACTTTCCACTGGAACTGTCAACATTGCAGTTGCCAACGAAAAAATGGCGCTAAGGGAATCTGCGTTGCTCCTTAGCTAATCTGAATATTTAAAGAAATTATTCAGAACACAGAGAGTACAAAAGTTAAAAGTTAAGTATACCTTAGTTTAACCAGACCACTGAGCTGATTAACAGCTCTCCTAGAGAAGGCTGGCCCGGTGGATTAGACTAATTTTACGTGGCTAAGAACCAGTTGGTTACCTAGCAACGGGACCTACAGCTTATTGTGGAATCCGAACCACATTATAGCGAGTGGAATCCGAACCACATTATAGCGAGAAATAAATTTCTATCACCAGAAATAAATTCCTCTAATTCTTCATTGGCCGGTCGGAGACTCGAACTCGGGCCCATCAGAGTGCTAGCCGAGAGCTCTACCGACTCGGCCAACGAGGAACTGACAGAGAGTACAAGGAGGAAGGGGGAAAAAAGAGACATGAGAAAATTGGCGGTGGAAAAGAATTAATGAAACAGAGGAGAAACGAGAAAGGAAAAATGAATAGCGGGTGAAATGAAAAGACTAGAATACGGGGAGGAAAATATCGGGAAAAGACTGGAAATGCAATGAAAGAAGGGGAGGAGAAGGACACTATAGGGCGAAAGGAATAGTAAGCAGAATAAAAGCAGAACTAAAGATGTATGGAAATATGAGAGAGAAGTGTGACGAGAACATAGGAGAGAGAGAGAGAGAGAGAGAGAGAGAGAGAGAGAGAGAGAGAGAGAGATCCTGACGGACAGTTAAAGAAAAGATTCAGGATGGGCGATGGAGGAACAAAAATGGACGAAGGAATGAGAAAAAAAGGGAGGAAATATCAATCGAAGAGCAAATGGGTTGCGACGTGAGGAAAAAATGGAATAGGTTCATAAAGAGAGGCGAAGGAAAGAAAGATAGTGAGGATTAAAGAAGGATGAGGAAAGGGAGAGTGAGTAGACATAAAACGAAGGTCTAAACAAATTCCCAGTACCATATCACTTCTGTTCGTGTACAGCAATTACTGAAGGAGGAGAGTCGATAATTGCCTATTAGCTTAGGGGGCGCAAACTTGCAGAGAAAAGGGGACACGAGCCTTCGGGCCCAAGAACACAATGGGTCGAATTATCAGACCGATTCTTATTACGAAGTACCTACATAACGATACACAACATTAAAAATCCTGTGCTTTTCTTGTACAAGTACAGTATTAGACAATGCTCTGGCTTACGTAGATTGTAAACCGACGTAATATAGAGGAATCTATGAAACGCGTTTGTGAATGATTTTAATTAGTTTCTTAGTTATAAAATGGACTCGGTCCATAGAGCAATAGGCTAACTAAATTAACCTACTATTGATCCCAATATAACATTATTGAAGGTCAGAGTTCATGTGGGGCCTGTTTGGGCCTGTAGTAGCACCTAATATGATAATCACAACGATACACAATTGCACTTAGAACTTCTTACTAAATATATATTGCTTTTTAAAGCAACTGGTTGAATATCGGTTCCACGGATCCAATTTATACCTAATTCCTCAATGCAGGTAGCCCTGAAGTCTTCGTTCTTTTTGATCAGCGAAACGTGAATATTCGCTTGGAGTTGTGGAATGAACTTACAGACATGTGCTTTGATCTGATCGAGTCTGCTGGCATCCTGAAATCAATCTCCAAGTAGCCCACTCAGCAGTCGTTTACGTGCATTTTTGGGAGAGAGAGAGAGAGAGAGAGAGAGAGAGAGAGAGAGAGAGAGAGAGAGAGAGAGAGATTGACTTCTCATGTAGCTTTTAGTGTAGACATTTGGCTGTTAGCTTTATGATCTAAAAATTGTATCTTAAACACACACAAACTATCGGAGATAGCGTGCATCTGCTAGGTTTGTGTGTGCGCTTCTTATCTGTAGCTTTCTTTTTCGCATAAAAACTGAAATTAGGGATACAGCATACTTCCATTAACTGTCACCCACCCTCCCCCCGCCTCTTCATTCAAGTAGCAAAATTCTTATGGAAATTCCACCTTAGTAACCTCTGGTTTATGTTATGCTATTTATCCCAATTCTGAAAGTTTACGCCGGTTGCTACTTGGAAAACTTACCAGCAATCAACCTCCTTTATTTTCATTACCAGATAATCATTTACTAGTACCACTTCTGATTCGAACTTGAACAACGACTAATTATTAAACGCAAGAGAGGAAGTATGAAATGTAAATATATTTAAATAACTACAAAAGACAATAGACGTAACATTAAGCCAATAATAAATGCCAATAGCATCGGTAATTGCTTCAAAGTCATAAATATCTTACTGATGTCATGGGTCCACGTAATATCTGGCATTGTACCTGAATACCTTTCGAAATGTTTACACAACAAAACCTGAGGGAAGCTGCTGGCAAAGCGCAGTGCTCCTAGTTCAAGAGGTTAATCCAGATTATGTTTATTTGGTGAAAGCAATCGCCAAGCAATCAGTATCTCCAATTTCCAGCGGACACCAAA
>JANJGK010000021.1:13026947-13051947 GCA_039081455.1 Macrobrachium rosenbergii | reverse complement strand
TAAGGTTAAGGTTAGCCATGAATCGTGCGTCTGGCAGCACTTTCCGGAGGCGTCGCCGACGAACCTTCACTTGACCGCATCTGGGGAGCAACTGGGTGCTGACCGGTCGTAGCTGAGTGTTTGATACAGCATTATATGCTGTACAGAAAACTCGATTACACCGAAGAAACTTCGGCGCATTTTTTACTTGTTTTAATTGTTTCCCAACCAGATTTTGGCCATCACATTTAGGCATTCCCAAATAAAACCCTGACCCAGATATCAGATGTTATTTTCTATCATTATTGTTAGGAAAAATGATCAGCAGGTGTTTCGCGATTTCAGACTATTTATGGCATACCTGACTACATTTCAATGGGTGTTAACCATATGGAACTTCTTCGGGCGCAATTTATGAATGGGGAGTACGTGACCTTAAGATCCTGCCATAAAAACGCCGCTGACCACAGTTCATTGCTTTGTTACAAGTGTGAAACTTTGGTAACTAAACTGGCAAATGTTTTAGCTCTAGTGCTGGACCGTTATAATGTATTTAATAAATGTCCCAAGACCTAAACTATAAAGAAATTTAATGTTGGCCAAATCCGCGTTTTCACGAAATTCCTCTACTAGATGTTATTTTTTCTACTAAAAGTCATTTTCTTAGTATGCCCTGACCAGGAAATTGACACAGGATAATTAATAACTAATAGTAACCATGTCAATTAGTAGAGAAATGAAAATGAAAATTAACAGGTAAGCATATTGCCATATAGCCAAAATTGGGAAAAGACTCAGATGACAAACATGCCTGAAATGTAACTATTTTGTAGGTGCTGAAGGTCAGGCCCAAGCCCTTAATATCTGATCCGGAATAGTCCCACAGCACATCATAGAGTGCCCCGCCAGACAGCTAGCTACCTACTACGGCCGAAATAGAACCATTTTAACCATTGCTTGATTATTTTTAGACTAGTGTGCCCAGGCCGAGAAAAAAACGACAGTAACATTCAAATCATTTTGTAATTTCACCTCCGTCATGAAGTACAGATCGATCATACAGTACCGATCACATTATGCACATTGCATGTTCAAGCTCTGTGCTTCCTGAATGTTAATACATGTATGGGCAAAAGAAACCTCGTTGATCCTTTGTCTTGGTCTGATACTTAAATTGAAAATAATTACTGGTGTGATAAATGGAATGAATTTTGAATATAGAGATATAAACGTAATTATACAATAAAAGAAATTACAGGAATATGCTTATTTGTGCAGTGACTGTCATAAATAATAATAAACTATGTACCTTCTGATAGGCAATTTGTCCAGATTTTGCCAGAGGCTAAAAATTTATAGCTCTTTATTCCATCATTTTTGCAAATGGATTTGTGAGTGAAGTAGAGAATCTTTTTCAGCTAACTTCACCTCATGCTTTAGACTGTATATCTACTATTGTGTCTATTTTGAACATCTGTAAAAATTAAAGCTATTCCTAGCGAGAAGCCTATTTTCATTCACGTAGCAACTGGAGTAATATAGCCATAAGGAAGTTCTCATTGGCGAATCATGGAGTAATTTCCAATTTGTCGTAACTTATTAATCAGCAATAAGTGGCATGATAAGCATTAAACTATTTATCAATGAAAATGCCATAAGGACTGATTTAGCGGTGAGAATATATATACAGTATATATATATATATTCTTTATATTTTATCTGTATTAAACAGTTTTTTACTACAAAGTAAAGAAATTTTTGTTTTTGCTAAAATTAACTCATGCTTTTCACCTTCCATTTTTGGTTCTTTCGGCATTTTAAAGATGCGACAATAAATTCCTCCATTCAGGGTTACAATAAAGCCGAAATAATTAACCTCTTATGAAAACTAACTTTGCATAAAACTATAAAAGAAAACCACCACTACTTGCAAATATGAGTGCCCTATTATTAAGGGTTATGCACCAAGAAATATGATTGGACACCAAACTATGACCACTCGTACTTCTCAATTTCCTTATCCACTTACAAATTGCTCTTTTAATTGAATAGCAATTTTAATTAAACACTGGGATAATTAAAAAAAACTCTTCCTTCCTTGATGGGAGTCGAATTGAACCCCGATTAAAAGAGTAAGTTTGCAATAAGAGCTCTTTGTTATGGGAAGGATAAGAGTTAGTTCAGCTTCCATATTCAAAAATACATATTTCAAATTCAGCTGCATATTAGTTGAAATGATTGACCTTTTCGTTAATATCACCATGGCATGCTTAGCCTTTTTATTTTATACAGGCTGAAGTAAATCTATTTACTGGTTACATCCCACGTGAGAGAGGTGGAATATCCATTAACTTATTTTTTCTAAATTGCAAAAAGTGTGAAAAAACAGAGAAGTTAATTGACCATTGTCCCTAAACTCCCTACCCACCTCCGCCTCCTGCGGACACTGCAAGCTCGAGAGGTGTTGGGGAAAGGGTGAAGAAGAGAAACAAGAATAAAACAAGTAAAAAATGCTCCGAAGATTCTTCGGCGCAGTCGAGTTTTCTGTATAGCGTATAATGCTGTATGAAACTCTCAGCTGCGGCCCATGAAACTTTCAGCCACGGCCCGGTGGTGACCTGTGTTGTTGGCACCCATAGCGGTGCCGGACGCACGATCAGGACTAACTTTAGCTTTAAATAAAATAAAAACTACTCAGGCTAGAGGGCTGCAATTTGGTATATCTGATGATTGGAGGGTGGATGATCAACATAGCATTTTACAACCCTCTTGCCTCAGCAGTTTTTAACCCTCTGGTGAACCGATGACGCTAAACCGCTTCAATAATTTTTTTGCCGTAAGTGTTCCGATGACGCGATTGCCACGTCATCCGTAAGTTATTTTCGGGGGAAATTCACAAAAAAAAAAAAGTCTTCCGAAGAACACGAAAACTGCGCCATTGCGTGGGCAGATCTTGGCCCTACAAGAAAACGCAAACGGGAAACCAACAGGTATCGCGAATGTAAAAATAACAACGTTTCTTTTTCGTAAGAATTTACTTTTTTTACATATATTTCTGTCTTTCAACAACATTTCCATCTTTCAGCTTCAATTGCTCAGTTTTTTTCTGGGAACACTTATTGCTTTTATGTGGGCTATTTAGAGAAAATTTATTCAGCTTTCCACTGCAATTTTCACTTTTTTCTTAGCGTCATTCATTACCGAGTAATTACGAAAAATGTAAGCCGTGTAGTTCGGCCTAGGGTTTACGAGTGCGTGAATAATTTTTTGTACGCCTGTTTGTGCATCTGTAAATACTTCAATGTGCATGTATTACATATCATTCGAACGGCCATTCTTTGTACTTTATTGTGCTGAACGGCAAAATGTAAACCTATCAACGTTTCTATATAAAAATCTTTAGCGAACAATTGACTTTACGTGAAAAAACAAAACTTACGTCTTTGAGCTTCAGTTCCTCAATTATTTACTGGGAACACCTATTGATTTTAGTAATATATATATATATATATATATATATATATATATATATATATATATATATATATATATGTGTATGTATATATGTATAGGAAATTTATTCAGCTTTCCATTGTAGTTTTCACTTTTTTCTAGCATTATTTATTACTAGTAATTACGAAAAATGTCAGCGTATATACTCGTATATACGCGTTGAACGCAGTAGTTCGGCCGGAATTTGTGCATGCGTAGATAATTTTTTGTACGCCTGTTTGTGCATCTGTAAATAACTTCAATGTGCATGTATTATATATCATTCGAACGGCCATTCTTTGTACTTTATTGTGCTGAACGGCAAAATGTAAACCTATCAACGTTTCTATATAAAAATCTTTAGCGAACAATTGACTTTACGTGAAAAAACAAAACTTACGTCTTTGAGCTTCAGTTCCTCAATTATTTACTGGGAACACCTATTGATTTTAGTAATATATATATATATATATATATATATATATATATATATATATATATATATATATATATATATATATATATATATCTGTGTGTGTGTGTGTGTGTGTAGGAAATTTATTCAGCTTTCCATCGTAGTTTTCACTTTTTTCTAGCATTGTTTATTACCTAGTAATTACGAAAAATGTCAGCGTATATATATACGCGTTGAACGCCGTAGTTCGGCCGGAATTTATCCATGCGTAGATAATTTTTTGTACGCCTGTTTGTGCATCTGTAAATAACTTCAATGTGCATGTATTATATATCATTCGAACGGCCATTCTTTGTACTCTATCGTGCTGAACAGCAAAATGTAAAAATATCAACGTTTCTATATAATAATCGTTGCTGTATATTTTCTTTAAAAAAAAAAGATTGTCCGTAATCTAACGACAATTGCTCAGTTTTATTCTAACAATACATATATCTTTCTTTTGTGCGTTTTATATGAAATTTACTCAGGTTTCTAATGCCACCTTTATTTTTTTCTGTCTTTATTCCTTACTTAGATACGATACGAAATGTCAACGTAAGTAGGCTGGAAAATCTGAAAATTGCACTCCGTAAAAAATTAACATTTTTAATCGGTAAGAACTAATTAGCAAACAAATTTATAGCAAAATGATTGCTTCCACGTGAAATCTAAAACATTTCCACACAATTTACGTATAAAATAAACTCCCCAAACCTAATTATTATATTTTTCATGATTATTCCCAAAAAATATGTACGATTTTCCTTAAAAATGTCACGTTCATCACGTCTTTTTTTATTTTTTCTAATTCTTGCAAAGATTTTCTGATAGCTTTAGGAAAAAATTCAATAATTTGCCGACATCATAAAACAAACCAGAAGCGTATATCAGTTATAGTTTGGACCTATCGATTTTTACGAAGAAACTTTTTTCCGCGCGAGCCCCACTTTTCCCTCCATGGTACAAGTCACGTACCGGGTAGCGCTATAGGAACCCCCTTAAGCTCGAGAGGGTTAAGATCTGAGGGCGGACAGAAAAAGTGTGGACGGACAGACAGATAGCTGTCTCAATAGCTTTCTTTTACAGAAACTAAAAAAAATTGAGGTTTCGAAACCTGATATTAAACAACACTACCACAGTCGTAAGGTACTCAAGCTAATGACATCATTTGTATCCCTAAAGGTAACAAACCTACTAAACTTAGTTCCTTGCTCAATGCTGAAGACATATTCCTAGTTTCAAAAATACATGACACATTATCAAAGTATCTCAGATTACAAGACAGCACTTCAGAAATATATATCTATTCCTAAAGAATAATCGGAAACTTGTAAAATTATAAGATAAAAAAGTGAAGACATTATTAAAGATTTAATAGAGCTGATTCACTTCACTCATCACCAGATAATGAGGTCAGAAACGGCCACCGTGTGATTTATTAGGATTAGAATATATTAGTCCGTGATTTAAGCCGACTGAGCCTGATACTTTTCATTCGTGGCTTTATTCATAGTAAGATGTATATACAACTCACGGTGGTGTGAGTTATTAAAAATGAATACCCATCTATGTTGTAACAATAGGTTTAATCTTGTAATGTGGAATCTGTAAAAACGATATGATATTAATACCACAACTGCATGAATAAAAAGTGAGCTTCAGTTTTACTTTTTTAATTCGCGTAAGTTATTCTTTTCCATTAACAGGCTTTATATACGCGCCTGCACTCACAAACAGACAAATAAACAAACACACATATATATATATATTTATATACATACATATACATTATATATATATATATATATATATATATATATATATATATATATATATATAGTATATATATATATATATATATATATATATATATATATATATATATATATATATATATATATATATATATATATATATATATATATATAGAGAGAGAGAGAGAGAGAGAGAGAGAGAGAGAGAGAGAGAGAGAGAGAGAGAGAGAGTTTTGTACATAACTCGCCTTGAATAGAGTGCGGACCTAAACACATTAATTGTTCCTGACCTCATTACAGCACCCAGTTAAGTGCATGAAATAGATGAATACAAATAATACCCTTCAGTGCCCGGGTCACCTCAAGCAAAACGTGAAGCATAATTAGGAACGGAGAACCCATTACCAGATTGCCACGCATTGCTCCGTGCAAGTAATAATTCCTGTAATTATGGTAATATGAGATGGCTGATTCCTACACAGAATTAAAAGATAACAAGTAATTAATACTACTCAAATGATTAATCACGGTCAAACAACTCCCAATACTTTTGGTTTGTTGTATGCATCTGTTTATGAATTTGGAAATAAAGCAAAGAGAAAATAAACGGACAGATGAAAGCTGTCAACTTCAATCACTGATTTCAGAAGGATCGCTGGGTATTGACTCCGCAGCTGAACAGGTAATCACGCATGATCAGCTGGCTTCATTTTAATTCATAGTGTAATAAATAATGACAATGTAATGTGATATTTGGGTAAAGTTATGGAACACATTACATAATGTCGCTCACTCAGTGATAGATAACGTCCTGATTACAAAACTGCTCAAATGAAACGATATTGTTTTTGAACATATTTACATTTGCCGAGACCCTGTTTCGTTGGGAACAAAATTTCAGAACAATCGGCAGTGAGAATGCTTCCTTAAAAGAACTCAAAATCGCAATTTAGTACTTGCATATGGTCGCTCCTTCAGAAGAACACAAAATAGCATTTTAATACTTGTGTATAAGTTTCTTTTATACTTATTTGTATTTCAGCCCGGGGGGTGGGTTGTTGGGGGAAGAGAGAGAGAGAGAGAGAGAGAGAGAGAGAGAGAGAGAGAGAGAGAGAGAGAGAGAGAGAGAGAGAGCGCCAAACTATTACTGTATTCTAGGGGTCCAAAAGTTTTTAAACCTTGTAAACGTATTATCCACGCGAAAATTAACTGAGCATTAGGTTCTCATGCAATGCACTAGACCTGTTTTCTGTATTATTTTTCTCTCGACTATTTTTCGCTTTTAACAACATCTGTATTTGTTTCGTTAATGTATTGCTCTTATTTTGAGCTCTTATTTATAGTGCTCATGATTATAAACAAGTTGCAAGAATACAATATAGTAAGCGCTGATGAAATGAAGAAACATTAAAATTTCAGAGAGAGAGAGAGAGAGAGAGAGAGAGAGAGAGAGAGAGAGAGAGAGAGAGAGAGAGAGAGATGTACCATAGTCTTTATTGTTATCATTAAGAGCATTAGCACTAGTAATTACACACACACATATATATATGTATATATATATACAGTATATATATATATATGCGAGTGTGTATGTATGTATGATGCATATATGTTTGTAGAAACATTTGAATCAATACGAAGAGAGAGAGAGAGAGAGAGAGAGAGAGAGAGAGAGAGAGAGAGAGAGAGAAAGAGAGAGAGAGAGAGAGAGAGAGTCAGTCAGGGAGCACGATTAAAACAAGACTAACCTGCAAATATAGGAAAGCTCGGCCCATTTACAGTATAAAGTCTTGCTATTAAGATCTTTCGATTCTTTTCATAGCGTTGAGGAAACTCATAGCCCTCTGGTAAATTGTTCCCGAACACTGGTTGTTCTGAAGTTACTTGAGAGGAAGGTAAAAAAGTTTGAAATATTGCAGAATCCGATACTCCGGGTAACTTGCACAAAAGGCTGATGCACAAAAGAATGTAATTATCATGACTCCAGACTCCAATTACAATATAATTGGTTTGTTTTCGAGAGTTTATTGCCCAGTTTTGTAGTAGAAGTAAAACAAAAAATCAAAACAGTTATTAATCTTGGAAAACATCTAAAACATAAATATATGAAAATGAAATGTTTTAATATATTTTTTTTATTAAATGATTTACGTACACAAGTGTTACAGATTTTTGTGAACATATACGTTATACGTCTCCTACAGTGCAGTATAAATTGTGTAACTAAAAAAGAATGTGAAGCTCATTACATTGAGGGCGGTGTAAAAACTTAAAAAATAAAATTAAATGAATCCTTTTTTTTTTTTTTTTTCACCAAGTGCACTGTAGTTAATTTTGAAATTGAGTCGGAAAGGGAACGAAGAGCAAACAACAAATTGTAACAGTACCTCTGTATCCCAAGCTCTTTATCTGAAACTGAGCTTTATAAACTGTAATAATTCTGCTCTTAGTAGTAACATTTTTTTATTGAACTGTATCTTATAAACTTGTTGATATAAAAAGAGCGTACTTTGCACTATAGAGATTTGTATTTTTAAATAAATGATAAAAAAACTCATTTTAAAATAACCAACTTTCTATAACTTACGGGATAAATCTTTCAGAATCAGAATTATCCAGTGTGAGTGAAGACTGCCTGGGAAAATCTTTTAAATCTCCATTTCCGCTCGTTACTCAGCTTTATTAAAACAAAACAGACAACACTGACTAAACCTGACAGCAATGTTAGGCTTGATTACACATTTATAATTAACAGTTTTGCACGATAACTAAGGAGAAGCGTCACATTAGTCCTTTACCAGACTGAAGCCAAGTGGGAAGCGGTGTTCGCGGAGGCGACTTTGACCACTGTGAGACACACTGCCAAAAGATGGCAGAGAACAGAAGTGTTCGCAAACAGTAGGCGGCTGGGATTCCTTCATTTAGACTAACGTTGTAAAAGAATACAGTAGTAGGTAATTTAGGTATAAAATAAGATATTTCAAAAGCGCAGTGTGCTCCGGTATCCGTTTTAAATTCATATATTGTTCAAGTTCTCAGTTCAGTATCAAAGCATTTAAAGAAATGGCTGGTTGGTTTATCAGAGTGGTAATGAACTGTGTGTCTGGATTCGAGACGAAAATTAAGTAATGCCACGATTTATCTCATGTCCGGTGAACTGTCAACCAAAATATTATAACCACTCATTCAACATACATTGCTTGAAATAGATGATGTAATCTTCAGAATTCATCTTCAGAGCTTATTTGTATACAATAGCATTTACAGTTCTTTGTACATGACCATTGAGTGCTAGGAGAAAGAGGAGGATAGAAGTAGTTGATTTTGTGGATGAATTGTAGACATGTCCGATATTAAGACAACTAAGTTTGATTAGGGGTGAATAAAATCCTGGAGAAATTAATTCAAGTTAAGAATTAACTTAAAAGTCTAGATGAAGGGGACATATGAAAAGTTGAAAGACTGGGTAGCGGAGACGGAAGTTGGGAAAATAAAAGGATTAGTTTTCTGAAAGAAAATAAGCAAAAGGAGGTTGGGAAAATAAAAGGATTAGTTTTCTGAAAGAAAATAAGCAAAAGGAGGTTGGGAAAATAAAAGGATTAGTTTTCTGAAAGAAAATAAGCAAAAAGCAGTTGCAAGTTGGACTGGAGAATAATGCCAAAGGCAGAACAGCAATATTATGGAGGGGTTTGAATACAAATAGAGTTGAAATCCCATTTGGTAGAATGTGCGTATGACGTTTATGAAGAAAATGGCCTTATGTGTGAGGGAAGTGAATAAGGAAAAACTTTTATAAAAAAATAGACCGTAGACTAGGGGGTTGAAATGAGGGAGGTTCTCGTCAAAATATCCAGTCATGTCCGGCTGGAGCAGTGTTTCTTCACCTTTTCTGACCTCAGCACCCTCTGTGGTAAGGCTTCACAGCCCAGCACCCCTATATATCTGGTTACTGGGATCATATTATATATATATATATATATATATATATATATATATATATATATATATATATATATATGTATGTATGTATATGTATATATACATATATAATATATATATATGTATATATATAACAATAATAATAAGAAGAATTATTATTATTATATTATTATTATTATTATTATTATTATTATTATTATTATTATTATTATTATTATTATAGTTTGATTTTGAGGTAGTTTTCATTTCTCATTTGTACTGCACCTCCAGCACCCCCTTGGGGTGCTAGCACCCCAGGTTAAGAAACTCTGGGGAGGGAGGATTTTGAAGGAAGCAGAACGTGGGTGATAGAACAAAGACCTGATTAATGGGAAAGATAATGGAGCCATTGTGAACCCGGGAAATGCTACGGACGTCACTGTGAAGGATGCAAGGGGGACAGTGAAAATGAAGAACAGAAAGACACACTGAGGATGATGGGCTACCAAAGCATTAATATTGACGCTGGAAAGAAAATAACAAAACGTTTGGTCCATGCGAGGGACGTCTACTAACGACGGGCCATAGGATATGAAGGGGAATAATTGTGCCTTTGTGTAAGAAGAGCTGATGAGGGAGAAAATTAATTACAGGGGCATGGCGCTGAATGCTTTGTTTGAAATGGCGTACGAAGGCGTTTTGATTGAGCTTAACTTGGTAAAAACGGGCAGGTTAAGAAACGACGGCATTGTGGAACTAATATATTCTGTGAAGCTTTGGGGAAAGTATCGACAATATAAAGTTCATATCAAAAATAAATAAACTTACAAAGGAACCATAACAGAACTAATGCTTTGAGATGTGAATTGTATGGATGATTACTGATGAAGATGGTGATACACGAAATATATAGAGATTTTATAAGGCAATGGGAAAACCCAACTGAATATTTTTCGTACAGAAGGTCAGCTTTATTGTAAAATGTTTCACAAAACAATGTGATATATATATATATATATATATATATATATATATATATATATATAATATATATATATATATATATATATATATATATATATATATATATATATATATATATATATATAATATATGCGGTGATTTTGTAATTATAACCTGAGTCCTTAGACAAGGTCGGGACATATATAGTCGATGTAAGTGTTAGTAATAAACAAAATTAAGAAAAAAATTATGTTTCTGGATAACACAAATACTTGAGGAGAATCAGTTTTTTACTGTGACAGTTAAAAGAGGGAGGAATTGAAAATGAAAACAGTAGAAGTGGGGAAATGAGAATTAGTTAATAGCTTGAGTGACGGAGAGACGAATGTTAATTACGATGACATCGGTTGAGCGGTTCGGATATATGGAGTCAGTTATATAAATGATGATTGTATGAAAGGAGAGTTGAAAGGAGAGTTACAGCACAGATAGAAAATGTTGAAGGATAAAACCAGGAAGCTTTGCAAGAGATGTGAAATCTGAGGCGACAGTTGGGTACATCAGCGAGCGCATAAATAAGGAAAAATTTTTCTAGCGCCAGAACCGAAGTTAATTCCACCAGCATTTTATAAACAAACTTCACAGCAATCAACAAGTATTCAGGCTTGCCAGACCGCGATCAAAAACAGCTTTCTACTAAGAGAAATGAAGAGATTTGTGGACAATCATCATAGCTTCACCTCGTCCTTACCTGAATGTTGGTATCTTGAATAATCAGCGTGGTAATAACTTCACACACACATACATATATATATATATATATATATATATATATATATATATATATATATATATATATATATATATATACTGTATGTATATATATATATATATATATATATATATATATATATATATATATATATATATATATATATATATATAAAGAAAAAGTCATTCTGAGCGGAAATGTTCTATAAACATATTCATTTAAGGCTTCGTTTGTTGGTGAGTTGGATTTTGAAATAACCGTTATCATTAAACGAGCAAGTAAGTTGGTGCATACGGGATTTTGAAGCGAATAGTCAGGGATATGGGGGAATTGATGAAAAATTAAGTATACCTTAGTTTTGCCAGACCATTGAGCTGATTAACAGCTCTCCTAGGGCTGGCCCGCAGGATTAGACTTATTTTACGTGGCTAAGAACCAGTTGGTTACTTAGCAACGGGACCTACAGCTTATTGTGGAATCCGAACCACATTATAGAGAGAAATGAATTTCTATCACCAGAAATAAATTCCTCTAGTTCTTCATTAGCCGGTCGGAGACTCGAACTTGGGCCTAGCGAGTGCTAGCCCACAACTCTACCGACTCTCCCAACGTTGATGAAGCGCACTACTAAGGGATTCAGAACCGATGAAACACGGTTTTTCAGCAACAACTTTTTATCAAAGCATCGGATAAAGCTGAAAGTTGGCAAGTGTATATTTTATAACCCTACCTAATTTTTGCAAGTATTATTTAGAGCCTAAGTTCGATAGTTTTGATATTTATAGAGTAAAATGAAGTCACCGATGCCGGGACCGAGAAAATCACAGACAAGGATCCTAAAACAATTCGTGACGTAAACATAATATGACGTCATAAGGCTCCGCCCATCCACCAGGTAGGCGGTGAATGGATATGCTTAAAGAATTTAGGCTTCGACAAATTCGATAATGGCCAGCAGGATATGGAATTGTCCCCGTGGTTGCAAGACTGCATTTGTGCTACTGCTTACCACTTTGTATTGAAGCGAGAAGACCTGTGGCAAGATTTACTCTAGTGTGAATAGGTAATTATTTCTATGGTGGGTAATGGTTACTTGGCCGCCCCAAAAGTGCGGGCAGGAGCTGTTAGACAACACGTCATTTTGAGGAAGAGTACTTGAAATCGGACATTATCCATGAGAGCGTGGGACCAGTCATTATTGATCTCGCTAGCGCCGATGAAAACGTGGATGATGACCTCCTCCTCGAGAGTGACGACGACGAAGACATTTTGTAAATTAATTATGTATAGTGTTAGATGTTTTATTTGTACCTCTAAAACATATCTATTAAAACACAGTGATTATAACAATATGTTCCTCATTCAAACTGATTTCAATATATTTTCCTTTCCATGCATATCAATATAAATCGTGTTACATTTGATTGATATTGAAGCAGGTAAATAATAGCTTGAGCTTGCCCTCAAAATCTTGACTCCTACCAGTACCTTTTATTTGCAGCGAGTATACAAGCGCTGTTTAGGGTGTTATATGATATAAATAAAAAACCAAGAAAAATAACAATGGGTTACATTAACTGAAATAAAACAATGGCGTTGACTTTACAACTCTAACAATTGAGGGAAATGAGGCATCATTGCTTTTCATTTAAATTCTACTTCTAGTGACCGCTCCTGACATGCTGCAAACAGAAGGCTATAGTGTCAAAACCTGAGATAAACAAAATGGATTGTCTTTTTGTATTCCCGCCCTGAATAGATGTAGATCTAACAAATGAGCTATAGACTGGTTCATTATGTGGATGAACTACTTGCACTGAATTATTTGTAAAGTAGAAACATTACGAATATCAAGAAAATGGAAGAAATCCAAGCTAACAACTTAGTCCTAACAACTGCTGTGGAAGTTGCAATGAAACCTCCACAAAATAATAATAATAATAATAATAATAATAATAATAATAATAATAATAATAATAATAATAATAATAATAATAATAATAATAATAAAATTATTGAGAATGATAGTGCTATCAAGGGGACGATGACAAATCCTGCTCGCCATCATTGATATCTCTGAAGCCTTGTATGGGTATTAGAAAGGCCAAGAGAGACAAGGTCTACCCAATTGGATGTCGTTGCCTCCTGCCTGGAGTAACTATGTAGGCGATGACATATCTTCGAGGTACATGCTCATTGCGGCAATTCACCTGCTGATGCAATAAGGAAGTAGACAAAGCTCCACCTACATGGGATATTTGGGGGAAAGTGAGCAAACCTTCCCTTTCTCTTGGCATTGGGTGCTAATATCAATTAGTGAATATGCCATCGCCAAGTGGGCAGAGCCACAGTGAAGAGACGTTTTCCCCATATGTAAACTTCTCTTCACTGTGGGTGGAGCCTTATGACGTCATAGGTTAACGTCATTATTGTGTTCAAAACCCTTACCTGCGATTTTGATGGCTCTGGCATAGGAAACCCACTTTTACTCTGGTAAGTACCAGAACTATTGAACTTAGGTAGTAAATAACACTTGCAATAATTAGGTAGGGTTATAAAATATACACTTGCCAACTTTCACCTTTATCCGATACTTTGATAAAAAGGTGTTGCCGAAAAACCGTGTTTCATCGGCTCTGAATCCCTTAGTAGGCAGCTGAATTGCTAACCTTTTAATTATGATTTTCTCTCGCAGGTTATTGAAAAATGTAACATTAAGGTCCCCTCAACTAGTAAGTCACAGGTGAACAGACTTCATGTAACTAATGTTAATGATTAGCTTTACGTATCAAGAAAGTAGTGTAAGCTTTGCTGGGCAACATTTATTTGTGATTGTTGAATTCTAGCGCCAACGGTCCTGCCGCCTCATCACGGAATTGTTGAATGAGGAGTCAGGGCTAGGCCTACACCTACACTGAATTAGTGGTAGTGACATCCCGTACGCGATATCTTACTTGCCCGTTTGACCATAATGGTTATTTTGCAATTCACCTTACCGACAAACGAAGCCTTAAATGGATATGTTTATAGAACAACTTCTGCTCAGAATGACTTCTTCTTTCATTTACCAAAATATCTGCAAAAACTCGTGTTATACCCTGTGTGTTTATATATATATATATATATATATATATATATATATATATATATATATATATATAATATATATATATACAGTATCTCTCTCCCTCTCTCTCCATATATATATATATATATATATATATATATGGAGAGAGAGGGAGAGAGATACTGTATATATATATATATATATATATATATATATATATATATATATATATATATATATATATATATATATATATACAGTATCTCTCTCCCTCTCTCTCCATATATATATATATATATATATATATATATATATATATATATATATATATATATTATATATAATCACTTTGGCACGTGATGCGTTTATCACACATTACAACAGGCAAAAAATAAGACTTTTGTTTCCAAACAATTTATGAAGGACTTATATTTAGTATTAGAAATCACAAATATATATACTGTAGAGACTACTGACGAACATGCACGACCATTTGAGGCTACAGATCCCCCACTTACAGGTGTCAAGGTAGGAGTGGCTTCAGAACTCATTCGGGTAGATATCTCAGTGTACTCGCAAGGGACAATACCGATAAACGTACAGGCCGTAGGAGACTGCAAATCCACACCTGGCAGGTGTCAGGGAGGCAGGGCGAGAAAAATCATTAGTACTACTGCCCCCGTAGTGTTTACAAATATGATAAACCTTTTTCCTTGCATCTCTGCTGCCTTCCTTAAAATTTATATATTTTACAAATTTCTTTTGATATTATCAATTTTATACATTCCTTGACTGATATTCATATTATGGTCATAACTTTCTTTGATAACGCTAGAGTCAATGATATTCCTCTCCAGTGCATTATTTTTGTTTCTTCCCAACTGATAGCATGATTGTTCTCATCGACATGTACTAAAATACCACTGTTCACCTGTGCATGTCTCACACATTTTTTACACTGTTCTATGCCATTTTCCGGTGCTTTACCGTTTGACTGATATAAAAGTTGTCACAAAACATGCATGGAATTTTATATACACATATTGTCGGCAGAGTTTTTTTTAAGTAAGTTTCATTTTTTATTGTTCTTAAATGAGACCGTATCACCAAAATTCTTAAGAAGATGGAGGATATCTTTCATTTTATTATTATAAGGTAGTACAAGCAAATTTTGTTGTTGTAAGGTTCTTTTTGATTTTGATACATGTCTCATACACTGTCGGATATTCCAATATCTTTCCTGCATTCCTTATCTTATTTATTTCATCATCAATATATTCCGGGCTACATATACGTAATGCTCTTAAAAACGTACATGTGAAAACTGATTGCTTAACCTTACTACTTCGACCGGAATAAAAATGCACACATGATGAGTATGCAAAATTCCAAGTAAGTCTTGGCACAAGTTTTATATTGGTTAAACGGGTAAAGCCCTGGAAAAGAGATAGAACAGTATAAAAAATGTGTCATAGAACAGTATAAAAAATGTGTCATTTATGCACAGGTGAACAGTGGTATTTTTGTACTTGTTAATGAGGACAATCATGCTATCAACTGGGAAGGTGGCAAAAAAGTTAGCGCATTCTAACAATGCACAGGAAAGGAATATAATTGAATCTTGCTTTATAAAAGAAAGTTATGGCCATAATATAAATATCAATCAAGGCATGCATAAACTTGATCCAGTAATATGAAAAGAAATTTGTAAAATGTTTAAATTTAAAGGAAAAAGGATTATCATATTCGTAAACAGAGTACGGGAGCAGTAGTACCAATAATTTTTCTAGCCCCCAGTCCCTGACACCTGTCAGGTGTGAATTTGTAGTCTCCTATGGTCTGTACGTTTATCGGTATCGTCCCTTGAAACTATATTGTGAATTCTACCCAAATGAGTCTTGAAGCCACTCCTACCTTGACACCTGTCAGTGGGGAATCTGTAGCCTGAAACGGCGGTGTAAGTTCGTCAGTACAGTAGTGTCTCTATAGTGTATGTATTTGTGATTTCTAACACCAAGTATCAGTCCTGCGTCAATGGCTTGGATACAGTCGAAACTACTCAGGACCTACAGTACACCCCGTCTCTTATTTTTCACCTGTGGGAATGTGTTGTATGTATATATGTATGTATATATATATATATATATATATATATATATATATATATATATATATATATATATATATATATATATATATATTATATATATATATATATATATATATATGTATATATATATATAAATGAATATACATATGTATATATTATATATATATATATTTATACATATATATATATATATATATATATATATATATATATATATATATATATATATATATAGTGTGTGTGTGTATAGGAGTTAATATGATAGGGGAAATATAATGCTGATCTTTTTGTGATCTCTTGATATTCCGGATTATTGTTCATTTCGAGGAAAATCTTAGCAAGAAGAGGAGGAATACGCAGTCAACATTTTATCTAACAGTTATGATAACGGTAAAATGTTTCTTGTATTTCCATTGAAAGAGAGGGAAGCCAAGAGGATTCGTGTCCAACATGGACCCAATCAGATCCACTAACCTTCCATGGGGGAGGGTCATTGTAAAATTGGCAGCGAAGCTGCCTTCCAGCGATCTCCAGCGATTCTTGCTCAACTGCCAGCGTGTGCTAATTAGACAGTAGTAGGATACGAGGGATTACTCTAAAGAATAGAGTACCCTCAGGGAGTAACCGATCCTACGATATTACCAGCCTGACTTCCAAAACACCAGCAGCAAAAATGATGGTTTAATGAATTCTGGGCAGCGCTGAGCCGTCTTTACATGCAAGATCAGTAAAGGTTTATGCCAAGACCTTCCTCGCTAAGGGCGTTTTTCAGAAGGGAAGGTCTTCGTTAAGATCCTGCACATGTGATAACCAAAGAACTATGGTCCTAAGGGGCTAAGAGAAATGAAAGAATTCTTAGATAGATGGACCAGAGCGTACGCTGAAGTCAGTGTAGCGAAAGGAGGGAACAGAGGGAATTTGATCATAAGAAAAAAAATGTTTCAGAGGAGTGGGATACTGCCACAGATACAGTGAAGATTTAGTAAAAAGCTGAATTCGTCTTAAAACAGGAGGCGTTGTTTTGAGATAGAATGGGATTAAATTATTAAAATCTAAGATTTAGGGGTTTGAAGAAAAAACTGTAATAAACACCCTGCAAACTTTAGTGGATGTGGCACAAGAAGCCAAATAAAGAGGGTTGATGCTTTATATAATAATTTTGAAATCTTTGTCGTTTATATGAGTTTTGTCGAGGTTAATGAGGCTGTGAGGTTATGGAAGATCTTCGATTATTGTTTTAGTAATAAAGGGTACATTGTTGCTGAAGCACTTCAAGAAGTAGCAATGACCTTTGCAATCGTTTGTTTGCGGTTCTCATTGCCTCTTAAAGGGGAGGACTTATCAGCTATTCATATAAACTTAATTCCCACGTTCATACATACATACATACATACATACATACATGCATATTTACAATTTTATTTATAAATAAGAATACATGCAGTAATTGTCCACAATGCGAGATTTGCATAAAGCAGTCTTGAAGTATTTACTAAGAGAACCTATGAATTGAATTTCATCATCTCCTCCAACGCTTTGTGATGCAAAGAACCTCTGAAATTCAGTCTCTAACGTCTTCCCTTGTACTTTCATTTCCACTAATCTCCGAACTCCAATCTCATAATCCTCATCCAAGTAGATATATGGGTCTTCTCCGTCTTTTGGTACTCATAGAGCTCAGCTGACACTATCACGCAGTATTTTTCCTGGGATGGTACGAAGGACATGCCCAAGCCATCTAAATCTGCCTTTCATCATTATTTCATCTAGTGTGAAACTTCCGTAATTTTCCTCACGGCATCATTGATTTTCTCTACATCCTGCCGTCTTACAATTAATATTCCTCTTAAGGCTTCATCATCAGTATCACGAATGCTTTTGCTTCCTATTTCAGAACGTCAATTTCTTACACAAATCGCGAAAAAAATATTTAGCCAAAAATATAAACTTCGTAGACAGTGGTCAGTTAAAAAGTATTTATGAAAGGATTTATTAAGAATATTGATAAAATGCCAGAGACATTGCTACTTAGCAATAGTGTACCAACTGAAAGTTTAAAAAACATGAATTAATCAACAAAAGGATTATATTTCATGTAAAGGTCAAAACAAGTAAGTGGCAATTGATTTTTTATCCGAGATTAGTTTTAAGGAAACATCAATATGTTTCTCATGTAATCAAAATTTGCTCAAGAAAATACAGCGACCGAGTACACACACAGTGACCTTTAACCTTTGAGTAAGTTATGACAACAGCAGAAGTGTCACCCAAACTCAATCGTTGATCAGCATCCCTTCCCTCGCGTTTTATATATAAAAATGGAGTAGATATCAACAATATTCAATAGAATGTAAATTTATCGTTAATTTTCACGGCATTACACAGTTTTACTACACACGTACACACACGCACACACACACACACACACACACACACACATATATATATATATATATATATATATATATATATATATATATATACATATATATATTTACATATATATACTGTATATATATATATATATATATATATATATATATATATAAATATATATATATATATATATATATATATATATATATATATATTATATACACCCACATATACTGTATATATAGATACATATATATATATAAATGTGTGTGTGTGTGTGTGTGTGTGTACTGTTTACAGTTAACATCAACTCCCTATCTTCACCCTTTCCAACTGAGCTTCAAGATAATTGCAAAGTGCGCATCATAACTTTAACAGCAACTTAATAGTATGCAGTCAAAGAAAACGATCGCATGCCAGTGTGGCAGTCAGCGCGAAACAAGTTTCCGGGACATATAAATCGGACTTCCCCGCTTGACCCAAAAGCTTAATGAACGGTGAAGACTATTGTTCTTTGACGATACTGAACTATCAGTTAAATAAATATAATTGTTATGCTTTGTTAGTCAACTTAGATTATATTAGCTTACTGATATTGTTGTGTTAGTCACAGATACCGATATTCGCTTAAACCAGGAAATATTGGATTATAAAAGCTATTGCTTATTAAATTATCAGAGCTATCGGGAGGAATGTGTTTTTCGTGTCCACCACTTGCTAAAGACTGATTCAGACCTGTGATATCACAAGGTCAAAACAAGTATGAATGTGCATACATCGATATGTAAACCTAATAGTTAAACAATTGTAGTGTTTACAAGTTCGTGGTTGTTAATACTTGGAATTTTATATAAGATTTAAATGTACTTTCTTTTATTATATAGATAAGTCTGATCATGACAGCATTGAGTTCTTTCCTCTTTGTTAGAGGTGTCGAGTCGTTTGCATTTTAAAAACAGTGCTTTTACAAACTTCAAAATGGCTAATAAACTGATTGGTGTTTCTATACAGTACTTTAGCTCTTACCACCTGTAAGATAATGCATGGCCACTTTGTCGTTCGAATTTGCTGTAGGATTAACGGGCATTACAATAATACCTTGGCCTTTCATATTCTCGATCAATTTGATTTATCAGAATCAGACTGGGAACGTGTCAAATTAATGGAATCATGAGGAATGGGATTGTGATGAACTGCCCCCAAACTCATATCGATGTCACAATCTCATCTCTTCACTGAAAGCCATTGCTTTGTCTCTGTTAACTTTTGCAATACTTTTACTGACTTATTGTCATCACTTTCTATACGACCAGGTATTCTCACTCTGCAATGCAGAGCAAAGGTGCAGTAGTCTTTTTGGCATAGTCTCTCTCTCTCTCTCTCTCTCTCTCTCTCTCTCTCTCTCTCTCTCTCTCTCTCTCTCTCTCTCTCTCTCTCTCTGTGTTTTCCTGTTATGTGCAGTGTTGAAGGTTTAATTTAAACTTGAATCTGCTATGCAAATGTATGCGTGGTCATCCATGCAATACTGTGGGTACAAATGATGACGTAAGAGATGCAAATTGGAATTTATGTATCGTGCACACAAATATGAATCCCTCTAGAAAACCAAGTAAAAATTACATGGAGCAAAAACTTCATCATAAATAATCCAAAGTAAGGAAAAGAGAAAATTATAAGTATCGTTGATCATTATTCTTCAGTAATAAACAACATGCTTTCCGGATAATGAACTGTAAATTTGGATTTAGTTAATTTCGCTTTGGGTGACAAGGGTACAAAGACTGTAATTTTGATATCCTGGTTCGCCGATATTTTTCGTATAACCAGATGCGATGGATTTCTACAAAAATTACAGAATTGTCATACGTATAAGTTTTACGGGGTACATTGAAGAAAATACACACGGCACCTCCGGATCCCAGTTGTCTTTCAAAGATAACAGAATAGGAAATGCGAGACATTCGGACGACGGCTTTTGAAGTAAAATTAAGGTAGTAACCTCATCATTCTCAAACACATTGGTCTTTTTAATTATGGTGCAAATGACTCGAGCATTTCAATAACATGGTTGGAAATGTTGTGAATATTATGTTCTTGTTTTATTTCTCTTTATAAAACCAATTAGGCTCATTATGGCTCTTTTGTACCATCAATTAAGAATGAACATAATTCGTGTGGGAAAGTCATTATTTTGTAAGTTTTCTCTAGAATAAATAAGAAAAGACAATTGGCTTTAATTATGAGGGAGTAAGTTACGGAAAATTAAAGTTTATTAGAATATTTTTGTAAAAACAGGTTCTTTTCTTAAATGAACTATTGAACAGGAACTTATGTCAGGAAAGAGGCAATTGTCCACATATTTTGGTCAGGTATTTCGGTAATTTATCAAGAAACGAGGTTTAAAATCATCATTTTCTTCCGAATCAACACAAGACATAGGGCAGCAGACCCCATGCCCTTAGCTATTAAGCAGATCCCGTGCCCTTAGCCATTGGGTGACTTTGATACACGAATAATGGCAGTGATGTTCTCTTATTTTTTACGGCTCCAACTGCGGTGGAAAGAGTAATTGCCACTTCTCTCAAGAGAAGAGGCTCATCTTCCATTTGATGGTACTCCCTCACATCAAGAGGACCACAGTTCTTTATTAGATTAGCTTTTAGTTTTCCTAACCAATGGCATTTCCTAGGACCACTTAGGACCACCGTTAAGTCCCCAAGAAAGAAACTCATTCGTCATTTAGTGTGTATTTCCTTTCGCAAGGGGGTTCACGCCCCTTCACTACTCTGTTTTACCCGGGATACTGCGCATTAGAATCCTATGACATTGGTTATTCCTGAGGTATTAGGACCTAGATAGCACCGTTTACTACCATCGTGGTAGCAATCAACTTTTACTGGCTACTCTGACATTTATGTAAAAATTTTCCAAAAATGTATTCATCTACACGTTTTTGTATGAAAAAGATTTTTCCTCCGAAACGCCAGCATGTTCTAATTTAGTGCTAATACTTTCTTCATCCTCTTTATTAAATTTTCAGGATATAAGCAATACTGTCTACTTTCTTTGAGCAGTTCAGCATACACTCAACAGACGTTGCTATAACCTGATTCAACCGTTTTCCTGTAATTTGTTCTTCGAAACGCGTGCGTGTTCTAATTTATTACCAATACTTTCGTCCTCGTCGTAATTAAATTATTGGAACACCAGCCATATTGATTACTTTCTTTCAGCAGTTTGGCATAAACTCAACAGATGTTACTGTAATCTGATTCAACGTTCTCAAACTATAATTTACTATTGTTTTTGTCTTGATAACAGCTTTTAGTCGAAAAGAAATGGCCAGACCAGATAGGATCATAACTACGAAGCATAGTAGAATTATAATAACAATGCACATTGATAATGTCAGGTGGACTTCGATGGGCGGCGGAATAGTTGGAGGACCCAGACCTACTTGGATGAGAAGGGAAGCTGGAGATAAGTGGAGATTTGTGGTAGATAAAGGACAGGAAAGACGTGTGGCGAAAACTCACATGCGGCGATGCGATGGAGGCGGTGATGACGCTGAGATTAGTGATGGCCACCTTCTGCATTCATCAGGTTACAGAGATACTACTTTTGTGCTCTTCGATAACTACAATGTCTTTCTCCTTAGTATTCGTATGTGGTAGTGACATCATGACGCATCCATTCCAGCTTTGATCAGCAGCTATTATAAAGTCCTGTGTGAGTGTAAATAATTGTGCCTGTCCAGTATCTCGAAGCGAGATAGTTGACAGTTTTAAACGACTCTTTCCATCTAAATGTAGTTATGCTTTTCAGACAGTTTTTGGAAATAATTCTAACGAAATTAAAGTTCTATTTCGCCGTAAATACTTGATTAACCCATTACAGATACCCACTGACAAAACCCTAGTTTTAGTAAGGTAGGACCCACTGTCATACGTCAAATTTGATTAGGAATTCTAACGATCTTGTATATACCTGATCGTCACTCAATTTTGGCTCTTTTCCACGCCCAGATTCAGTTAAGGATTTCTTAAGGAAATTAATATCGAATTCGTCCGAATCCCATCAGAACCTGTCAGAAAAATACATTATTACGTGTTTCAGAATTTAAATTGTAAACATTTAGCTCAACTTCTGCATCCTTAACCAATATACCAGGTTACGACTCGGTTGCATTATGCTGTAGGGTTATCATATTTTTGCTCGATTTTAATAATATTAAGGATATTTGTTTATACACATTACTATTTTGTGATACATTCATTCCGCGATTAATTTTTTGTGCATCTGAACATCATACATATTCATTTGTTGGTTCCCTGGATAGTATCTGTCTCGGTACATTTTAAATGTTGCACTTTTTAAAATGGTGTTTCTATCGCTGGATGTGATTTCTTTGAAAGTAAGGATAATCGTTTCAGTTTTGCCATAAGACAGTTGTTCTTTATTGCTTTGCGTCTTGAGGAAAAATATCTCATTTCTCATTTCCGTAATCTAAGTGAGATTTTGTTATACACAAGTTATAATTCAGTTTACTTACTCATAAGGTCGCGTTCATAATTTTTTTTTCTCACCGAAGTTCGAGTCTTTGAAATTTCATGAATTCAGAAAAGACGAATATCCTATTATTATTAAGGAAGTTCTTGTAAAAGAATATTTCATCCGCTACACATGCACTTAGTAATTTTTGAAATACAAAGGGCAAAGTTGTGTTGCCAACTGCATGCCTTAATCATGTATTAAAGGTTGGCTTCATGTGCAGTTCAGCTTCCCTCAGAAGAACATTGTTATTAATATCATTATAAGAATGAGATTGATAATGATTCATGTTTCTATGATTCATAATGCCGTGGCTAATTTTGGATCTTGAATAAAAAATGAAGTTGTTAAATGAAATGGAAAAGTAATTCAGTGTTCCTCGGCTGCCGAAGCTACTTATTAAATTCATCTGAAGAGCATTGTAGAAAAGACCACTGAAAAAAGATTATTGGTGGTGGAATCAGACTAATATTTTAGAGGCCGAAAATTTTTTCTATATCCCACAGCAAATAGAAAATATGTATTAAAAATTTAATATAAACCTTGTTAAAAATAAAACTGCCACAATTCATTATTACAAAATTAATGAGTACACTTACTGCAGTCAGATTGTACTGTGGGAAGTGGTTCCAGATCTGAAACCACTTCCAGATCCTTTTTAATCTTATAAACATCCTTCCGGGAAACGATATTATGTGACGACCATTGGACAAAACAAATTTCTAATGTAGCAAGAATATAGTAAGGGACATCTTACTCGTTTCTCATGGAACGTTATATGCAGTTGCTATCCAGGAGTTGATGTTATCTGATTTTAATGAAAGATATGATGTATGAGCGCAGGAATTCCTTTGAGTAATTCATTTGGTTACATGAAATACAAAATATGAATTTCACTGACTTATTAGAAATAAAATGTTCTTTCAGTGTACAGCTCTCATAGGTGATACTGCTATACTTGGGTTTGAGCCTTGGGTCTTGTTGTGTTACCCGAAATTGTTTTCAAGCTCAAATGCCTTATGTTTTTGGGTGTTTATTACTAAGCTCGTGTGATAGAGGGGGTTTCCTTGTTTTGTCTAGTCAGAGAGTCTTTCTCGGGGAAAAAATATCTACAAACAATAGTTATTTTAGTCAATGATTTATGGCAATAGCATATGCATTGTCGAACTTGGAGTACCACTTTACTTATTTCATGGGAATATATAGGGGCATATCATAGATAGCATGTGACTATGCAAAGTAGGTCAGTTGATCAAAGGTAATGCCAAGCATCCAAATTATGTTAGGTTTTGCAGTGCGTAATGGAAGTACAATTTTCCTGAAATGCTGTGACATTGTTAATTTAACTACAGATAGTTGATACATTAAATTAGGTAAGGAATTTTGCTGCAGGTATTAGGTAAGGTAAATATTGAACGTCATAGATTCCCAAATGATTCAATAACCAATGCAGAAGGATTATCACTTAATGATATTAGTCTCATTTCCATACAGAGATGTTATGGTATTAAAAGGATCAACGAGGTAATGCAAATTAATTACACGGATTATTTGTGGAAAT
>JANJGK010000021.1:13014447-13021947 GCA_039081455.1 Macrobrachium rosenbergii | reverse complement strand
CGCTTGTAGCTTACTGATTATATATATATATATATATATATATATATATATATATATATATATATATATATATATATATATATATATATATATATATATATATATATATATATATATATATATATATATATAAAATAAGTTTTATAAGTATTGCACATTATATTTCCATAGTTTTAAAGCGGAAGTCAACGTAGTTTCAAGTCATGAGATTACCGCCAAAATTGGTTGTGTCCTTTATTTCTTTCGGTGATTTTAAATTCGTTGGATTTGTGCTTCTGTGGGAATATCAGGTGGGTCCTCGTTAATTTCATCTGTTTATGGCAGACCGATATAAAATCTCTGATTGCGTATTCTTCCATTGCTCACACAGGAATAGCATCTTGCGATTTTAACTGGCGTGGAGGGTTGCCGCTTGAAGTAGATTATATATTCATTAACAGAGATGAGCGGAAATGACCTTTAGATGGAGTGAGACATAAGTTTTTTAGGTAAATAGAAAAATTAAGAAGACTGGATGGATAATCATGAACTCAAGAAAATCTTCGTATCTGATTGTGAAATGAACATGCATGCCATGCAAGAATTGCCTTGTGATGATCAGAGTTCTGGTTGAAAGGTCGTCTTTCTGTCTGTTTGTCTGTCCACGGGATTACACTATAAATATGGAATTAATTAACAATCCATTAGATTAGTAGACCCCCTACCTCTTTACACGAAATATCAAATAAAGTTTATATCAGTTGTTAATGAGCATGTTACCTAATCACTCCTCATTTATTGTAAGAAATCTTAAAAATAGAAGTCTGTTACAGCTTTTAATTTTAGTTACAGTGTATAATTCTGCTGTTATATTGGTTCATTTGAAATTATGGTAAACTAAAGAGGAATTTGTGAATCAACTTTTGATGAGTTGGGGTTTGGGCGATGCAGTAGAAGTAGTTTCTTCAATATCTACACATACCTGGTATCCCAGCTGGAATGACTCGGTAATAAATTACTCTCGCCATGGCGGAAGCTTAAGTGTGGAAGCTCAAGATGATCTCGTGCTGAACATTCTATTTTCATTCTGTAAACTGGGGATTTAGAATGAAAAATCATCCATCTATGATTTACATGATTGTTATTCCAACGTACTGCTAACATATTCTGGTTTTTATCCGGAAATTTAAGTTAGAATTGCCTCAGTAGTTATCTTGATTTCAGTCCACGTGCTGTTATGACGGATCCCTGAAAATCAGCATTTTAAGTATTCAGTTATTCGCCTCATTCCCGTGGAAAAATTAAGTAGGGAATTTTCGCCGTCGCTGGATTGAAAGAATTTGCTGAATTCTAAAAAAAAAAAAAAAAAAAAAAAAAAAAAAAAGATGAAGTGTTACGCACTTGTTGGAATTCTTGGTTCTTGGTGCAATCCTCAGTTGACCACCTATTCGTCATTACTTGTCATTCCATGTTCAAATAGAAATCCCTAAATGTAATCGTCGGTATAAAATTAGGTTTATAATGTAATATTTCATGTTCTTATACTAAGGGCATGAAATAGTACATTATAAAGCTAATTTTGCTACGAACATGAAATATTACATTATAAAGCTAATTTTATACCGATAATTACATTTAGGGATTTCTATTTGAACATGAAATTATGTAAGGAATATTCTTAAACTAAGAATATTCCTTACATAATTTTATACGTCTAGTCTTCCAACAGCACAGAATTACATTCACAGAATTTTAGACGCTTTTAAAAATGGGTACGATTCTGAGAAAATTATTACTGACTGGACCCTCTTAGGTACTTTGCATCCTGAGTTCTCTGAAGTAATGCAAAATCATCAAGATAAAATTGATCTGATTCGTAGGAAATAACGATTTGTATATATCTACATGTTCCAACTCAGCCTGCTGGAATTGCTTATTGCCGCTCCTTCAGGCAACACTGCTTTAGATATATGGTAAGCCGATACCTTGCTGTGTTATTTGTCATGAATATTAGTTGATTTACACTGGTAAAATACTGCTGTTCACAATACAAGCTTTCTGGTGCATTGACTCTCTAATTCGTGCAAAAGTAAAATTGTACATTCTTGCATATCGCTAAAATAAGTGTAGCAAGTTCAAAATCAAGTAGGAGGTCAAATGTCAAATAATTTTACCTAGACCGTAGAGTCTGATCTGTATTGGACGGAAGCTTCATATTTGGCACCTACAGTAGTATCAGTTAACGATATGCATGCGCACAGTGAGGTGAAATTCAGTGTTATTGGGACCTGAATTTAGTCATTATAATTTAGGGACATTCATAACTACTTGCCTGGACAGGACCGTGCTTCTAGTAGCTGTACAGATCATTCTTCCTGTGCCTTAAAATCCATTATAAGGAAGCATCATTAGTTAATGGCTGCAATCTTCATCAACATCAAAGCTTTTGAGATTAGTACCTGCTGTCGCTTTCATTGCGTCCTAAAAGTCATTAATACAAGTCACGACTCTACAGTACAGATTTCAACGCTCTTCTTCAGATGTATTTCACAGTAGATTGATTACTAAACACTATCTTTAAACATAGTGCCCCTTTAATTTACATTATTTCTTTCACCGTTAATCACGTGCCATCGTTAGCACTGATTCTTAACTGACACTATTCTCATTGACGGTCATAGAGCAGTTCAGTTATGCTAGACGCTTTTCAGTCTAATCCGTCACACAAGTACACTAAATATGATTAATTTTGATAGGATTTCTTTGGCCTGGACAAATAATGTCCTTGGCACAGTTTCGGTAAATTGATATTATCCCATTTTTTATCATTTCATTCCTGTCTTCCGCACCCCGGGACATTGCTGTCTTGGAAATTGAAACCTGAGTGCTTGCTCAGAAGAAAACATTGAGGAAGAAAGTAAAAAGAGAGAGAGAGAGAGAGAGATGTATAGGCACTTTAAAAAATAAATTGAAAAATAGCTCAAAAGAAATTTCCAACCTTATTGTTGATTTGATATCTTAAAATAGACATCAAATTATGTTTCTGCGTTTCTCCTCTACAGTTTTGCTCTGTCATATAATACTTTAATCCCTTTCTTGCTATGCATGAACTACCAAGAGGAGTTCATTTAACTTCACCCTCCAATAATTATATTATTCTCCTGCGGGACTTTATCCTTGATAGTCATTTCAGCAGAGTCTGTGTGAATTTGGTACAGTATTTGTTGTCACATTTTCAATGGAGCTTCATAAGACTTTCAGGGTAAATGCACGAACTGACACGTAATATGGGAAAGGTTCATGAATGTTCGTTGTCCCTCCCTCTATTGTTGCCACATCAGGTTATTCCCTTACCTTCTTTGTCGGAGATTCGTTAGTGCTGTTGACAGTCCTTTAAGGGGAAAAAATCGGAGAAATTTTCGTAGGTCACCCACCTCTATGGTCATACTATGAAGTATAGCACAGAAAGCAGCTCTGGTTAAATTATCCTAGTGCGGTCGTTTGCCCAGTACACTATAATGGAGTGGGACCGGGTCGCAATTTCCGGAGATGTAACCGAGTACCGGAACCTTTCCCTGAAAAAAGCGGGACGTCATATCTTAAAAAGTAACCATCTAATTTTATTTGAAAATAATCTCATTATGTTTTCCACACCCAAATTACCTCCAAAGTTTTACTAACCTAACCTAACCAGCCCTTCTATGATTGCCTGTCCTCCATTCTGGGTCCAGAACGTCTTAGTGATTCAGGAACATGTCATTAGTTTGTATTATAAACTATTCAAAAGTAATGTTTGTAATCTCAGTTCATGTATAGTTGTAACAATTCTGCCACAAGCAGTCCCCTAGGCCCTAGGGCAATAATGAAATCATCTTGACATGAATTTGTTTCGTTATTTAACGAACCTGTGACTTGTGATTTCAGGATTCTTCAGCAATGAAGATCTTCTTTTACCCTGTGAGGCACTCTATATTGTTATTTAGAATTATAGCGCAGAGCTGCTATATGATTTGAGACTTATCAGAGTTTCAAATGATCTACGTACAGTATCAATGGCACAAGGCAAAACAGTTTTTGAATATAAGTTCTTCATTAGCGACTTCATTGCATTAAAAGATATGGGGAAGTGCCCACACCTTACGGATTCATATTTGCAGATTCGGCATCCTGAAAAATCCTTATTTCTGGGTTTTCTGTCCTCAAATCCCAAACAGAGGAATCTTGTCACTCAGGCTGTCAGGCTTTCCATCATTAACTAAGTATCCTTTTCTGCTGTGTGGGGCCGGACTTCGTGCAAGTGTTAAATGCCCTTTATGAATTTCCCGTTTTAAAATTTTAAAGGATAATTAGCATATTTGGTAATATTATTACTGTATGACAGACAATTGAGGGTCAGTAAGCGCTAAAGATCAATTTACTTATGAAAAGTTCACACAGCAAGTCATCGAATTCTTATACCATACTAAGTAACGCGTATTGGAACACTGGTTGTGCCCTCGGCAAAGTGAGTTTCAGCACAATCAGAAACAAGAAAAAAATGCGCCCAAGCTTCTTCGCCGCAATCGAGTTATCTGCACAGCGTATAATGCTGTATGCGCCGCGGCCCATGAAACTTTCAGTCTTGGTCCGGGGGTGGCATATGTTATTGACACTTGTAGCGGTGCCAGACGCACGATCATGGATAACTTTAACCTTAAATAAAATAAAAACTACCGAGGCTAGAGGGCTGCAATTTGGTATGTTTGATGATTGGAGGGTGGATGATCAGCATACCAATTTGCAGCTCTCTAGCCTCAGTAGTTTTTAAGATCTGAGGGCGGCCAGAAAAAGTGCGGACGGACAGACAGAGCCATCTCAATAGTTTTCTTTTACAGAAAACTGAAACTCACATTAGAGACAAAGAAACGTAAAACCCTGAGCGAAAAAACTAATCAAATACATTGACGAAATGTGATCCTCTTCTTCAGTAATACATTGACTTAAGACTGCGAATATTATTATTAATGAAATATTGTTTGTCAACAAACTTCATTGTCATTGTAAAGTTACGGACTTCTGTTATAGTTGAGCAACGTAATACTCCGACAATAATAATGCCATTAACAGAGGCATTTATAATATCTTGACAATAGCGGAATTTAGATGAAGATAATGCCCTAAATACACACGTTGTACTTTGCTTTTGCATGATATTCTTCCTCGGGATTAATTCCGTGTGAGCGTGAAATTTGTTTCATATATTTCTCTCAGCGTTAACTTATAGAAGGGGACTACGTTTAGGCCTTGGAATATTTGTTTCTTGGTTTTCCTTGTGTTTGGAAGTTCACCAGTTTGGTTTTAGCTTCGCTGCTCTTTCACGTTATTGCGTTAAAAGATATGGAATTTTGTTGAAATTTAACAAAAGCTGGGTCTCCACAATTATAACAGGGGATCGGTTTGTTGAACAGATAGGCCAGTACCTTTTGGGGATAAGGATGTGTTCACTCTGAAGTAAAACACGTCATAAGCTCATGTCGGCAGCCCATTACATACACAGCACAAACAGGTTAAATATAAGCTATCCACTGCTTCATGGTCAAAGGTTTGCTCTCCACTTACGGTCGTTGACCTGTTTTCAATCTATTCGTGATATATATGAGATAAGTCTCCGACGTGTGTCCATGACAAGCTATGCTGTAATGTGGACCCACCTTAAGAGAACTTTTAGGCAGCAGGTAGGATGAAATGGCGATTATGGCCCAGATCATTGTTGGATATCAAAAACAGCCCAGGCTACATTTGTGGGACCTTCGGAACGCCTCTAGAATCACGGAAAAGACGTAGTTGTCGTTCCTTCCCGATCACTGAATGGATGCTGTTGATGCATCATTCGTCTTTGTTCCTGTCCAAGCAGCAACATTTCCTGCTTGACTTACCACTCCTACTAATCGTTACTTCCGCTTGGTAATTGGCTTTCCCAAATTTTTAACTCTTGGATTTCTTATAAACTCCCCAAATTCAAATTCTTGCTTTGTAATTGTTATCTCCTAAAGAAATAACCTAGGTAGTTCAGTAAACACTCAAATTTTTATGCTGCATTTAAATAAATAATTCGTAACTGAAGTTCCAGCCACTTAATGATAACAAAATCTTTGCGCCAAGTTGAACATATATATTGTATATATACTGTAGATAGATAGATAGATAGATAGATATGTGTGGGTGTGGTTATATGCATCTACGTGCAGTATACGTGGAAGATACTCAATTTAACAAGATAGATATAATATTTGTTTACATTTGTTTCCCTCGTATCCATTACGAAAAGTTTAAGAGGAAAACCGACATCTTTTTCTCATTTCTCCATAACTTCAGGACCCGCGGAGAGCATGAGCGTATTTCATCTTGAAAAATTGACCAGGAGACCGAGATAGATGGCTCGATTATTTCCCGGGCGCCAGAGAAAATTCAGATTTCTTCAAGTGGCAAATGCAGAGGCAATCCATTGAAAGCGAGATTGAGGGGTTTCACAGCCGGCCAGTATCGGCAAAGAGGTTCTGGATCTCAGTATCATAAATCGATTTCCGGAGATCGGTGGGCTTTTATTTATTAAGAGGAAATAAGAGCCACGGGGTTATGGCTAAAACATATGTATATATACAGTATATATATATATATATATATATATATATATATATATATATATATATATATATATATATATGTATATATATATATATATATATATATATAAAATTTATATATATATATATATATATATATATATATATATATAATTTATGTATTTATTATATATGTACTGAATATATATTACTCGTATGAGGCTTCAATAAGATCGGATGGCTGTTATATATATATATATATATATATATATATATATATATATATATATATATATATATATATATATATATATATATATAATAGGCCACAAATTCACTGCGTGTATATACATTATATATATATATATATATATATATATATATATATATATACACACACACATATATATTATTCAAGAGATGAACCCTATTCATATGGAACAAGCCCAAAGGGGCCACTGACTTGAAATTCAAGCATCCAAAGAACATGATGTTCATCAGGAAGAAGTAAGAGAAGGTAAAAGGAAACACAGAAAGAAGAGATCTCTCTTATTAAAAAAAATAAATTAATAAGTTTATAAATAGATAAAAATGTATTAAAATGCAAGGAGAATAATACTACGGTAGCAATGCATTGCATCTTCGCTTGAACTCGTGAAGTTCCAATTGCACGACATCCTCTGGGAGGCTGTTCCACAGTCCAACGGTGTGAGGAATAAAGGACCTCTGGAACTGAGAAGTTCGACAGCGAGGCTAAACATTTACTGCATGTTGGTGCTGCTGTACAGCAATTCTGGTTGCTCTTGGCACGAAGAGGGGTCAGAGATCTATTGAAAATGTGAAGGATCTCTGATAAAATACAACTTATGAAAAATTGACAGACAAGAGACCATCCGCCGATAATTCAAGTCATAACAGC
>JANJGK010000021.1:13010840-13013340 GCA_039081455.1 Macrobrachium rosenbergii | reverse complement strand
TTCCCAAACTCGTTACCATATGGTGAGGTCTCCCATACTCGTTGAGCCCTTTATTTTGCTGGTCGACAAGCAGGCTAATCAATTATCTTAAAGAATGCCGTGCCTCTCTGAAGTTGATAAATGCTTTTAAGACTAATTCTAATGCGAGGAGGTGGGGGGGTGGGGGTGTTATCATCCATGTTTTAAGTCCCACTTGATTGGCTGGTGTTTTCGGAAAGGCCACAAACCAAGTCAGCTTTGCGAAGTCTGTGATCCGGGCCTCTTCACTCCCTTGGTCTAATGGGACTAATATAGCCTTCTGGGGACATAGCCTGATAATGGTCTCACTTTCCCAGTGAGATTGCTAGACGAATCACCCACATGCAGAATTGTAATAGCATTATTGAGAGGAAAATTATGGCGGAAATCAACAACATTATCTTCACCTCTCTTCACTACAGTCATACTACTTATTAACTTTCGTTAAGGTGCATAAGATTCACTTAACAGGAACCCACCCCAGTTTCTAAGAAACTAATATTGATATCACCAAACTGTTTGTTCTCACTACCTCACTCTTTTTTTTTTTTTAATAATTTCAGGAGTAAATTTTTGTAGTTTTTATGAAAACAAATTATCCTTGATTAGCCTGAAAGAAGTAAAAGTATTTTAATCGATCTTCAAGCAGCATCAGTACGTTCCTTGCCAGAGCAGAGTATCCCAAACACTGCAGGATTGTCAACCTTTGCCTATGAAATCATTATTATTTTCTTTTTTAGGAAGATGCATCACCTTAGTTGTTTTTATTAAGAAAAGGGGCAGGCACTGTCAAGTCTCTCTTCCTTAAGAAGTGTTAAGTGCTTAAAGCACAAGTGTTGCAGAATGTTTTTTCGATGATTAAAACTTTGCATTAAAGTTCCAGGATGGTGATGTACGACCACACAGCACAGGTTAGGTTAAGTTGGGATGCTTCCCTTGTCTAATTCAAAATTAAAACGGTATAGCGTAGGTTATGAAAGGAAAGGTGAGGCATGGATGAATCGCTGAATATTTTATGGCATAGAATTGCCTTCGGTCATAGGCTAAGTTAGGTTTAGTAAGAATTCATTCCTGTATTTAACCAGAATGTAGGATACTCAAGATCCCTTATAAATATTTTGAATTCTTCAGTAATATTTATTCACATGATTTGTATCTTTTATCTTTTCAGATTTTTCAATCTCAGGAAATTAGATTTGTCATTTGTGAATCTCTAAAAAAGTCTCATATATGCTACCTGGAACCAGTCCATTGTGGGAGTCAGGTGTTGTCTCTTAGAACTTATTGTTCTTTAGAGAAAAATATCTTCTGAGTAAAATTATTCACATACTCTTTAGCCTCATTTTCAGCTAAGAGGCATTCATATTTGATAAGTCTACCAACATCAAAGTCTAATGCAATCAGTATGTGTCAAGAACTTTCTCAGACATTCATTTCCTTATACTTCTTTCTCAGGTATTTATAATTCAAGGCGTTCTACATAGATTTCAGTTTTTGTCCGCTACTTGACTGCCTTTCACTGACTGTATATGGGTTTCTAATTTTTTTTTTTTTTTTTTTGCTTTCTATCATTACCCGTTACCTCCTGATCTAGCTTATCTGCAGAAAGCTGGTTCAGATTTCTAGTATTTTTAATATATATCTGGATCTTCATCCATTTTTTGGCCTTTTTGTGAGGGAGGAAAATCGTGACCTTCTGTGTGTCTACCCCTGATTCTATTTGATTCCCGGGTTTCTTGGCTTATGCCCTCTGTTATTTTCAGTGCCTGCAGCGCTTCATCAATAGCTCCCAAGGAGTGAAAGTCGTGGTTGCCATTGGCCTCAGGATAGGAGAGTCATCATCCATTTGGGCGGGTTGGGGGATTTCCTCCCATGAAGGTGTCCATATCCCTTCACTTGAGAGGGGCTCATTCACCTTTTGGGGGCATTTTCTCCCTCACTAGGCGTTCCTCTCTCTACCTTGAGATACGGTGCATCAGAATCCTAGGCTATTGAGACAAGTAAAAAATGCGCCGAAGTTTCTTCGGCGCAGTAGAGTTTTCTGTACAGCGTATAATCAAGGACACCAAAAATAGATCTGTCTTTCGGCGGTCTCGGTATAATGCTGTATGAGCCGCGGCCCGTGAAACATTACTCATGGGCAGGTGGTGGTAGCCTGTCCTATATCGTTACCAGACGCACGATTATGGCTAAACTTGACCAAAAATAAAATAAAAACTACTTGAGGCTAGAGGGCTGCAATTTGGTATGTTTTGATGATTGGAGGGTGGATGATCAACGTACCAATTTGCAGTTCCGTAGACTTAGTAGTTTTTAAGAGCTGAGGGCGGACAGACAGACAAAGCCGGCACAAAAGTCTTCTTTTACAGGAAACTAAAAGCACGATCACTCACTTTTCTCCCAGCAATTGCACAAAGGACATATCCGAGCCATCCCATCTCTCTTTCATCATTATCTCATCTAGATAATGTATTTCCTTAAT
>JANJGK010000021.1:12993340-13008340 GCA_039081455.1 Macrobrachium rosenbergii | reverse complement strand
TATTTATGCGTTAATCGGTCAGGATTCCAACATATGATTTTTTGGGTCGGTATAGAAATAGACCTCTTATATATAGAATAACTGATTCCGTATTTACCTCTTTTGGAGCGCACTGGTTTGTTTTCGTTTAACTATTAAAAAAATTAAGTAATCATTTACCTATAAAGCAGACTGGTATTCAAACCTTTCAATCTAACTGAGATGGTTGAAACACACGCAAACAAGTTATCAGGAAAATCCATTTACGAGTTCTATTATTGTAATGCTGATGCTGTATCTGAATCCTTTGGGAGCCTATCTGATCAACAGCTCCAGAGAGCTTCTGACTAATGCAAAACATGCTGCGTATCCTATTTACTGTATATCGAGAGAAGGCCAAATTTGTTTTGATGGCCATGACGCTTTATCGAAAAATTATTTTCACAAGTTTGTATTACGTTCAAATTAAGCTACACATACATTATCAGATGACAACCACTTCGGATGCTCACCTTTATAGTCTATGGGAAATCGTTAAGTTCTGTTAACAGTATTAAAATGAATTACACATTAACAGTGTTCGGAATACCATGTTTATACTCCCTGCACAATAGTGTTTGTGCTTACGAGAATTACGTGTTTGTTCGTATGTTCGATTGCTCATACGTAATTCATCATTCTCGAAACGGATTTTCTGCAATGAATTTTAAACTGGTCATTTATAATCCCGTTGGTTTTATGCATACGTCCATAAGCAATTTAAATGAAGGAAAGTACATCGTGTTGGTTAGGCTGTTGGCGTACACGGAATAATAACAGCTTATTAAAAAGCAGGAATGTCTTATTAAAACCATGTTATATCTAGTGCATATTCTATTTTTGGTCGATTACGTAATTTTTTTTTGAAGATACTAGGAAGCAGAAAAAAATAATGTTGTTATCTTTAGAAATACAATGAACTAATAACGATGCTTAATAATAAAAATAATAATAATAATAATATATTTTAAATCAGAAGAGCTGTTGACGAGGATATTGGGCAAGAAAACGAAAATTCACTTTGGCGTAATATTAAGTAATCTGCTGAAAGTGCTCTAGTCTCACATTTCAAATATATTCAGTTTCAGCCACCTGTTCTTTCATAGTTTTCAAAAGAAACAAGAACGATCTGCAAGATGAAAGGAATTATTGCATCCGTTTGCAGCATACAGATTGGAAAAATGAATACATTCATAACTAACACGTAATCTTAATGATCTCTATTGTTTCTGTTTGCACGTTCCTGAAGAACCGTCTGTAGTGAAGAATCTACGTAGGATTAAGCGAGATTTTTTATTCAAATTTATCTTTGGTAAACACAGGATGAAAGGAGACTTAAAATATAATAGTTTGAATAATTACATATACGCCTGCTAAACTTCCTGGAACCCTCCGCAGAATAAAGATTTACAAAGTTTTGAAAGGAAAAACAGTTCCTTGACAGGTTAATATATGCTGATAAAAATGTTGGGTAAATATCTCGTGAAAGAACATCATACAGTATACCAACCATTTTGACTATTTTAAATTATTCACAGCCAACAACCTGTCCGAATAATTTTTAGAGGAGATACAGGGTTGGGATCTGGAATCACATGAATTGCTTGGAAAAGTGTTTGGGACTTCCATCTTTTTATGCTGTTTATTTACCAAGAAGATTAGAAAAAACCTCCTGTCTTTTCTTTATATTTTTTGATGGATTCACCATAAAACAGATGACGCTATCCCACGTACATTTCAGAGCTATTGTGTGTGTGTGTTTTCTATTAGAAAGTGTTGAATATCATATCAAAGTTGCTGCCATGTGTTTACAGTCCTGGATATTTTTCTGGCATTTGGATGCCTCCTGTTTAGTCCATCAGGGAAAAGTTAACGGCTTGCATGTTCGAGTATGTCTTGCAGTGGGCAGAGAGTGCGTGATTGCCCATTGTGCTATTCACTGCGCCGAGCTGTTGGCTCTCCCTAGTCGTTGTTGCTAAGGGAGTTTCCCAGACCTCCTCCCAGCATGGGGACTAAAACCGCAATCTAGATCTGATGCTTTTGTGTATTTTCACTCATCTCCCCCAATGTCCTTCTCTTCCTTCAATAAGTAAAGGATTGATTGAAATATATTGTATGAGGAGTCTTGTGGGTTCTTGAGACATAAAGGTAGCCTCCTTGAAATTTTACCAGAACGATTAGTGCCAGCAGTCATCTTCCTTACCTATCTTTCTTCACTTTCCGCATTTCCATTTTCTTACTATAACTGTCTGTCTTAATGCAAAACCGTGACATATTCACCACTGACTCTCTCATCTTAATTTTCAGAATATATATTTCAATATATCCTTTTCAGAACAGACACTTGGCGAAATTTCTTCAGTAGAGTGGTTTCGTAACTCATCCCATGTTGCAGTACTTACAAGAGCCTTAGCTTGTAGAAGTCCAACTTAATCTGTCGATAGAAGCAACATCCTTAGGGTTGTCATCCTCCTTCAAACCCTTACTGCCGTTACAAATGACGTCTCTTTGTTATTCCATCCCGTATTTGCCTTTCCCACTGCGTGCCAAAAGACTGCTATGGATATAATCTTTCTCCTGGTTAGGCAGCATCGAAACAGGACACATCCCGTCTTTAAAGTTGTAGTTGTTTCATTGTTTTCTCTTCGGCAGTGCCCTCAAGTACGGTAGGTAAGAGACACTAGTGTCGGTCCCACTAAACCGCATTAATGTAGTGACCCATTTAACTTTCTTGCGACTGGAGTTCGTCTTTTTAACATAATTGCTGGAGAACCTTGCACACTTATTCTTATAACGAATGTTAGTGCAGTGTCTAGCCTTTTAGTTTGTTGTAAAAGAAAACTTAATTGAGATGGCTATTTGTCTGTCCGTCAGCACTTTTACTGTCCGCCCTCAGATCTTAAAAACTGCAAATTGGTATGTTGATCATCCACCCTCCAGTCATCAAACATACCAAATTGTAGCCCTCTAGCCTCAGTGGTTTGTATTTCATTGAAGGTTAAAATTAGCGATAATCGTGCGTCTGACACCGATATGGGTGCCAACAACACAGCCACCACCGGGCCGTGGCTGAAAGTTTCATGGGCCGCGGTTGAGAGTTTCATGGGCCATGGCTGAGAGCTTCATACAGCATTATTCGCTGTACAGAAAACTCGATTGCGCCGAGGAAACTTCGGCGCATTTTGTACTTGTTACTAGGTGCTTTTCAATTAGCTTTCTTATTCACGCTCCTTTTCTGCTTCTCCTTCTTGTAATCACATCTTGCGACACCAGAAAGATGCAGTTCCAGCACGTTTGAGCGCATCAGCTGGAGAAAAGAACAGATGCAATGTGAGTCCATACGTGACGTGACACACACACACACCCATACACACACACACACACACACATATATATATATATATATATATATATATATATATATATATATATATATATATATATATATATATATATATATATATATATATATATATATATATATATATCTCCAAAATAATACAGGTTTTTCTCTGCGCCTCCCCTGAGGATGAGGTCCACATTTCGCGTCCAACTGGCTGCTGCTCTCTCCTATGCGCTGGAGATTCAGAATTAGGCTTCAGTGGGTCTGCAATGCATTCATTACTTGTGAACGAATGTGGCTGGCTCGTTCGCTTGTTTCTTGGAACCTTACACGTACACGCATCTTTTATTTTTTATTTTTCATTTATTTACTTTTACTTATTTATTTATTTATATTTATTTATATATTTTTATTGTATTTTATTTATTTTAAATTACATATTAAACGCATCCATTTCTATTTTGCAGCGGCTTGCAGAATAACCTCCCTTTTGCTGCATGCTACATTTCCTAAAGTATGCAATTGTCAACAACAAAAGCTACAAGAAAAAGAGTGAAGGCCCCTTTATGGAGCAGCTAGCAAACTGGAAGTCTGGAATTTAGGTCTCTCCATTCAGGGGCAAAATGCACATTCTAAATCATACACCATACATATTTATATCATGCCTGTGTGCGTTAATTATTGCTGACAAAATTCCTTTTTATCGCACTTTCTCTCTTGAAAAGTAACTTTAAGGAGATAAACTTAATTAATGTTCAAGAATTCTAGAGTTCTGGAATAAATCATAGTATTTTAATCGAACTGCAAGTTTTAATTGTGGATATAGGTTAAGACGTTCTTTGCACAATGGGAGATTCCCAAGTGATGAGTTTAACGCTTCAATTAGATCTTCCAAAGGAGAGAAATATCACATTTTCCATGAAGCGCCGTCAGATCGAGGAGGGCAATTTGAACACAAAGAAAAATTTGTAGGTCAGATCTATTTAGCGTAGCATGAAATTGCCCACGCTGCATGGAATTCCACCCTCCTAATCTCCTGAATCAATTAAACATCCATTATTGTGGCTGAAGATAAGCTACCGTCGTGGTGAGGGGAGTTCTAATATCCTCCATGTTTCACTATATATACGCGTGTATATATATATATATATATATATATATATATATATATATATATATATATATACACGAGTATATATATATATATATATATATATATATATATATATATATATATATATATATATATATATATAATATATCTGTATATTATATAAGTATGTATATAATATATACATAATATATATATTATATATATATGTGTGTGTGTATATATAGTGCTCATATATATGTTTATACATCATGTTTGTTACCATGTATTTTTGGGGGATAAGATTTTAATTGTCTGTTTTCTTTATAGCTTGGTTCTTCGATGAATTTATCTAGTTCATTGCATCAGCATAAGACGCCAGAGAATATCAAGTGCTTGATCGTTAAACAGAATGTATTCAGTTATACAAACCTCTGGCGATATCTATGAACCTAACTGGTGGACACGAGCACTGAGAGATAATGCCTTAACAAGCAGATCATACCAAGCAGTGTGATAATGCCTTAACAAGCAGATCATACCAAGCAGTGTGATAATGCCTTAACAAGATGATCATGCCAAGCAGTGTGGGCTGGGAACATTAATTGCAATCTTCATTTAGACAGAATAGTGTGAAACTTGAGAAAAATGAAGACATTCAAACGGATAATCACAAGAAGTCAGTCTTTATGCTTGCCAACAATTCATTTGGGTCTTTACACTCCCCAAACTAATACAATATTGTTCATGCGACCGGGGCCAATATTGTTGCCTCCATATTACATATTTTTTTTCTTTTTTACTTGTACTGTGGTTACCATCATTAAACAGACTAGTAATTTGTTTATTATCTATACTGTAAATATTTTAGAAGGTTTAGCGCTGGATAAGATAAGTTTTATTATTGTTATATTCTAATTTATGGATATTGATGATATCTGTGTTAACCGAATATTTGATACACCGCCAAGTTTGAAGTATTACTGTACTAGGAATTACCGCGATAAATATAAGGAATTATAAGTGATTTATAACAAGAAAATATATTTACCATATACATTATTCAAGTTTTGACGAGCCTTTCAAGCGTCTCTCCACTCTTGTCATATTTAGTTTTTTCTACTGTAGGAAGGGAAACATTTCATGTTTCTATTCATAGTCTTATTTGAATAAAGTAAGAATTATCAACAGCAACCCCAATTAAAACAAGAATTTCGTTTAGTATGTTTTAAATTCGTTTCGCAGCTGGTTTAGAAAATTATTTTCAGAAACATTTCGGAACTTGTATTGTTTGTTGCATGTGTTGCTAGCGTGTTTCTTATTAATTCTCTATACCTTTACAATACAATGCTGCATTGATTCTTCGGTACAGCTTCTCATTCCAGAAGACAGCTCATGGATGGCACGCATTTATTCCCATGGTTCGGCGTCAGGCTAACATTTTCTAATGAATATAGGTATTCTAAGTTAAGTTAAGTATACCTTAGTTTAACCAGACCACTGAGGAACTGATTAACAGCTCTCCTAGGGCTGGCCAGAAGGATTAGACTTATTTTACGTGGCTAAGAACCAGTTGGTTACCTAGCAACGGGACCTACAGTTTATTGTGGAATCCGAACCACATTATACCGAGAAATGAATTTCTATCACCAGAAATAAATTCCTCTAATTCCTCATTGGTCGGCCGGAGATTCGAACTCGCGGCCAGCAGAGTGCTGGCTGAGAACGGAACCCACTCTCCCAACGAGGAACTGGGTATTCTAAGTAGGAGGTGGCCTTCCGTCATGACCTCAGAGTAATATACCCGGTTCAGGGTAGTGATGTTACTTGTTTCCATCATGATGGGAATTGGCTCAGCTGATGTTGAAAGCAAAATTCAACGTTGCGCCTCTGAAAGTAAGAAAATTGGTATCTTTTCTTCTATTTTTTGGCGTTAGACGTATGTATTTACCTATTCATTTGCTTATTTTTTGCGTGAAAGAAAAAAAAACAAACCCAGGTTTCATGTAGATCCCGGTTCATTACTCTAGTTTCAAAAAACAACAAAATAAAGTGGTTTGTTTTTCATAGCAGGTTTTGACTTGGCCCCTGATGTCATTGGCTGCTATCTTAAAAGAAATTCCCTTGATTTCTAATTATAAGGAAGAATTTCTTGCTCTATCTTTAAAAATAAAAATTAAATTACAGACATTACTTGTACTTGTTTTAATTAGGATTTTTATTTATCCAGGAGAAGACATAAATGTTTGACCGTATGTGTTACTCGTCATCAATTGAGGTAAAATTTGCTCAGCCTTCATGAATAAAATCTTAGCTCTCTAAGAGCAGAAATAATAATTATACGTTTTTATGAATTTAGAAAAATGTTGAGTCTTACTTTCCTATTTAAAAAGATATCTATTGCCAGTTCATTCACTTGATGCCTCATTTGAACTGCTTGGCTACATTTTTAGTTTTCTGTAAAAGAAAACTATTGAGATGGCTATTTGTCTGTCCGTCGGCACTTTATCTGTCCGCCCTCAGATCTTAAAAACTACTGAGGCTACAGGCTGCAAATTGGTATGTTAATCATCCACCCTCCAGTCATCAAACATACCAAATTGCAGACCGCTAGCCTCAGTAGTTTTTATTTTATTTAAGGTTAAAGTTAGACATGATTGTGCGTCTGGCGCCGGTATAGGTGACAACAACACAGGCCACCACCAGGCCGTGCCTGAAAGTTTCGTGGGCCGCGGCTGAGAGTTTCATGGGCAGCAGCTGAGGGTTTCATGGGCCGTGGCTGAGAGTTTCATGGGCCGCGACTGAGAGTTTCATAGGCCGTGGCTGAGGGTTTCATGGTCCGTGGCTGAGAGTTTCATGGGCAGCAGCTGAGAGTTTCATGGGCTGCGGCTGAGAGTTTCATACAGCATTATACGCTGTACAGAAAACTCGACTGCGTCGAAGAAACTTCGGCGCATTTTTTACTTGTTATTATTTTGCCAAGGAATAGTAATGACTCAACTCTAGCCGTGGCTGAAGGACTCTGAGTGTAATATTAATGGGGACTGCAAGCTTAGCTAATTTGTAGGCTGCAGATTGCGTGCTTTGTGCTTCGTTGCACAGCAATCTCAGTCACCTCCAACCCGCCCACTACCTCCGCGACTGCGGATGCAGAAACCAAAAGAGAAAGAACGAAAAATTTCATATTTAAGGCTTTTCAGGAAACCGCCCTCTCTGAATTTGGCAGGAAGTGGGACAAAACTGCTGTTTGGACGTCGTCTGCCCGTCTACTAAAATTGAAAATGAATATAGAATGCAGGAAATAAAGTTAATTGCAGAATGAAATGAACAGATCAGAGGCCATTAACAAATAAAACGATGGACATTTCTCTATCATTGTACGTGTCTTTATTTGCACACAAACCTTTTCCAGTGCAAACAATAAACTGTGACATTCAAAGTGAATCGGCAATTTAGAAAAACATCAGGCGGTACAAAATCATTTCTAATGAATGAAGGAAAGACTTTTTTAGTCGAGGTTCTCTGTCATTCACAATATTTGGCTCTATTGCTGGGTGTCAGTTTATACCGATGTGTGCTTTTTCACGAAACACCCTCGAAGATCTCTTCCAGTGACCATTTTCTTGAGCGTCCTTCAAAGGATACGAGTTCATGCACTCAGTTCTTATAGTTTTTTTTTAATAAATTAAGGGATTTGCGGTTTCACGAAGCTGATATTTACATAGTTGTATGAGCTGGATGATTTGGTTATCGTCGCATTCTTGTATGCAGTGCACTTGCCGTTGAACTGATGTCAAGCATTAAGTAATGCTGGCGGCGTTGCTTTTGGAAAGGATATATATATATATATATATATATATATATATATATATATATATATATATATATATATATATATTTATGTATATATATACCGTATATATATATATGTATATATTTATATATATATATATATATATATATATATATATATATATATACCGTATATATATATATATATATATATATATATATATATATATATATATACGAGTATATATATATATATATATATATATATATATATATATATATATATATATATATATATATACACCTTGCATATGTGTGTACAGGAAACAGAGAGAGAGAGAGAGAGAGAGAGAGAGAGAAAGTCTTTTGGACTAAATAAGGCAGGACTTATCTACAAACCGTGACAAAAAAAAAGAACCAAATTTACTGGGGTGCAACACGAAAATCTGTAGGACCCTGATTCTGAAGAATAACAGAATTCATTTCTAAATTTCTCGAGGAAAGCGAAAATATTTGTCACAGCATCAGGTACAAGATATTTGCAAATACACACAAATTTGTTTATGGAAAAATATTGTTTACGAAGCGAGGAAGCGTGTTTGTTTAGGATGACTTTATTTTGGAGTCAGCAATGTGTGTCCTCGCAAAAGAATGAATTCTTCCACACTTTATATGCAAGTACAGTCTTAAGGAACAAATTTGTAAGAGCTAGACCGCATGTATACTGAACGTAATGCTGAGGTAAAGAAAAAACAAAAAGAGTGCAGTGAATTAAGTCTTATCTTTTACTTTTGCGTTGCCAGTTATTTCACTGCAAAATAAATGTTCTCAGTTATTGAATAATAATGAAACAATTGCCTAGTATAATTATTCAGAGTGTAGTAAAATATGCGGGTGAAGAATATTGTTCGTAACACTGACTCTTACAACAAATGTTAAATTGGATGTCATTAGTCCGACACAAAGCATCCGATTAATTGTCTGTCGAAGTGTAGTAGCGAGGGAGAACTTTTCCGTGAAGGCAGACTTCGTCTCCCCATCAACCCTCATTAATCAAATAAAGTCTCTGAGTTATGAACCCTTCAGTAAGGGCAGTCCATACTCAAAATGTCATTGGGAATTGATCAGTCAATAAATATCGATGTAATGCCATCAGAGTCTGATCTCGTCCCTCAACGACAAAATTCAGCACTTGCGATAATCTAATATTCTGTGAAAATGGTGGAAACAGAATAACGTCTACAGGATGCACAAAATATTGGGATATGTTTCCAGAAACATTTGTCATTTCTGAAATTTAATTTTCATCGCCTCCCAGTCTTGTATTTCTGTTCGTTCCTCCTTTCTTTTTTTTTTATTTCTATCTGAACCCCAGACGCATAACGTGTCTGTTTCTTTCTATCAATTATTTATTAATTTTTGCAAACATCTATTGATAACAAATAATATATTGTCTGGCGTGACCTTTGTTCATGAAAGGGTTCAACTTGAAATACGTTTTTCCGTGTTTAAATCAGAACTTGTCATTTGGGTATAATTTCTAGCTTATATCTCGTATGTTTACAAGCAACTTATACAGCTATTTATGTTAAAAGTTCTAAAATTCTAATTTTTATTTATTGCGATATTTGTTATAGAGCTCGCATTTTACATTCATTAATTAATAATAAGTTATTTAATCTTATGTACATCATAAAATGAGAAAAACTCTAAAATCTAAGATTTGGTAATAATTCGTATACATTAAACTGCTGTCATTTGACATAATGTAAGGAGATAAGTCAAATGAAAAAAAATTATTTCACTTACTGCTAATGGTTTAGAGCCATTCATTTTGTTTTTATCTCTAATTTATCTAAGTCTTCATTTTGAGTAATAATGAGAGATCAGAGTTAAACTTGGAACATTATACTGAAGTATTAACATTTCTATAACAGGAATATTTCAGTAAGACAATATCCACAAATTTCCACAAGGAGGCTCGAGAAATGGATGGGAAAAAAAGTGTACTGAAAAATTAGAAACTTCCAAATGCACGGGAGCCTCCCTCCCGTACTTTTATGACCTCCCCAAGACCCACAAAAATGGCATCCCATTACGATCTGTTATTTTCACTAAGGGTTCTTTCTTGCACTGTACAAAATCTGCAAGTGATTGTTCTACCTGTTTGCCATGTTAGATCCTTTTTCCGCTGCTCTCATAGAATCGTATGAATTCTAAAGTTTCTAAAATTTAAGCACCCCTGTCAAAAAATTTAAATATTTTCAGTTTGGACGTAGAATCCCTGTGACAGGCGTTCCACAAGACGTTGTTGTATGATGACCGTTTTCTAACAGGTTTAAATAAAACTACGAGATTAATGAGACTGTGATTAATTATAGTTTTTTCTAATGGGAATTTATAAAGAAAGTGTTTTGGATGCACTCTTCCTTGAAAATTCACTCATGGAATATTTTGAGACAAACAAAACTAAATAAAACACCCTGGTGATTGCGGATTCAGCGAATATTCTGATGTCCCAAACTGTGTTTTTCCCTCCAGTAGCAAAATATTTCATTGCATGCACCCATTCAGGACTCACCAGAGCCAAAAGGGTAAACTTCTCAGATAAGTCTTTAATTATATTTTTTTGTTAATTTCAATGTTGTTATTTTCACCTTTTTTTCATTTTCTTTTTTTAGTTATTGGGATGAAGGATGGAGTGATTTTGAGAACCTTTTAAGAACTTGAATTCATCGGTTCACAAAATCAAATTCAAGTCAGACAGGGAGACTGGAACTAGGCTGGTATTCCTGGATATATTAATAATGAACAGTCTACAAAAGCCAGCCTTCTGAGTCTCATTTATTTATTTTCTGAGCTACCACTTCAACAGTATACAAATAGCGGTGGTGTTTTATCTCTTCCTTAGAGCACTCTGTATTTGTTCCTAGGATATCCTATTCTCAGAAAATGAAATGTTCCGCCAGTACCTTTATCAACTATGCAAAAAAACTTTGGAACTTTCCAAATCAAAATAAAAAGGATTCAACATCCCTTTGAAAAGAAACAGAAAAAGTTTATATCGAATAAACAAGCCACTCCACGTCCCAAAGTTTTTTGGAACACAGAAAAACTGTCAGATCTGTCAAGGAATTTAAGCAATTCCCAAAGAGGTTGCGGGACTGTGCGCTGGATCGTATGGGCGATTCTGTTGCGTCTAAAAGTGGATATTTTCGAACAAAGAATTACACACATGTGCATAAATGCAAACACAGACAAATAAATACACACACACAAGCATATATATATATATATATATATATATATATATATATATATATATATATATATATATATTTACACATAAGTAGTGTGCACGATTATATGTTTATGTGTGTAATTTCTCATCTGTAAATATCTATTTTTTTGTTCGATGCGGCAGATAGATAGGTTTATTTAACCTAAGTGGTCAAATAGATATATGAGGGTGTATTTAAATATATGGCAGTAGAGATGAGCCCCTGAACTTGATTTGTAATGTAAATCAATCTTCCTCTCAAGTTTAAGAAGTTAATTTTCCTTACTCAAATAAAAGTCATTGGTCTCATTTTTTTTAGTTTTCTGTAAAAGAAAACTATTGAGATGGCTTTGTCTGTCCATCCGCACTTTTTCTGTCCGCCATCAGATCTTAAGAACTACTTAGGCAGAGGGCTGCAAATTAGTAGGTTGAACATCCACCCTCCAATCATCAAACATACCAAATTACAGCCCTCTAGCCTCAGTAGTTTTGATTTTATTTAAGGTAAAGTTAGCCATGATCGTGCGTCTGGCACCGCTATAGATGCCAACAACACATGCCACAACTGGCCCGTGGCTGAAAGTTTCAAGGGCCGCGGCTGAGAATTTCATGGGCCGTGGCTGAGTTTCATACAGCAATATACGCTGTACAGAAAACTCGGCTTGTTTCATATCACAAATGGTAAGTTAATTGAGATGCACTGACAAAGGAAACTCCATAAAAGAAAAAAGAAATGGAAATGTTCAGACGGTCGGAAGGCGACAAATCCTTCGCGCAAATAGTAGGGAAGCTTAGCGTTGCTTCGAAATCTATTTGCAACGGAAAATATGGAAGCAATGGGTAAAGGACTTCCTGGAAATGGCTTAGGAAACGTTGGGTCCGAAAGCTGAAAAATATGGATGTCCTCGAATGTTCCACGATTTCTTTTGCATTATTCGATTTTAATGAAGAGAATAAAGTAAACAGGTAATTTAATGAAATTACGAATTAAAATAAAGGTTATCGAGGTTTTTAATTGCGAATTTACAAATACGCGAGTTACGTCATTCATTAGAGGAAATAAAAAATTTACGATAGAATTAAACAATAGCCTTTTAAAAAGATATCAGTTTAAGAAAATTATTTTTTACTCGCTATTAAAGACAACATAGTTTAAGACCATTATTTCTGAATTAGCTTTCTAATCTTGTTTTTAAAATTTATAATTAAAACAACTGTAAAACGAAGTTAAAGTTAAGTATCCCTTAGTTTTACCAGACCACTGAGCTGATTAACAGCTCTCCTAGGGCTGGCCCGAAGGATTAGACTTATTTAACGTGGCTAAGAACCAATTGGTTACTTAGCAATGGGACCTACAGCTTATTGTGGAATCCGAAACACATTATAGCGAGAAATGAATTTCTATCACCAGAAATAAATTCCTCTAACTCTTCATTAGCCTGCCGGAGAGTTGAACTTTGGCCTAGCGAGTGCAAGGCCACAACTCTACCGACTCGCCCAAGGAAGAGGTGTGAAACGAAGTGATGGATCGTACCGTCACTTGGTAAGAATTGGTTTTGGCAACGCTACAGAGGCATTCTTTGGTTTGTTCTTGGTTTTCCATCTTATAGTAACGAAGGCAATAATTAAACCTCAATGATTCTGAGAAACATAAGTTATCAAAATTATGTATAAATAGATATTTAATCATTCTAAAGTCCTTCAAGATCTACGTTTGCTGCTGCCACAAGAAATGAAAGGCAGTTTTTATATAGTCTTGATCCTGACTTGAAATTATACTCTACTATTATGTATTGCGAGATTATGGTTTTAGAAACCAGAAGATTCTAAAGAAAAAATGAGTAGACACAAAAAAGATAGGAAGGCATTTTGTATTGGGCAGTTTTTATTATTAGAGACAGAAAGAACAAAAATTGTTGGATATTATTGGATACTTTGATATCATGATCAGAAATATGTGGTGAAGAAGCCAAATTACACTATTTCAGCATCATAGGTAGAGTTGCAGGTTTCCATACTGTGGCTGATCATGCAAGAAGAGAGAAAGAGAGTTTGCTCTCTCTCTCTCTCTCTCTCTCTCTCTCTCTCTCTCTCTCTCTCCTCTCTCTCTCTCTCTCTCTCTCTCTCTCTCTCTCTCTCTCTCTATATATATATATATATATATATATATATATATATATATATATATGTACTATATATATGTATTGTTCAATTTGAAGTGCTCTCCTGGGTTCTCTTACAGAATGCATAAGGATGCACCTCTCCCGAAGACTTGTATAAATTTCAAATCGCTTTCAGCAACAATGATTAATGTGCCTTGTCTTGAGTCCACAATAATTCTCTCTCTCTCTCTCTCTCTCTCTCTCTCTCTCTCTCTCTCTCTCTCTCTCTCTCTCTCTCTCTCCTCTCTCTCTCTCTCTCTCTGGGACCTCTAAAGGATGACCTCAAGATGGAGTTTCTTATCTTACTGGATTCTGGCCTAAACACCAGTTCACACGGGGAGAGAATAGAAGTATCCCAAACACTGTATTGTCAATCACAAGCTTATATCTTGACTCAGTGATACACAGTTCAGAACTAAAGGCAACCAAGGCCTCTAAACGACAAATTTCGGTTCTGCACTTTACAATTTGTTCGAAAAATAAAAAAAATAAAAAACAATAAAAATGAAGACACAGGATAAAATGACAAGACACAACTTGAATAAAATGCAAATGGAAGCTCTAAGGGTAAAAGTATCGGTCATCAATTTCAACGTAATCCCAGGCCGGTAATGACGGGACCTAGAGTGACTGAAGTCTCTCATAAGAATAGAATTTACTTTGAACTAATATTTGTTCAAGGAAAATGGGGTTCCTCTATATGACTCAGCAAAGAAATTGTAAACAATACTTTACACTATGACTGATATCACAGAATAAAGACTTTACAACATACATTTACTGTACTTAAAATGATCGTCAAATAAACACCAGTGCAACATGAAAATGTCTGAAACAAAAAGACTCCAAAGCATCTAAGGTTTATGTTTGATATTAGGAGAGATTGCAGCTACAGTTATGCCACCCATAGAAAGGAGTATGCAAGACCATATACAAAAGGCTTTAACTTTGAATATTTTCACAATTACACTTCCCACTGGGTTAGCATGAGTGCAAGAGAAACAGAATTTATTTTATGACAGCAAAGGTAAATTTCGCATAAGAGCTATAAATTCCTAATTATAGTTATCATGTATGTTCAGAACCAAAGTTAGTCCGAGCATGCAGCTCTTCCACTATAGGCACTCCCCAAAGCAATACTAAATGACGACTTCACCACAAAATGTAGGAGGTATGACTAAAGTTACAACATTTTACCATGGGCTACTTTATCTCAGTTCTGTAGTAGGTGGGGTCTATTTTACCTCTCGCTACAGATCCTCTAAATTATACCAGTTACTATCATAAGAACAATGTATTTCACTAAAACTAGTCT
>JANJGK010000021.1:12980666-12993240 GCA_039081455.1 Macrobrachium rosenbergii | reverse complement strand
CCGAAAGCTGAAAAATATGGATGTCCTCGAATGTTCCACGATTTCTTTGCATTATTCGATTTAATGAAGAGAATAAAGTAAACAGGTAATTTAATGAAATTACGAATTAAAATAAAGGTTATCGAGGTTTTTAATTGCGAATTTACAAATACGCGAGTTACGTCATTCATTAGAGGAAATAAAAAATTTACGATAGAATTAAACAATAGCCTTTTAAAAGATATCAGTTTAAGAAAATTATTTTTTATCGCTATTAAAGACAACATAGTTTAAGACCATTATTTCTGAATTAGCTTTCTAATCTTGTTTTTAAATTTATAATTAAAACAACTGTAAAACGAAGTTAAAGTTAAGTATCCCTTAGTTTTACCAGACCACTGAGGAGCTGATTAACAGCTCTCCTAGGGCTGGCCCGAAGGATTAGACTTATTTAACGTGGCTAAGAACCAATTGGTTACTTAGCAATGGGACCTACAGCTTATTGTGGAATCCGAAACACATTTATAGCGAGAAATGAATTTCTATCACCAGAAATAAATTCCTCTAACTCTTCATTAGCCTGCCGGAGAGTTGAACTTTGGCCTAGCGAGTGCAAGGCCACAACTCTACCGACTCGCCCAAGGAAGAGGTGTGAAACGAAGTGATGGATCGTACCGTCACTTGGTAAGAATTGGTTTTGGCAACGCTACAGAGGCATTCTTTGGTTTGTTCTTGGTTTTCCATCTTATAGTAACGAAGGCAATAATTAAACCTCAATGATTCTGAGAAACATAAGTTATCAAATTATGTATAATAGATATTTAATCATTCTAAAGTCCTTCAAGATCTACGTTTGCTGCTGCCACAAGAAATGAAAGGCAGTTTTTATATAGTCTTGATCCTGACTTGAAATTATACAAAATTTTCTTATTATTTCACAAATAAATGTAGAAACGGCTGATTAAATGTGTAAAGTAGCAACTTCTCTACTATTATGTATTGCGAGATTATGGTTTTAGAAACCAGAAGATTCTAAAGAAAAAATGAGTAGACACAAAAAAGATAGGAAGGCATTTTGTATTGGCAGTTTTTATTATTAGAGACAGAAAGAACAAAAATTGTTGGATATTATTGGATACTTTGATATCATGATCAGAAATATGTGGTGAAGAAGCCAAATTACACTATTTCAGCATCATAGGTAGAGTTGCAGGTTTCCATACTGTGGCTGATCATGCAAGAAGAGAGAAAGAGAGTTTGCTCTCTCTCTCTCTCTCTCCTCTCTCTCTCTTCTCTCTCCTCTCTCTCTCTCTCTCCTCTCTCTCTCTCTCCTTCCCTCTCTCTCTCTCTCCTCTCTCCTCTCCTCTCTCTATATATATATATATATATATATATATATATATATATATATATATCTATATATATATATATATATATATATATATATATATGTATTGTTCAATTTGAAGTGCTCTCCTGGGTTCTCTTACAGAATGCATAAGGATGCACCTCTCCCGAAGACTTGTATAAATTTCAAATCGCTTTCAGCAACAATGATTAATGTGCCTTGTCTTGAGTCCACAATAATTCTCTCTCTCTCTCATCTCTCTCTCTCTCTCTCTCTCTCTCTCTCTCTCTCTCTCTCCTCTCTCTCTCTCTCTCTCTCTCTGGGACCTCTAAAGGATGACCTCAAGATGGAGTTTCTTATCTTACTGGATTCTGGCCTAAACACCAGTTCACACGGGGAGAGAATAGAAGTTATCCCAAACACTGTATTGTCAATCACAAGCTTATATCTTGACTCAGTGATACACAGTTCAGAACTAAAGGCAACCAAGGCCTCTAAACGACAAATTTCGGTTCTGCACTTTACAATTTGTTCGAAAAATAAAAAAAATAAAAAACAATAAAAATGAAGACACAGGATAAAATGACAAGACACAACTTGAATAAATGCAAATGGAAGCACTAAGGTAAAAGTATCGGTCATCAATTTCAACGTAATCCCAGGCCGGTAATGACGGGACCTAGAGTGACTGAAGTCTCTCATAAGAATAGAATTTACTTTGAACTAATATTTGTTCAAGGAAAATGGGGTTCCTCTATATGACTCAGCAAAGAAATTGTAAACAATACTTTACACTATGACTGATATCACAGAATAAAGACTTTACAACATACATTTACTGTACTTAAAATGATCGTCAAATAAACACCAGTGCAACATGAAAATGTCTGAAACAAAAAGACTCCAAAGCATCTAAGGTTTATGTTTGATATTAGGAGAGATTGCAGCTACAGTTATGCCACCCATAGAAAGGAGTATGCAAGACCATATACAAAGGCTTTAACTTTGAATATTTTCACAATTACACTTCCCACTGGGTTAGCATGAGTGCAAGAGAAACAGAATTTATTTTATGACAGCAAAGTAAATTCCGCATAAGAGCTATAAATTCCTAATTATAGTTATCATGTATGTTCAGAAACAAAGTTAGTCCGAGCATGCAGCTCTTCCCACTATAGGCACTCCCCAAAGCAATACTAAAATGACGACTTCACCACAAAATGTAGGAGGTATGACTAAAGTTACAACATTTTACCATGGGGTACTTTATCTCAGTTCTGTAGTAGGTGGGGTCTATTTTACCTCTCGCTACAGATCCTCTAAATTATACCAGTTACTATCATAAGAACAATGCATTTCACTAAAACTAGTCTGTAGACCAAAACATTAAGGGGCTAGCCGACCGCCGAACTTCGAGGAATTATCGATTTTTAGTTTACAGTTTTAGACTGGCATATGTCTAAACAAACATGTTCTGAAATATTATTGCGAAAAAAATTTTTTTTCAGTTTTTTTTTTTTTTTACATGTTTTTTTCACTGAATTTAAGAGCATGTGAGCGGCATTGAACGAACAATTGTCGCAAACTTTCTGTATAAATTTTAGGTGGAAGAGAGAAATATACTTTACTTTCCTACTAAAATACACATTATCTACGATAAAAACAGTATATCAGAGTAAATATGTGTCTGTACCTCGATGTCGCCCTGTGATATCGACCTGTGAGCGACATTGAACAACAAATTGTCGCACAATGTCAGCGTGACTTGCCAATTCCGGATAGTAGAAATTTACTTCAGTATCCTACTAAAACTACCCATTTTCTACGATAAGAACTGGTTAGTTCTCTAAAAAAAATATTAAATCATCATCGAAGTAAATATAATATGTATCTCGATATTTTGAACACATCGTAGTCGTATCACAGATGCACCATGCCAACTAGTATACACATATTTTATATTTGTGGACAAATTTGTACCGCGTATTTACGGAAATATGAACTTATGTAAGTACGTAACATTTCCTGTCCGAGCGTTGGGTTTTACTAGTAAACCGTCTCGATTTATGTGTGGTTCAGGTTCAAGCGATATCCTAGTGCTTTGTGACGCATTTCTTTTTCGGATTTTCTTATCGTGTAGTGCATCCACGCAATTCCATTGCCATAAGAAAGAGAAATACCATTCTTATGAGGGAGAAATTTGAACGATTGCTTCTCGTAAGCTTGTTACAAGAGAGGGATGGAAGCAAATGGAAAACGTCTCGCCTGCGATAGCAACAACGCCAGAACCCCCTATATCTAGGTAAGAGTTACAGGAATTTGTTTTCCTATATTAGTAATATTCAAATTAGTGATCAGTGATATTCCAGTTAGTGATTACTATTGTTCATAATGATTATATAAGACTAGGAAGCTTGATTTTACTGTAGTGAGTTGTCTGGCTCGTGACTTATGTGTAGGCTTGGTTGTTCGGTGTTTGTTTTCTTTATCCTCGCATTTTTTTTTTATTTGCCTCTCCAGTGTCTGAACGGAAAACATGTACAGTGGTAGCGTATATAGGTTATGAAGAAAAATTATATTGATAGCATATAATTTTATAGGTTTTTATAAAGAAAACTTTGGGGCCAGTGTAAAACAATGGGAAAAACCTTTCCTAGAATACCATGTCCTGGCCTAACCTCATGAGGGCATTTATTTTTATAATTTATGAAAAAAAATTTCGTACTGGTAGCATATAGCCTACTATTTTTTTTATAGATAGCATATACTGTTTTTTATAGGTTTGGAGAAAACATTATATTGATAGTATATATTAATGAATTTTTACGTTATGGAAAACCTTTACACTGATAAATATATGTATATATCATACATATATACTTATATATGTATATATATATATGCATACTTATATACAGTATAGATATATATAAATATATATATATATATGATGTGTTACAAGAGTATATATACTGCCACACCTACATATGCTTTGTATATATACTCTTGTCACACATCATGTGTCCATATTTTACCAGTGAACAGGGACACAGAAGGAAGTGCCCAAAATATGTGGTTGCAACCATTATATATATATATACATATATATATATATATATATATATATATATATATATATATATATATATATATATATATATATAGCCTATATGTGTATGTATATGTATACATGTACTGTATATATGTATGTATATATATTTATATGTAAATGTGTATATATATATATAATATATGTAAATGCATAAGTGTACTGTCCCTCCCACATTCAGGAAAGGATAGGTACAACACAGCTAAAGAGCTCAGTTTGTTTCTGCTGGTCAGTGACTAAACACTTGGTTATTGAGCAACTCTGCATGTGGATCATGTCAAGATTAGTGAACCCAACATCTCCATGTCAAGAACTGCGAACCCAGTGATCCCTATGTAAAGACTGGCCAACCATTTCCGGTCAGAACTCCAATTCCACATGAGTACTAGTACTAAACATGGTGAAACAGTGATTCATCTACACTGTTTTGCTGTGTTTGGTACTAGCCCTGGGGGGTCAAATGTATTTTGCCTTATTTAGTACTAGCCCCTGGGGGATCAGATGTCTGGTACTGAAGTGTTCATGTCTAGAGCAGCAAACCCAATTATTCCCTTGTAAAGAATAATGAACCCAATAATCTTCTTGTAAAGAATAGCAAACCCTGCTGCGATTGGGTTCAATAATCTTGACATGATCCCTGAAGTTTTTGGTTTTCACTGGATTGTTGCTGATATTCTTAATTTTGTGAAGTACTCTTTGCTTTTTGGTAGCGTGCTACTATCAGTTAGCTTAGCTAATTCAGGATTCCTGATTGTGACTTTCCCGACTTTGACTATACTTTGCTTGAAGTAATCATGTCAGATTCTAGCCTGTCTAGTGTCAGGTACTATAGTAAAGGCTTCAAGACTAGGTTGACTTCAGCCAAGTATGACAATCACACCTTATGTAGTTTGCGTAGGGAGCAAGTTTGCTCACCGAAATTTTGCTGCGACGAAGGTAAGGACTGGGATAAGGCGAAGTGGAAGGCTCGGCATGCACATTTAGAGAAAGTACAGCATGACAGACTAAGAAAGGCTACTGCTAGGACTGAAGCAAAGGCTTCTGCTGGTCGGGTTTTGTCTCCCGGGGTTGATGTGGCTGAATTAATTGTGCCTTCAACAACTGTGGTCACTTTTTCCCCCTATCTCAACTCCTCCGACTTTTTCTGTAACTCCGATCCCAGGCTCCCATTCCTCTGAACCCAGCACCATTTCCAGCCTAGAAGCTTGTGTTCAGAAATTTGATTTGTTGGTAAACACCATTTCCCAGGTTGGGAACTCAGTGCGTGTCCTCATGGACAAATTTAACAGTGTCAGTGCAGTGTCGAGTGCAGTGTTAGTGGATGGGGTGGCTACTCTTCCCACCAATGCTCCTAGACCAAGGTCCCGGCTAAACTCTCCTTGCTCGCCTGGGAGGAAGCAAACTGGCAGGCCAAGGGAGGTCGGTGGCGTTTGCCCATGAGTAGTCGCTGCCTGCTGTCCACAAATCCCAGGACTTGGAGGACCACCGTTGGACGTTCGCTTGGATGTGCGTAAGTTATCTTCCAGTGACTCGGACTCCAATGGGACCAAAAAGCGCAGTTGGTGTTTAGCTCAAGTGTTGAGACCATTGAAAAGGTCTGGCCCCTTGGTGGAAGATGACTCTCCCCTGGCTCGCAAGTGAGTGATGGAAAGGGCTCATAGCCCCCTTCCCTCTTGTAGCTTTTGGGAGTCTTCTCAAGCTTCTCACTCCCATTCAGATTCTACTGAGTGCTGTAAATTGTCCAAGAAAGTGTTCGTTAGTCCAGTGTATGGACATAAAGTGTCCGAGTGCCCAGAGTCTGAGAATTTAATGTCCGGGTGCCCAGGAGGTGATTTTTCCGTTCCGTTTGCCCATTGTTTGAGCGACCTGTCTGAGCTCCATTCATATGATTGTGCAGTGTCCGAGCACCCTTCGTATGAGTGCCCATTGTCTGCGCTTCCAGCTCATGGGCGCCCATTGTCTGTGCTTCCAGCTCATGGGCTCCCATTGTCTGCGCTTCCAGTGTCCAAGCGCCCGAAGGTGATTGTGTGTTGTATGAGCGTTAAGTATATGGACATCAGGTGTGTGAGCATCCATCTTATGAGCGCCCAGCAGTTGAGCACCCATCTTACGGGTGCCCAGTGTCCGAGTTGCAGACATTTGACTCTTTAGTGTCTGTTAAAGGTGTTAATGTTAGTAAATGGGTTGTGTCCGATCGGTCTGTGAGTGGGCGCCCAGGGACCAAGCGTCCAGTGTTAGTGGGCACTAATGTTGATGTTTGTCCACCTGCTAGTAATCGTTCGGAGCCATAGGTGGGACTCTCTGTTCCTGACTTATCAAGTACCAGTCCTCCTGTGGTTGAGGATCCATCGTTGGCTCCTATTCAGCACCGTCTGGACAGTATTCTGAACCTGTTATAGAAACCAGCTGCAGCGACTCAGGTTCCCATGGACCCTCCGATGTCCCTGATTTCCTCAGAGGAGGAACCTGTGGATGAAGATTCACCCACATCGAACTATTCGGCTCTTTTGCAGTTCTTCCTGGTGTTCTATCCAGATTTTTTCTCTCTAGCTGCTCCATCCTCTCTAGGATTGCTGTTTATGATGCGACAACCGGCAGTGTCTGCTAAGTTACCGCGTATGATTCTTTCTTCCTCATCCAGGAAATCTCTTGCGCGTATTGACAAATGGTTGTTGGAGGAGAGGGACGTTGGTAAAGCGGTCTTTTGTTCGCCTCATTCTCGTGTGATACGACAGAAGTATCTGTCGTATGCCACTGGAGAAGCTCCGTCCTTGGAGTTTCTGCCTCCTTTCAAGGGGACTTCTCCATTCTCATAGGTGCTACATGTCGATCAGCCTTCTCTTCAGCTAGGGTTCTGTTTACCACGTTGGAACTAGATCATCAGCTGAAGGATATTTTTAAGGTCTTCGAGGTCCTGAGTTTTCTTGATTGGACTGAAGGAGTGTTGGCAAAAAAAGATCGAGGTCTGCTCATCACTTCAGGAGAACTTTGCCTCGGATTGGTTGGGATTTCTGGCCTGCATGGATAGAGCAGTGAGAGACAGTGCCCATGAGCTGGCCACCATTTTTTCTACTAGAGTGCTTAAAAAGCGAGATTTGTGGTGCTCGTTCACTTCAAGGGGGGTCACTCCCTCTCAACGTTCTTCCCTGCTGTTCGCTCCCTTAGATTGCAACAGTTTGTTTCTGCAAGAAACCTTGGATGAGTGACGTGTGAACTGCAGAAGAAGTCAACTCAAGACCTGCTCGCTCAGTCTGCCAAGAGGACTAGGATCCCTGCACGTCCTTCTTCTACTTCTGTTCCTACTACCAGGACTTCTTCTCCATTGGCTCAGCAGCCCTTTCGGGGAAGCAGAGGTCGCTTCCAGTCCCGTCTGAGATCCTATCTGTGTCCAGTACAGCCCAGCAAAAAGCCTTCCACCAAACCTGTCCCTCGCAAGTGAGTTACCTGTCCTCCGTGTCCCAGTGGTAGCAAGGCTCCTTCAATTTTGGAGCAGGTGGTAGATAAGGGGAATAGATCCCTTAGTAACATCTCACATCAGGCTCAGAGAGGTTTTTGGCCCTGTCTCGTGAAGTTTCGGCGTTGCTCGAGAAGCAGTCAATGGAGGAAGTCGAGGACACAAGCACAGAGGGATTTTACAATCGCCTCTTTGTGGTTCCCAAATCATTAGGGGGATGAAGACCTGCCCTGGAGTCAGTGCTCTGAACTTCTTTATTCAAACTACGAATTTCGAAATGGAAACAGATCACTCAGTCCTGTCAGCTGTCCATCAGGGAGAGTGGATGGTTACGATAGATATGCAGAACGCACACTTCCACGTTGCAATTCACCAGGACTACAGAAAGTATCTTGAGACTTGTGTTCCAGGACAGGGTCTTCCAGTTTCAGGCCCTGTGCTTCAGCCTCTCCATGGCCCCTCAAGTTTTTACCTGTGTTCTTACTCCACTCCATTAGCAAAGTGGTTGCACCTCATGGGGATAAACGTGTCTTTGTACCTGGACAATTGGCTCCTACGCTCCCCCTCAGAAGCCCAGTGCAGGGTGGACTTCAGAAGACTCTTCAGCTTGTGCAATATTTAAGATTACTGATAGACTACAAGATGTCGCACTTAGCTCCCACACAGTCAATTCTATATTTGGGGATAGTGATAGATTCTTTGAATTTTCGGGCTTTTCCGTCCCAGCAAAGGATTCTCAATTGCATCAGGAAAGTCCAGAAGTTCATTTCTCGCCCCTCCTGCTCAGCCAATGCTTGGGCGAGCCTTCTAGGAACACTGTCCTCAATAGAGAAGTTTGTTCCTCTGGGCGGATTACACATCAGACCACTGCAGTTTTACCTCGGAGCCAACTGGCGTAGGAAAGTATTTCCAGATTCGTTCATCTTCGAGATTACCCCCGAAATGAAGGAGGACCTTTGGTGGTGGCTGGTGGAGGACATATTTGTGACAGGGATGTCGCTGTCTACTGTGAACCACAACCTAATCTTGTACTCTGACACATCAGATCTGGGTTGGGGAGCTCTTCTTAACAGCTTAGAGGTGTCGGGATTATGGTCTCCGACAAAGGGATCTTCACATAAATGTAAAAGAATTGAAGGTGATACAGCTGACTCTTCAGTGCTTTGCAACATAGACCTTCGACAGGACAGTTGAGGTCCATTCAGACAGCATGACAGCACTGACCTACATCAGGAACAAAGGAGGGACCCACTCTTTTTCACTGTGTGAAGCAGCCAAGGACTTTCTTCTGTGGGCACAGAACAAGACCACCGTTGTGACCCGCTTCATCCAGGGCAAGATGAATGTTCTTGCAATGAATTGAGTTGCGGCAAGCAGCTTCTACTGATGGAGTGGACACTCAATCCACATGTGTGCACCGACCTGTGGAAGCTGTGGGAAAACCATCTGTAGACCAGTTTGCAATGTCAAGAAACTATCGTCTCCCTCTGTACTGTTCCTGACGCTAGATCCGCAAGCTTGGGCGATGGATGCCATACTGCAAGATTGGTCGGATCTCGACGTCTACGCCTTTCCTCCCTTCAGCATAATAAGGGAAGTGTTCACGAAGTTCAGCGCCCACAGCAACACTTCCCTTTTGGCCACACAAGGAGTGGCTCCCAGACCTTCGAAGTGTATTGGTAGATTTTTCAAGGCTTCTACCTCAGAAGAGAAATCTTCTCAGACAGCCTCATTTTCAAAGTTTTCAACTAGGCGTATTCACTCTTGCTCTGACAGGCTTCAGACTGTCAGGGAGCTTATCAGAGCAAAAGGTTTTTCAAGGAAGGCTGCAGAAGCTATTGCAAAATGTAGGCGATGATCTTCTGCCGCAGTCTACCAAGCTAAGTGGACAGTCTTTTGGGGCTAGTGCCGAGGCAGAAATATATCCTCTTCTCAGACGACTGTAGCTCATGTTGCAGATTTTTTGCTTTTCCTCAGATCCTCGAAAGGTTTAGCTACTTCAACCATTAAGGGATTTAGAGCAATGTTGAAATCTGTCTTTAAACACGGAGGAATAGACCTTTCATCAAATCAGGATATAAGTGACTTGATAAAATCCCTAAATACTTGTAAGCTGGAAAAAAGTTCTGAACTAGCATGGAACTTGGATATAGTTCTCAAATGGCTCTCGGGCCCACCTTTTGAGCCTCAGGAGTCCTCTTCTCTCAGAGACCTGATGAGGAAGACCCTTTTTCTGATGGTTTTAGCGATGGCTAAAAGGGCTAGTGAGCTACATGCCCTTGATAAGAGGGTAGGCTTTGCTCAAGGTAACGCTGTTTGCTCCTTGACCTTAGGATTCATGGTAAAGAATGAAGGCCCTGCTAGACACTGGCCACATTACTTGTTAGTCAAGAGCCTGTCTAACATTCTAGGTCATGCAGAACAGGAGAGAGTCCTCTGCCTAATTCGATCTCTTCGCGAGTACTTACAGAGAACCAAGGGAATTAGGGGTTCTTCTCCGAATCTGTGGTGTTCGGTTAAAGACCCCAGTCGTCCTTTATCTAAAAATGTCCTAACATTCTTTTTGAGGACTGTGATTTCTGAATCACATTCGAGGATTCAGGAGGATTGCCTTCCTTTATGTAAGGTCAAGGCACATGAAATTAGGGCAGTTTGGACTTCGCTGGCCTTCAGACATAACCTATCGCTAACTTCTCTCCTCCAATCCACATATTGGAAATGCAAATCAGTGTTTGCAATGTTCTACCTGCTTGATGTTCAAACAGTTTATGAAAGATGCAGTACTCTAGGCCCGTACTTCGCAGCTGGCATGGTGTTGAGGAATGGGGGATAGGAGGAATACCCTTGTTTTTTCCTCTATCCACTCTCCTTGAATAAGGATTGGTGTTTTCTTGGGAAGCCTGATTGGCACTCTGTCGTGAGTGCCATCAGTTTGTTTGAATTTTAACGTGTTTGTGGTGTAGGTTTTAAATTTTATTTGGTCATATTTTTTGCTGCGCCTAGGGTAAGGTCACATGTACACATTTTGATGTGTCTCTTTGGATTGTTAACTTTGGCAACCTGCGATTGACTCCTATATTACAAAGCAGCCACTAGAGCAGAGGCAACTCTTGGCTCTACCGCCACGCCGCAACAGGTTGAGAGGAGCTCCGACCAGAGGCAGTACCTACCTGCCGTAGCTCCCTCACCAGGTAAGGTTACAACAAGCATTTCACGATGCTAGCTGATTTTCTGTTTCAAATTCATCTCCATCTCTGAGTGTTTCTGAGTAGTTTTGTCCATGTATCCCACCACTTGTCAATGCAAGATTCAGTTATGTAATTAATTGGTAAGTTACATATATAAAACTGACATTTTTATAATAAAATAAAGTTTTATATATACTTACCAAATAACTTCATGATCGGAGCCCTCCTGCCTCCCCTCTCATGGACATAGAGCATAAACGAACAGAGCATAAACGAACTGAGCTCTTTAGCTGTGTTGTACCTATCCCTCCCCGAAAGTGGGCGGGGCAGCATACCTACACCCAAAACAAAAGAGCACTACCGCGAATTTTGAGCTGCCATGTAAAGTAGAAACTAATAGCTATGTAATTATTGGGTAAGTATATATAAAACTTTATTTTATTGTAAAAATGTCATTTTTAGGTAACATAAATCGAGAGAGAGCTCATTTCTATTCATTTGTTTATATTGTAAATATCAGGGCATATTTCTTTTATGACAAAATAGTTTTTGTGCAAAAATCAGCCTTCTAACTGTCAGAGTTTCATAGTTATTACAAAATAACCATTACAAAATAACCATTTTTTTCTTTTGCCGTTTTCTCAAAACTTAGTTTTTCAAAAATAAATGCTTATAACTCCAAGAAGACTGAACCAGATTCGATGAAACTTTTAGAGAGTGCAGTATAACTATATACCTTGATTTTTTACTTGGGCAATTTTTTGAGTGAAACGTTTTTTTAATATTTTTGAAGAGGGAAAAATTTTTGTTTTCAAATACAAAAAATGAACTTACAAGTCGAATTTCTAAATTTCCCTATTTGAGAATTTTCATTATTATTTGGAGAATAAGCAAATCCCTTCTTTCATAAGGTGATTGCATATACCCATGTTATCTCTAGCGAGTAGTTAACCTTGGTATATATAGCTAATAAAAATATTCATAATTGATTAAGGTGATACAACTCCTGTATTTCAAGATCAGATGCAGTAAAATCATTGAAGAATTTAAAGGCGACTGAATTTTCCTTAGTCACTTGCAATAAAAGAAATATCTTTGGACACAAGAATTTGATTTATGAACACTTTTGTTAGACCTCAGAATGTTTTTTTGGGAATTGTTTTAAACAACAGTGACCACTCTTACAACTCATTTACTAGGCCAAGAAGCATTTTTATTAAAAAGAAAATTTAAAAACCAGTGAATGTTATCAAAATATTGATATGAAGTCCGATAATATTTCCCTTTTAGAGTTATTTCTTTTACGCCTCTAAATACAGTTTGACTTTATTACTTCCCCAGTTCTGAACCAATGACCGTTGAATATTCCCGCCATTCTACCTTGCTCCTAATTGTATCAGGTCAGTTGCTTAATTTTTCTGGCTTGTGCAGCTCCAGGTGTGTCGTAGTACTGTGGCATAGTTTAGGTCCTGCTCATCTGAAGATGGCACTGGGAC
>JANJGK010000021.1:12933166-12978166 GCA_039081455.1 Macrobrachium rosenbergii | reverse complement strand
GAACCACTGCTAAAAGTTAGATCCAAGAATTGTCTGGGATCTATCTTTTATAGCCATTGCTTTTTAAACTTGAAGTGACCCTATTACATGAGGATTATAGTCTGACTTCGAGTTGGATCTCTTTCCATGAGGATATAATGTCCTCTCAAAAATATTTTGTTGATATCTGCTTCCCATCTAAACACTTTTTAGGCAGGTAAACACATTTTAAATCGAGTTTTATTCCAAAATTCGCTTTGCCTATTGTCCCAAAGTTTTTCCTCTTGTTAGTCTTCCATTATTTCATATAAATTCTCTTTATGGTGAGTTATATAACGCCAACAATCGTCATACAGGATGAAGGTCTATCAATTTTTTCACAAAGCCGATTAGATGCTCTAATTAGATCGAGGAATATTTGGTACTCTTTCCAGTTTATGGGAGTTGAAGAGGCGATCTACTCACAGCGTAGGGTTTGGAAAATGAACACATGTTGTATCTTACGATTTAAATGCTATCATTGTTATTGTATTGATGTCAGTGTTGTCCTGGGCAGAATTTGTGACGAATCTCTTTTCAGGAGTAATTGGCAGAGCATCATCTGCTACATGGTTATTGACCAATGTTTCCTACAGCATTATCTTTTACAATTTACATAATAATTTTTAAAAATGCCATTTCAATGCTTTTGTGAAGATTTCCAACACACATCATCTTAGATCCACACGCGCGCATATATATATATATATATATATATATATATATATATATATATATATATATATATATATATATATATATTATATAAATCATATATATAAGCATATATATACAGTACATATATATATATATATATATATATATATATATATATATATATATATATATATATATATATATATATATATGTGTGTGTGTGTGTGTGTGTGTGTGTGTGTGTGTGTGTGACAATTACTCAGGAATTTAATTTTATTTTCTTCCACTGGCTGACCCTTCCTTTTCGGATTGCAGAAAGATTCAACTCAGTTCAAGTATCATTTCCAGGCAAAATGTTTACACGTGTCATCGAAATATATAAAACTGAATTAGATTTTGATCGCAAATAAGTGTTTACAAGTCAAGTGTCCTCTTGTATGTTCTGAAATCATATTGAAAATTAAATCCAAACTCTGATATTTTTTATCCCTTAAGAGAGTAACCGTTTCATTAAATGAAATTAAAAACTATTGTTTCCGGTGATTTTTGTTTAGTCTAGCGCCAGACTTTTTCAGATTTACAGTCATTTTGACTCTTAATAAGGAAAAGTAAGAAGGCGGGATTCTATTGGATATACAATAAAAACAAAGGAGAACGGAATATAAGTGAATAAATAGAAAGCTAAATAGATAAACAGAAAGAAAAGAGGGAGAGAGAGAGAGAGAGAGTTGTAAATACAACCATCAGTGTAATGTTGTTGGCATGCGTTTCTGTTTGCTTTGTTTAATCCCAGTCCACACAGGAAACTTTGTTCACTAACTGTGTTTGCTAACTGTACGCAATTGTTTGCGAACTGTTTGCCAACTTTTCCAAATAGGATGCAGCCATCAAGGATGTACATTCCCCAAGCGCTTCAATAAATTCACATTTTGTGCTAATAATAAAAAAAAAATAATAAAATTATATCTGGTACTTATGCCTTCCCATTTTCTCGTTCAGTGTTTCTTTGTTGAAAGATTTGACCGCTTAAAGGCCCAAGTGAAACGTGTGAAGAATTGCTTTTCCCTCCACATGCAGAGTTTTGTTAGTATACTGATTTAAGTAGTTATTCTGGAAATTTTGCATTTACATGAATGATTTTATTCCAATACGTTTCCTTATTTCTCATTTTCTTCATTGTAAAAATTGTGCTTGTATTTTTTCTCCCCCTTCTTTTCTTGTGCGTGTCAGAATGCATGTGTTTACTCTCTTTTACATCGGTTGTCTCAAAAATATGGTTTATGGCTTTTTATACTTTTTGTTTCTTATTCATTGACAAAATTAACTAATTCGTTGAAAATAGCAAAAATGTTTTATTTAATTTGGTTGAGAGCTTTTTATTTTTCACAAAGTTCTGGTAATAGCGCATATTACTCTAAAGAGATGTTAGTGCCAGCTGTGTCTTTTATCATGCTGTCAGAGCAATCCACCCCCAATAAAATAATCGATGAACTATCTTCACTGGTCTTGACGATTTATGCCAAAAAAAAATAGTTATTCTTATTTTGGGGACTGAGGGCCAACTCAAAACTGTGCCTAGCAGTAGCTTCTAGTTTTAGTAAATATTAACTAATGCGATTATGTTAAAAAGATTTCAGATTCCATGAAACTTAAGATTTACCTTTGTCTGCTTATACAAGTCACGGGTATTCGATTTTGATAGCTCTTGTTGCAAAATAAAAGGTCTTTATTAATTTTGCTTATTTATTCAAATGATGTAGCTGTTAGCCAACACTTAAGAGTTGCTTAGACCAGTGGTTCTTAACCTCTTTTGGCCCATGCAATCTTTTACCATATGTCAGAATGTTATTCCCATCCCAACCGCTTTCCAAAATTGTCTGCAAAATTGTCCAAATAATATGCAACAAAATGCCAACACAAACACAGAAGCTAGCGGAGAAAAAGCCCAGCGTGACCTCTCAGTAGTGCAGACCGATGCGTACTGTGTTTTATGTGGTCCTTGAGCCAGTTTGAGCCTGCCAATCTGTGGTCACAATTCCCCTCCCCTGAAACTCTGAAATTCCTTCTAGGGGGGAATTCCCAACCCTGGTTGAGAACCAGTGGCTTAGACGAAGAACTCCACCTATTATTTTCTATAAGGTATCTGCCTTCATTTTGTGAAGCACAATATGTGAAGAAAAAGAGACAACGAAACGGAGGACGCATCTTACCAAGCAATACTTATGCGCGACTGGCGTTTCTCTAGTCCTTTCAGGAGCTGGAGACGGAGGGATTCTAAAACCTCTTCAGGGGAACACAAAGATATTACAGTACCAGACGACGATGATTTTTTCTCGCAGCAAATGGTATGAAATTTTCTTGAAAGCTTTATTTCCACGAAAATGGCAATATTAAAAAAAAAAACTTTTCTCTCGTAGTCGGATATATATATGTCTGTATGCATATATGTATATATATATATATATATGTATGCATATGTATGTATGTATATGTATACGTATATATGTATGTGTATACATATGTATATGTATGTATATATATACATTTGTATATATATGTATGCATATGTATGTATGTAATTGTATACGTATATATGTATGTGTATACATATATATGTATATGTATATATATCATATACATATATATATATTTATATATATATGTATATATATATATACACACCACACATATATACATTATATATATAATATAGATAGATATATAATTATATATATAATATAAATATATATATGATATATATACTGTATATATAGATGCATACAGTATATATATATATATATATATATATATATATATATATATATATATATATATATATATATATAATATCTATATATATATATATACATATATATATATGTGTGTGTGTGTGCGTGTGTATTTAACTTAAATTTAATATTTTTGTCTTTCCTTTACAAGAAAGATGCTGGTAAGCATCCCCAAGTTTAACCCTTTAAATTTCTTTCATTTTTTACCGTGTTCCTTTGCAATCGAAACGTTACATATACCTGACCATGTGTGTGGAATAATCTCTCTATAATTTTATGCCGAATTAATTAAGTTTTCAGACGGTCGTATATCATTTTCTGCCGAGAGCTCCTTCTTAAGAGGGAGGTATCTCGCACATGAGCCTTACGCCTTTAAACCGTATGTGGTTAGAGACTTTCGAATGGGAGAAGAGTGAAAATGGATGGCAGGAGGATGAAGAGACGAAGTGCTCGGCCAAGAATATTCTCTTTTAAAAATATGAGATATTTAAATATGAATTGGGTGGAGTTTAAAATGGGGACATATTTGATGAAGGGCAACGAAGGATATGAATGGAAACGTCTTTTTATACCAGTGAAGTGTAAAATACCTAAAATTAAATTATTAGAGACAAAATTGGGGGTGTTAGTCTGATAATTGAAACTGCACGTAATTGTAATATAACTGGAGAGACTATGTTACTGTCTTGGAATAGCCAATACAGTATGATATAGTGCACTTCCTATTACCGTGAGTTACTTCTTTCAGAAATATTTGACAGCTTTTTTTTTTACCAGGACAGTAGTGAATAGAACAAAACCACCTTCATAGTATAGCAGACCAAGAGCCTCGATGGCCAAGTCGGTTAGAGCAGCAGCCTCGGACTTCTTAGAGGTCGGTGGCACGGGTTCAAATCCTCAGCCGACTGGTTAGAGAGGCGGACATTTTGCTATCCGGGATTATGTATGTAATCAACGAATAGGTTTGCTTAAAGCAAATGGGTGTTACAGACTAATACACACACAAACAAAGCCACTCCAACATCTTCTAAAAACATAACAGACATCTCACATGTCTCGACTGTTGATCTAACCGCGCAGTGTCTCCTCGCTGCTGGGAGAAAGGGCGCCGGTGACTGGTACAATACATGTACATACGCTACGCGATGACAGGCAGGGCAGCCGATCGAGACTACAAAGTCTACCCCAAAGCCTAATCAAAGTCCTTCAAAAAGAAGACATCGTGCGTACCCCATACAAATGGGGAAAAAACACGTTAAAAGAAGAATAGTGTAACAGACCAAGAGCTTGTGACTTATACCCTCTTTGCCACTAGTGAGAGTAAACTCTCTCGATAGAACTATTGACTCCCAAAGAAAATATTTATTCAATCAATGACGTTCGAGATATTCCATCTATAGCCTGTAGGGTTGCCTTGCTGTCTCATTTGTTGGTAACACAGTCGCCACTTGCATGTTGGGGTCAAGGAAAAATTTCTTCTCTAATTGTTGTTGTCATAACAGCTTTGTGGATATCAGCATTTTTCTGATTAAGCAATTCAGTCAGTCTTCCCTGTCACTCTTCAAACATCCTTTGAGAGCATGAACACTTCTCAGTTTCCTCTTATTCTTCTTCTTTTCATCTTCCGAATGGTGTTCATTTTATAAATTTGTTCTTAAATTTCTCATGGGGCAATTTCCAAATTGCGCTAATCTTGAGGCATTATATATATATATATATATATATATATATATATATATATATATATATATATATATATATATAGTGCCTTACGATTAGCGCAATTTGGAAATTGCTCCATGAGAACTAATTGACCAAATTCTCTTAAAACATTTCGGCTTGGCAAATAGCCAAAAATATGTTAAGATACACACACACACACACACACACACACACACACACACACACACACACACACACACACACACACACACACACACACACACACATATATATATATATATATATATATATATATATATATATATATGTATGTATGTATGTATACTGAATACTTGACACAAGATTTTTCAGTGTGAAATTAGTCATTGCAAGGAAGTTAATTCTTAATTTAAGAGTATTTGAGGTTCTTTGTGTGACATCATCAATTGTTACCCTTAACAGCACCCTTGCCCTTCGTAAGGCTGACAGATTCCTATCACCTCCCTATTTCTCGATTTCCCTGTATATCAGAGTTCCATCCATAAGTCTCCTTCATGTGAAACTATTTAGAAAGGTTCGTGTTATTGAAGCTTCTTATTTCTTATAGGATCAGACCCTAAAGGAGAAAATGCTCCCTACACCCTAACTGAAGGAAGGAGGAGGTTGATGATATCTGACTCTGCCTTTCTACTGTACTATTGATGAAATTGGTCAAGGTATTCTCAGGTGCCCTTTGGGAAATTTCCCAGAGCCACTCTTGCAGCTTGTCCAGCACTCAGTGAATTTGCTGCGCTTCGTCTGATACTTGCTGAAATCACCCACATCATGGGTTGCAAGTGGGCTGGTCAGTGGTGTATTTAACCACCTTAAAGGAGAATTATAAGAAGCTCCTTAAGTTCCTAAGCACTAAGACAGCGTCCTTCGTCAGTCAGGTGTTTATGTATTAATACATTCCACCTATATGCTTAATTTACAAATGTCCTGACAATTGCAAAATAGTGTAGAATGTTTCCAAGGCCAAGTAGAACATTTATTCCTGACTGAGGAAGGACGCTGTCTTAGTGCTGAGGAGCTTAGGGAGCTTCTTGTAATTCTCCTTTAAAGTGGTTAAATACACCACTGACCAACCCACTTGCAACCCATGATGTGGGTTATTTGAGCAAGTATCAGACGAAGCGCAGCAAATTCACTGAGCGCTGGACAAGCTGCAAGGGTGGCTCTGGGAAACTTCCTCAAGGGCACCTGAGAATACGTAGACCAACTTCATCAATAGTACAGTAGAAAGGCAGAGTCAGATATCATCAACCTCCTCCTTCCTTCAGTTAGGGTGTAGGGAGCGTTTTCTCCTTTAGGTTTTGATCCTTTAAGAAATAAGGCGCTTCAGTAACGCGAATTTTTCTAAGTAATTTCGCATGAAGGAGACTTGAGGATGGAACTCTGATATACAGGGAAACCGAGAAATAGGGAGGTGATAGGAACCTGTCAGTCTTACGGAGGGCAAGGGTGCTGGTAAGGGTAACAACTGTCATTGGGTTCTGTTTATCGCAGCAAAGAACAGCTTATGTGATTCAGAAAACTTCATAAATTCTCTTTCTTCTCTTTCTCCGCCTGTTTGTCTGTCTGTCTGTCTGTCTCTTTTTCGACGCTAACCCGAACTTTGTTAATGTATCATCCAGATATATTATGAAACTGATACGTTTGCTTTGGTTCAACTGAACCACCATGTAAAACAAAGAAATCAGTTTCGAATTTCTTAGCACTGCTTTTATGCTCTTTTCATTTTTCCACAATAAAACTTATTTCCTCTTCATTCCTCCAACGATAGCCCCAAAACTTTTGTTAGGTCAGTTCTGATAGTTCAATCGCTCCTTTTAATTCAAGAAGGACTTCTTGAATGGAACCGTTTAACCCGAAAGACAAGGTAACAATGCTTTTCTTGACCTGGGCATCCTATTTCTGGAATCATGTGCTAACAAAAGGGCCGTGGACATTTTTGATTTGTCAACAAAGCTCACGGTAGGCCCGTTATGGGTAGCATCTGTTATTCATCAAAAAATAAATGAGTCAAAGGACGACCCATTAACGTTCTTTCAGACTTCGCATCCTGAGCCTTTGTTCTCCGGTATCAATCCCTTCTAGAGAAAGACGATTCTCTCGCGGGGAATGTCTTCCTTATAATTGAACCATGAAAAAAATGGACAAGAAGTCTCTAGGCTTATTTTTCTTTTTATGCAGCGTCTTCTTTCAGAAAGAAAAATTGAATTACTAAATTTGTTTTAAATACTTTACAAAAAATGAAGGGTACGAGATCCTGTTCTTATTTTTAAAGCTTTATCTACTAGTATAATTGCCTATCTGTGGAGGCGGAAACTTAGTATTTGTAAACTTCCAGGTTAGTTAAACCATTTTTTAAAGTTTGATTCTTGAATACAAGAATAAGATATAAGTTGTTCGTATGCAATTTATTTGATACATTCGATAATGACGCAGTTGTAGAAATCTGATACATTCTCCTATGTGATAGAAACCATACGAAAATTATATGACACTCTTACCAAATTATTATTATTATTATTATTATTATTTTCTCTATTTTTCTAATAATTCACTTTTCTAGGTTACTGCATTCTGCCAGTAACACGCCGATATTGGTCATACTTAGAGAGGAAAGCAGGATGTAAAACTAGGTAGTTTTATTTCCGATGTATACAGTAAAACAGTAACAGGATACTGAAATAAGGAGTTTATCGTCCGTAGAGTTGTCCTTCAGGAAACATTTTCTTTTGAGCTGTCCTTCAGGAGAAAGTCGTCTTTGGTGTTAATTGACGCCACGTTTCGCTCGGGCTCCACAGAGCATGGTCAGGCCAAAAGATGGGGCAGACTGACTTTCGATGTTGTTATTGATTAAGCTGGCTTTATGCCAGCACGAGCTCTTGCTCATAGAGTAGCCCATGAGTAATTTTTTGATGTGCAGGTGAAATTAAGGATATGAAGGCGATTACTTAATTTGTGATTGATGGGCGTGCCAGTGAAATGGTGTGAAATGAAAGGTTAACAGGCGAGGTTATAAGCTTCTTTGAGCCCTAAGGCACCCGTCAGTTGGAGAGAAAGAGCGATAATAATAGTAGCAAGTCCTAGCAAGTGGTAGATAGCCAGTAAGGAAAATGAAATATTTATCGTCAGAGAAAAATCTGAAAGCCAGAAAATCTAAGGAGATTTAATACCTTATTTAACTTAATTGGAAAAACAGAAAGGAGCATCGATCTTTTAGTGGTAGGGATCGATGGAGGAAAATGAAGAATTTTAAGTTTTAGAGAAAGCAACACAAATAGAAGTAATAGCTTAAGTGGTAGTTAGAGCGATAGTTGAAAAATTTCGAGCCTTAGACCTGAGGCGGCCGAAAACGGGGAAAGGAAGGCTTTAAAGGGTAGAAACAGGATAATTCCCAATCAAATGATTAACCACTATCAGAGTACTTGTCTCGGAGCTGCTGTCTGAGGGTAGCCCCTGCGGGAGAAATGCAATGATGGTAGCAGATTTCTTTGAACAGATAGTGTACCAATGAGAAAATCATTTTTCTCTATTTTCGGGTCTTTTTTCCCCAGTGTTTGCGGTTCTGCTTGGGTTTTTACACTCTGTCTCAACGGCTTTGGTTAGGGCACCAAGGAGGTCTAAAGTTGAGAAAAGCACCTGTGGCTGTTGTATTTCCGGGCTTGAGGCTTGAGGTTCGATGACAGGATTAGAAGTAGGTTGAAGAGGAAGGGAAGAGGCTTGAGGTTCTGGGTTAGGAGTAGATTGAGGGGTTGGGGGTGATGGCTGCACAGTTTGAGTCCATATATTATGACACTAGCATCTCCATATTTCCTTATTTTCTTCGCTTGTCCATTTCTTCTTCCGGTTTGCCTCTGTAGCTCCAGTCTCTGGTTGCTGGTTGCTGTCGTTGTGGATGACGACCTCCAAGTACCTGACCGTCCTCCCCGTTGATTGGGTTGTATACCTGGCAGCCGGACGAAGGTCCTCTGTTGCCAGAGGTTCCATTTACGCCGTTGTTGTTTATTCTTTCATTACTTTTCATCATTGATACGTTTTGCTATTTAACCCACAGCTGGACCCTACCCCACCGAGAGTAGGTACTTATTTACAGCTGAGTAGACTGAGGAAATTATGGTAAAGATCCTTTCCCAAGGAATCAACGCCGAGGAGAGCGGTCACCCATCCAATGACTGACCAGTCCCAATGTTACTTATCCAGTCCATTAGTGTTATACAGAATGGTAAGAAATTGGTTTAAGTCTAGGTAGATTTTTAAGAGGTTATTTCTTTAATTTTGCTATTATAAAGATATACTTAGAAAATAAAAATTTTGGGAATTGCAAAGGGTTTAGCAGGCCTAAATTGTTGTCTAGTTTTGTTTTTGAGTAATAACTCTTAAACAAAAGGCCAACAGAAATATCGGCATATCGTATGTATTTGATATGAAACGATATTTTGAAGAATGTGTAACATGACCTAGAAATTTAAAAGCAATCATTGGCTCGCTGGTTGCCTTCATCGATAACTGCCTTCCATATTGGAGCAATATGATTGCACTGCTTCTCTGTTTTGTCCTGCATAAAAGATAATGAATGAAGCATGCAGTATTGGGGAGAGAGAGAGAGAGAGAGAGAGAGAGAGAGAGAGAGAGAGAGAGAGAGAGAGAGAGAGAGAGAGAGAGAGAGAGAGAGAGGCGGAAGTCGTAGTTCTCGATCTCTTCGTTTTGATGACATTTTTAGGATTCCCTCTTATTGATGATTGCTTGATTAGGGGTCGCATATGAAATTCCTTTTCACGGGTGATCAGTTTTGAATGAAATATTTCCCAGGCTATGAGTTTATCACAGATCTTTAATCCTTATAATTTAATCACTTCATCAAGTGCAAATTATCCAGTGCTTAATTTTTGTTGTAAATATGATGCTGTATATCTATCGTTTTATTTATTTTTAATTCACTAGATAATATTGTAAAGAAGACCTCAGAAATTCACTAGATAATATTGTAAAGAAAACCTCAGAAATTCACTAGATAATATCGTAAAGAAGACCTCAGAAACGGTTTGTGCCTATTTCACTCTTTCACAAGTTCCAGTCTCTTGTTACTCAGTTTTCTATATACGTTTATAATTCTAATTAATAATAATAATAATAATAATAATAATAATAATTATTATTATTATTATTATTATTATTATTATTATTATTGTTATTATTATTATTATTTTTATTATTTTTATTATTATTAGCTTGAAATCACGAAACCCGTTCACCAATTTTATGATTATTTCTGAGACTATTCTCTGAAACTCAGAGCCATATGATCTCTGCTAGGAGTGTGTCTGATTTTTCCTTTAGCCTTGTCTGCCGACACACAAATAGACCCAACAGTAATATGTTACGTCTTTTTCCACTCTTCTCCCCTTTTGTACAACACACTAAGAAGAATAAAAAGAAGTTAGTTATCTTGCAAGATATTTGAATGGGAACCAAACTATGAAGAAAATCAGGATCCATTCTCGAATATGAAAGTGCCACACATTGTGTTCCCGTTGTATAAGTTTGGTGCTCATATCAACATGAAAAATTTGTTTATCTGATAAAAGTTTAAAATACACAAAGCTGTTCTTGATATCCGCCTCGTGTGCTCTTATCTGGAGCTAAATTTCAGATACCATTGAGTAACTCGAATTCTGAGCCACGTAAATGCCGTTAGCACTTAGGTTACCTTGGCTTGGAAATGGAATGGCCGGCATTATTACCCTGGCATCAGCACTAGATCACGTGTACAATCACGCTTCGCACTTTCCTCTAAGAGCTCTGAGGCCTTCTCCTAAATAATGATGTTATAAACTTACTTCCAAGGAAGTGGCTGCACGCATTGTTAATGCAGGTGAAATTGAGGGAGATAACCAAACAAAATATTGATTGCTTCCACAGTAGAACTGATGAATTAGATGGGGTTCGTTCCTAGAAATAATGTGTTTTGAATGCTGACTAATTGACGGCGAGTCCGTTGGCATTGTAAAAATGTGTTGGAGTTTTAATTTAATTTAATTTCATTTAGTGGCAATAGACTGGCCAGTACACAGGACAAAGAAGACTGAGCTGCATATCCCTGGTTTACTGCCCTCTAAGCTAATGACTCGGCTGTTGGCGTGTCGAATTTGAAAACACTTCTAAATCGAAAACACTGCCTCCCGCTCCTTTCTTCGCATGCCACACCCTGCATTGAATTCCCTCTTACTTTACCAAAGATAAATTTCTTTGTATTCAATTAAAGCAGGGAAGGGAGGTCGAGCAGGGAATATATATATATATATATATATATATATATATATATATATATATATATATATATATATAATATACTGTATATATATTATATAGATATATAATTATATATATATATATATATTATATATATCTATATATAATATTCATATATATACAGTATATATATGTATATATATATATATATATATATATATATATATATATATATATATATATATATATATATGTGTGTGTGTGTGTGTGTGTGTGTATACAGTATATTTAAATATATATAATATATATAATATATCTATATATATATGTATTATATTTTTATATTTACATATATTACATATATATATTTATATTATTTATATTTACACATACACACACACACATATATATATATATATATATATATATATATATATATATATATATATATATATATTTCCCGTGTCTGTGTGTCCGTGTATCTTTGTGATGATTCCACACGGGGATATATATATATATATATATATATATATATATATATATATATATATATATATATAATTTTGTTTTCCCGTGTGCGCCTATAAATTATATATATATATATATATATATATATATATATATATATATATATATATATATATATATATATATATATATATATATACTTGCCCGTGTGTGTGTGTCTGTGTACCTTTGTGATGATTCCAGGAGCCGGTACCTTTCCGGATTCAAGAATTTAATCAGATTTTAATGGACCGACATGATCTTATATTGATTTGCCGTTTTTATGATTGTCTCTTCCTTATTAATTCTGCTTTACGAGAGAGAGAGAGAGAGAGAGAGAGAGAGAGAGAGAGAGAGAGAGAGAGAGAGAGAGAGAGAGAGATAATTGTTTTGTAGAGATATAAGTTAAATGTGATAATTTGGCTTTTCTTAGGGATTCTTGATTTGTGTTTAGTAATGAAGTTTGTTGATGTGTTTTATTTTTTTTTTTCTCAAAAATGGGAAAACAAAAGTTTTTTATTTTTTTTTATTTCAAACAAAATAATAGTTCCAAAATATTCTTGATAACTAAGCAAAGGTAAGCAAATTATTAATATTAATGTACATCGAAATTGAAAATGCAAGAGATGGATTTGCGAACGTATCCAGCTTCTAAAACACTCACAGAAAGCTCAAATTAGAGGAATTTATTTCTGGTGATTGAAATTCATTTCTCGGTATAATGTGGTTCGGATTCCACAGTAAGCTTGTAGGTCCCGTTGCTAGGTAACCAGTTGGTTCTTAGCCACGTAAAATAAGTCTAATCCTTCGGGTCAGCCCTAGGAGAGCTGTTAATCAGCTCAGTGGTCTAGTTAAACTAAGATATACTTGACTAATTATCGTCCTTTGACTTGCCCAGTACCAAGGAGGCTAATTATAATTATAATTATAAATATAATCATAATTCTATTGGACAGAGAGTTACAAATCATCAGGATAAGAGACTTGCTCACAAAAGCTCATTAATAAGTCCTTAATGGTTTGTATGCTGTTAAACCTTCAGCTTTCAGCTAGCCTAGAAGATGTAGCAAAATTTACACTTTTGGAATAAAGACCCCCACTTTTACTGGTTGAAAGTCAAACTTTTGGAAAGAAGACCTCCACCTTTACTTGATGAAGTCAGACTTTTGGATCGAAGTCGCCCACTTTTACTGGTGAACTGCTGCTTGACCCAGAAATACGCCCTCAAAAAGAAGACCTCGCGATCCATGTTGGGCAATCATATATTTCACTGCCCTGGTCTGCTATGTTCCTTCTGTTCCATGTCTTGTAGATACTGACTTGTGTTCTCTGCTGAACCCATTTTCTATTTTTCGTATGCTTTTGTAGTTTTCATTCTGCTAACTTAAAACAGCTGTGTTTAATGATAGTCAGTCTGTGAATAGCAAATGTGCAATGGCTTCTAAGAGGTGTATTATGTGATATTGGTGTTACTAGGGAAAAACGTGGGGCTTCCCTGAGTGGTGGTAATGGTCACTTAATAAAAGCGCGTTTAAATGTAGTATATTGTGTAAGAGCTGGCCTCCGTGTCTCACGTGTTGGAAAGTGATGATGATGGTGGTATGAGTGATACTCAATTTGATGATGTTTTTAACAACAGATACGTCCTCAAAACATCAAAGAGCGATGCAAGCGGTTCTGATGGTAACAAATGTTTTATTCTGTATTCAGTTATTGTGAGTTTGTGAATGTGGTGTTAAAATGTAAATGTTTGTGATAATGCTGAAAATAAGGCGCATGAAGACCGTGGCTGATGCTAGTGATGTTGGTTATCTTGATAAAAATGCTAACTGTGGTAATGGTAATGTTTGTGACTATGTTCCTGATGATGATGATAATGAAAAATCTTAGTATGGGTTGAACTAGATCTTTTGTCATGAGAAGTGGTTTAAAAAGCCGGGAAAATGACAATGTAGTCCGATGAGGTATCGTTGGTGCAGAATAAAACGTATGGTGACATAGAGAAATGGGTCGGTATGTGGTGAAAATGATTTCCATTTTATATCGGTGAAGGTCATTTTAAGGCATTCTGGCGGATATACAACAATGACCAGCACATTGTTCACCTACAAGGAAAAGGGCAAAAATGACAGGGAATGACCCATTACTTCCATCTGCACTCATGCAGTCTGTTGGAGTGGTTTCTTTTACATTCGTGATAAAAGCACGTAAACTGAATTACATGATAAAACCAGTGAAGAATGCTAATTAACAAGTAATTCCTTCTGATGAACTATTCTAGAGCCCATGCACCTGACCAGAAACTAGCTAAGTTAGAAGAAAACTGTTTTGTACATATGATGAGTGGCTGAAAGACATACCCCAAGGTTGTGCTTCGTCCTTCCACAAAGGACACCTGTTGCGCATGTATTTTTTTTTCCAGTGGTAATATCTCACTGAGAGAGGAGCAAACCCAGAACACTATGGTACAGAGCACAAACAAAGCAGAACATCTGATGATGAAGAACACTTCTATGGACCTTTTTGTTGACATGTGTGGGTCAAGACTCTTAGATGACTGTGGATATGGATCTGTAGTATAATCTTCCTTGCTGTGATATCCCCAAAGGATTGTGATATCATTAAGGCAACCTGTAGGCCCATGACTTTGTGAACCAGATCTGTAAAGGAGAACACTGCTAGTGGGTTAGTTTGGAATAAAGTTATTGCTAGAAAAGGGCCCTAATGAGATCTCAAGCTCCTTCCTAAAGCGGCTTGAAGTTCAGCAGCGCAAGCCAGACGGATGTTTTGACAAAGTGTTGCTGGCCGAAATAAAAACTAAAATCTGAGTTGATTGAACTTAGGCTTATCCGTGCTAAGAAGCTTCAGCGTTTGGAGACAATCCCCCAGTGTAACTGGATATTTTATGAATGGCAGTAACATCTGTAGACTTTAGGTTCACTGAACAGGACATATGGAAGTGAGCAACGTCCATCCGCAATGAGTAAATTAGCCATATACATGTGGTTGAGCTGCATCAGTGAGATATCCTATATTACTGAGTCCTGATATCGCCAGTTACGAAGAGCGATCGAGAAGACTCAAAGCTTAAAGAAATGACTGACCTTTATGACTCTGAACTGAGTCAGGTTCCCTTGGAATATGAGTACCTAGATTCCCACCTTCTGCAAGAGAAGAAAGTTACGGATCTGAGGTTCCCTCTGTCCTTCATTTATTGAATAACAACTACAAAAACAACACCAATAATAATAATAATAATAATAATAATAATAATAATAATAATAATAATAATAATAATTCTCATAGTAGGTATGAGTCTTTAAATGGAGAAACCAATCCACAGTTATGTAAACGTACACATATTTAAAAATAGATCTGTACAGATAGCTTACGGGAATCTGTTCGATTCCCCTTTTCAATCTGGTGCCGTGACGTAAAACTCTTATCAAGTTGACATAAAAAGGCTCGCAACAAGCGAAGTTGTTTATAAAATATGGAACCGGTTTTTAAACATAGATCAGGCAGTGCCGTCGTTTTCTGATGAATATATATACATTTACATAACGGTGGATTTGTTTCTCCAATAATAATAATAATAATAATAATAATAATAATAATAATAATAATAATAATAATAATAATAATTACAGCTATAGCCAATAGTGCTGATGAGGATGATAGTCCTAGTATCCTCCGTTATTACTATTATTGTCTTTCTTATTTTTGGTATATTGGACTAATTCTACTACTACTCCTCCTACTTTTACTACAACTATTGCTAACTAATAGTAATAATTACTCATTATAATGATCTCATTACGATGAACAGAAAACGGGTTTAAAGTCAGAAGACACTCACCTGGGTGTTACCTCCTCTTGACAGCATGTGGGCGATGGCTTGGTCGCCAGAGATAAATGATTTTTTTTAGGGTGGGGGGAGCCTTATATTTATAGGTTCTTGATTTTATAATTCTTTTTTCATAATTTTCCTCAAGGATTCTAGAATTACACTCTGTACATGACCTCTTCCTGAATATCGTTGGAAGTTGTTGATTTTCAAGATAGTGTAGAGATTCATACTAATTCCCTTTTTGATATTTCCAAGACCTAAAGAATTTTGAGGTCTAATTTTTTACACAAATAGTTCTTATTGTTTTTGGTACTTTACGTGCTAATTTTACAGACATTACTTAGTTTTAAAAGATTTAAAATCATATACCTTCTTGTTAAGTTTCATGCAAAATTAGTTTCGTTGCTTAAATAATAATTCTGATGGTCACCACAATAGATGGATAAGGTTTATTACGACTTTAAATAAGCATTTGGAGGTATGCTGGTTTTTAGCTGCTACTTTGAGTCTTCCTACTGCAGCCAAATAACTTGAACTATAAAATTCTTAGTAAGTTATAAGCCATTACGCACTTGAATTGTAATTCAGCTACTTTCTTCGTCTACTGCTAGGCTACGGAATTCATATCCTGGTTCCGATTTCACTGACTTTTCAGTTTGCATCTTTCAGAAGGCGAATTGCTTTCGTTAGAGCTAATTCACACCCTCCTTATTTCGTCATCCTAGCCCCCCCCCTTTTTTTTTTTTTTTTTTTTTTTTTTTTTTTTTTTAATAGGTCAGCTAGGTGAGAGCTTCAGTTTACTATCCCATCGGCTTTAACACTTCTACCTTCAGGCCCAGGAGATTGCGTAAAGCTCTTAGCACACATCTGGAAGGCAGGGGGAACACAAAGGCTCAAAATGATACTGTAGAAGGTTCTTATGAAAGCCCAAGAGACGAACTTCTCTTGGGTTGGTAATGAGGCGAAAACACACACGCTATTATATCTGAGTGCTTACTTGAATGCTATATTTGGAAATGTGTATTCGGCCAGTTGTTCATATGAAGCGCACTGTACATGTCGCCTTGTTTTTGAGTGTTTTTTTTTTCACAGTATGTTGGAAAGTTTATTCTTTTTTCATTATTTCCCCTGAGTTTGTGCCCATCATTTAAAATTGAAGTAATTTAAAACGGCTCAGTATTTTTTTTTAGCTATCAGACGTTCCATGTAAATTTAGTGACACACCTTCAGAAATGCTATAGTAATCAATTATGAATATACCACATACAGTAAGATGTTAATATTACAATTGGAGAGGGAGGAAAGACTGAGCCTTGAATGAGGATACTTTAAGCCAATTTTAAGCATGTTGCATAAATGTTATACAAATTGATGTTTCAAGTCAAATAGATTTCATGAGTTTGTGGGAAATTTTATTAAATTTAACTCTCTCTCTCTCTCTCTCTCTCTCTCTCTCTCTCTCTCTCTCTCTCTCTCTCTCTCTCTCTCTCTAGCCACATCAAGCTTTCTTTAAAATACAAGTATTTCGTTTCCAAGGCTAACACCGGCTGTCAAAAACTATATTATATTCCAGTTAAAGAACATGAATGATATAATGATATTGCGGCCAAACAATTGAATTTTGACATTCACAATGAGCAATAAAGGCATTACACGATTAAATTTATGTATCTGCTTCTTACTCTACTGCTAGGTTATGGAGTTCTCCTCCTGCTTCCGTTTTCACCGACTTTTCTGTTCGCATGCTTCAAGAGGTCTAGTACTACTTATGTTCGTCATTCCCGTTCTTTCGTTGGGTTCTCTCAGGAAGAGCATCACTTTGGCTATCCCATCGACTTTAACACGTCTACCCTCAGGCCCAGGAGGTTGCCCAAAGCTTTTAGCGCACATCTGGAAGGCAGGGAGAACTCTCAAAAAAAAAAAAAAAAAAAAAAAAAAACTTGTACAAGGTTCTTATGAAACCCCAAGAGGCGAACTTCACTTGGGTTACGAGGCAGCTACACGCTCTCATAATTATCATATCTAAGTGTTTTCTTGATGTAGGCCAAATTTGAAAATGTGTATTCGGGCAGTTGATCATATGAAGCGCTCTCAAAATATCTTTTTGTATCAGAGTTCTTCAACTCCCATTTATTTTACAGGATGTTTGCAAGTTTATTTTTATTGTATTACTCCCCTCAGTTGGTTCCCATTTTTAAAAATTGACAGCAGTTAAAACTGTGCAGCGTTTGTTAGCTAGTAGACTTTCCATGTATATATAATGACCACCTCCTGAAGTGCAAGAGCAATTATTAAAATTCTGCGTATGCAATCGCCTCCTGTAATAGCAATTACGAGTAATCATCAATATGTCGGAAATTTGCTTAAAATTGACCCTCTCTCTCTCTCTCTCTCTCTCTCTCTCTCTCTCTCTCTCTCTCTCTCTCTCTCTCTCACTGACCAAATCACGCTTTCCATAAAATACGAGTATCCCCTTTCCGAAACTGGCACTGGGTGACAAAAATGACGTCATATTCCAGTTCAAGAAAATGAATGATATTATGATATTACACCCAAATAACTTGAATTATAACATTCACAATCAGCTATAAAGGCATTACACGATTAAATTGCTGTTCATCCTCTTCCTTACCTTACTGCAAGGCCACGGAATTGTCCTCTTGCTTTCGTTTTCACTGACTTTTCAGTTTTACATCTTTTAAGAGGCTTAGTAGTCCCGTTACAGCTAATCTACACTCTTTTCTGTCCACAATTTCCTCCCTGCTTTTATTAGATCTGCTGAGTCATAGTGGCAGTTTGGCCATCCCATCGTCTCTAACACTTCTACCCTCAGGCCCAGGAGATTGCTTAAAGCTTTTAGCACACATATTGGACGGCAGGGGAACCCTAAGGTTCAAAAAGATACTGAGCGAGGTTCTTATGAAAGCCCAAGAGACGAACCTCACTTGGGTTGGTTGACGAGGCAGCAACGCATGATTATATCTAAGTGCTTTCTTGAAGGCCAAATTTGAAAATGTGCGTTCGGCCAGTTGGTCATATGAAGCACTCTCAAAATGTCGCTTTGTATCTGAGATTTTCAAACCTCTTTTCTTTTTTATAGTATGTTTGAAAGTTTATTTTTCTTGTATTATTTTCCCTCAGTTTGTGCTCACCATTAAAAACTAACGTCACTTAAAATTATGCAGTATTTAGTGGGTAGTAGACTTTCCAAGTAAATTTAATGACCTGCCCGTGAAATACCATAGCAGATATCAGAATTACACATGTGCAATCGCAATCTGTAATATCCAATTACGAATAAACCTCTTAAGATGTAAATATTACGACCGGAGACGAAGGAAAATGTGAAGTTGAACTGATGATACTTAAAGCAAAATCATATATGATGCAAACGTATGTTATGCAAGTTGATGTTTATCTTTAGTCATACAGATTTCATTAATATTTCGGAAGTTTTATAAAAAAAAAAAAATCTCTCTCTCTCTCTCTCTCTCTCTCTCTCTCTCTCTCTCTCTCTCTCTCTCTCTCTCTCTCTCTCACCTGTGGTCCTTTCCCTGACAACATCACGCTTTCCATAAAATACAAGTACCTCGTTTCTAAGGGTAAAACTAGGTGACAGAAACAACTCAATATTCCAAGTAAAGAAAATGAATAATAAATAAAAAAATGTACGAGAAACCAACATATATTTAGTACAACGAAGACTTTGCAGCAAATTACCAGCTTTATCTAGAAAGGGATGTGAATTGCTACATGTGAAAGGGAATTAATTTACTGCGGCAGGTTTTGATCCATAACTAATTTACATGTGAATCACCTACTCAGCCCATTAGTTATTGTAAGGATTTGTGTGTATATGAGGTAATAGTATATTGCCATGTTTTCCTATTTTTCGGCATTTCTCTTTTCCATGACTTATTCCCATCCTGTTTTTAACAGCCATGTTCAGCTGAAAAGGTCGAATTTCACCTTCCATCATTCATGGTAAACAGCATTTGAATGACGATGAGATTATTGGCGAGGGAAGGATTAAATTCTTTTGTCGCATAGTTCTGCGCCGTGTTTGCTAGGTAAATGTTTTAAATTCTTATGTCACATCGGTCTGCGCCGTGTTTGCCAGGTAAATGTTTTGGTCACGTTCCGCTCATGCCCAGATGAGGATTGCTTCAGAACCCTCCTCCCTCCTTCTTCTATCGTATCCCGAACACACACAAACACACACACACACACACAAACAGGACAGATCTTCCTCATACCTCCTGCATTCGTGGACGTCATACCAGGATGACAACAGAACGGGCGTCAATGCCCCAGACTTTTATGATTTGTTGAGTATAAATCCATCCACCAGCCTGGCCAGTCAATGCCTGCGTCTAGTTGACAATTTCTCATTATCTCAGAATTGAATATCAAGAATCTCAAAATAATTACTCGCAAACTTTGATGAAAGTTAACAGGTATCTGAGCTCTTTTCATTGTAAGAGCTTTGATACCTGACTAAAATATCAAATTAACGCAGTGGTCATGAGTCTCAAATCAGGCACGCATTGATAGTCTGAAGACCAATGTTAAGCATCCTGTAACATCCAGATGCAGCACATCGTTGTGTTCAGTACCTTTTCGTCAAAGTGTGCAAATATTTATAGAAGAAACCGTTTATATTTAAATATACAAAATTTCTTACCTATCCCTTGTCGAGTATTGTTTAGAATCTGGAGGGGAAAATAAGGAATAGATAACTTTCCTTATAAGACATGTAGAATAGCTGTACAGACATAAATGGAAAAAGCGTATGGATGCTAAGATTTAAAAGAAACAAAGATTTGAAGATGCTCTTGCAGCAAATGGTAAGGCAAAAAAAAAAAAAAAAAAGTAAATTAAGACACCCACATCCCGGTGTTTTCCGTCTTTGTTCCTCGTCCAAGTGAACTCTGATCGAGAGTTTCTGAGACTTATGATACAGGTCCTTATCTGGTTTCACCAGAGCATTAAAGAAACTATGAACATTCATACAAATTGACATCAGAGTGCTCTTGAATTTCCGCATAAATCCCGTTCTTTTGGAGATGTCGGAATATTTCAGAAACTTGTGAAAGTACCGAGGTCAGTGACACCTACTGCCTCAGGAAAATTTTACCTTTCTCATCGGTGTCATAATGATTTCATTTTGAAAGCGAGCTGACTAATATGTAGCGTGGAAGGTGCGAGTCTCATTCGAAAAACATACATAATGGGTTACATGGCAGTTGTTCACTGAAGATTTAAATTTTTCCGTTGTCAATGTAAGCATTTCTTCTCTTATATTTGGACGACTTATATGAAAATGTTTTCACCTCTCACGGTGTTTTCCACGTTAAACTTTCCATTATGACTGATTAGTTCAACAAGTTACAAATACTTTATAAAACTAATAGTCCCCAGAAATGTACAGAATGGATCCTACGTTATTATGTTGCTTGTTTCCCTCTTGGCAAGACTAGATATCTGTCACTCGTAGGAGTTACGAAAGGAAAGAATTACAGTCCGGACTGCGTGGCGATTATTAAGTGATACGAACAAAGGAACAATGGCACAGAGGATGTTTTTGTGGGTGAGCTGTCAGGAAAAGCAAGCATAAATGACCAAGCATCGATATTTAATTTTTTTACTTGATTTTGTTTCTTGTTATAGGTACTTAAATTATGTTCTTCTGCAAGTATTTAGATAAATGCGTATTGGATAAGAATATATGTATGGAACTGACAGTAGCCTATTTATGACCTTGAAAGCTCATTATTACGTTGGTTTTGGCAATTATTTACGTAAACATAAAAAACTTACGAGCGTTGCTTCCAATCATTAATCCAATTTCGGAAATTGGCCTTCGTATTTCCAACCCCATCTCTTTTCCGCATTATACGCTCGAAGACCTTTCAAAGGAAGCTGATTCATTTGAAATTAGATTTCAGAAACGATTTCGCTGCGTGAGGCCAGACAGGGAGATAAGTTAATAATAGAAACATCAGTAATAATTCATGTTGTTTATCTTATCCGTAAACGGATGGCTTTTTCATATTTCCCACAAGGTCCTTTGCCAGAGAGGGAGGGAGAGAGGTATCTGGAAATTCATTTGGTGAAGCTCTTCTTTTTTTTTTATTAAGGATCTATTTCCTCCTTGAGTGTTTGGGGCCCAACTAATTGGTAAAAGATGGGAAACTCATTTTATTAGGGAGATTGTTTCTTGCAGGAAGCCCCCTTCCTTTATCAAAGACTCATTAGCTATAATAGAGTCTGAAATAGTATTTTCGTCATGTACCCTTCCTCGGTTTCCCCATTAGGTAAATATTTTGCTCTTGTTTAGCGTAATTTCTTTCGTATATCTATTTTTCATAACAAAAACGTGGACTAACGGTTTAGTATATATTGCCTACTTCAAAATAAATCACCACAAACTGAATTTTTGGACTAGCAAAATAGCTGGAAGGGAAATATTGATTTCTGATGAAGAAAATGAGCGCACGTGATGTTACGTCTCTGGTTTTTATTCTGCAAATCTCTCCGCACAACCTTCATGTTATCTAATATTTTTATCGACTAGTATGCTCACAAAAACATAAAACAATTTTGACCGTTCGTCACTCAGATTTCCTGTTTTAGATCCAAACAATTTTATAAATGTCTTTGCCGGGTTTCTGTACTGAAGGATTATATAAAAACTGCCTGAGTTGCTGCAGTAATCAGGTAATTTCTCGAAAATTGCTACAGATATGGCAGCTACAGTTAGTGTTGCAAAGTGCTCAAAGTATCACAGGGAGATTAAGTTTAATAAAATAAAAGATCCTTCTTACACCCCCACATACTAATAAAAAATTTTATTAACTAAGGGCCAACAGGCTTCAGTAGAATTCCTGAGACTGCAAATAAATGCATAGTAAATCTGCTTCAAGGTAGTGTTCTAGAGCCTCCATTATTTAGTATATCCTGTGTACGTTTTAAAGGTATGAAATGAAGTGCTATATATTTGCAATGCTGTACAGCTATACCTAGTGACAGACAACTCGAATAAATAAAGATCATAGTGGAGGATATAAAATTTTAAAGGATAAGACCAGAGTGCAGCATCTAATATGGTAGTAAAGTAACTGCGTTTATGATGTAAGGCTGAAAGCAAGCATTGAGAGTTACCTGGTTATTGGAAATGTTCCAGCGTAAATGAACAGTCGCAAATGCATCCAGAACTTTGTCGAGGCGAATACCATAGGGCTGTGGTGTTGTTCTTTTCGTTGGTTGAACTAAGCTTAGAGGCCCCCATCAGCATTATTGTACCCGGTAGCATCTTTTACTGGCCGTCTTTAACCAATTGCTCATGCTGCCATAAAGCCATCTTCGTCCGTGGTCTAGTATATATAGTGCCAAATCACCATGGATAAGAAAACCATGGAAGAATGTGAAAATATTTGCAGGTGATAAATAGTTATACCTGATGATAGTCAACAATGAAAATAATATTTCAAACAAATAGGAGCGTATATGAAGCAAAGAAAAGCTTGCTATAAAGTATTACAGATGCTAAAATGTTAACGATGGTGACGGACTACGTTTCCAACCGAACACATGAGTAATATTGACCAGATGCTAAACGTTATCAAAATCGGAAATTAAATGTAGTTGCCACAAAATAAATTTCAATTTTTCCGACGTTGAAAATGCTTGTACATAATTATGTAATTATTTGTAAGAGGCATTGCAACAATTTTATGTTCTACCAAATTATTTTTAATAGAAGACCCTTAATAAAGCAGCTCAACTAAAAATGCCACAGTTAATGGGGTCATGGACAGGCAAAATTTGCTATAAAACATGCTTTAACGTAAATCACGATTCAAAATACAGAACGGGAATATACAAGAGACTGTTTGCATCAATGTATTGCTGAGGGCATAACTACACACGGGGACAGGGATGAAAGCAGATTGATGGGGAAAAGCTAGAACAATTACATATTGGAGTTTAGTGAGCATACGGAACACGTTTTACGTTAATTCGTTGCCTCCAAAATAAGCTGAACTGATTTTCTTATCTGGTTTCATCCTGAACTTTCGTTGTTCATGGATCTATATCAGTGTTTTAAGCAATGCTTATTAATATTTATTAGGCTGTATGCTTTCAGTTTTGGACTGTATATATTAATAATTTTGTTCTTGACTGCTTCTCATTTGTGTTTTAATGGACACTTGTTCATTACGAATCTGCGTGGCGTTTGCTTTGGTTATTACGCGTCTTTTCAACATGGGTTACTATTTCCCTTTCTTTTGGATTGGGTCATTATTATCTTTTAGTATTATTTTAATTCTTAATTACCAACTATGATATCAAATGAGCTTTATAGTTATTATTTCGCTTTTATTTTTCATAATAATAACTAATTTTTTATGCAGTGATTAGCGAGGTATTTTCTCGTTTCAAACAAAAAAATCACTAATACCGTTCTTCATTACTGTCACTTTATGCCATCTTGTAACTATGACTGTGGTTTTGATTTGCAAAGAAAATGATCAAGTTTTCTTACATAAGCAAGAACATAAAAGATAACACTGCAATGGTTGACGATTATTTTGTGTTAACATTCAGCCTTTACTACTCTGGTCACCATTATTTATACTTTTTGTGACATATGTTCACATAAAATCTCTCAATCCGTTTTCTAACACTTTTATTCTCGGTTTCAAGAAATGCTAAAAAAAAAAAAAAATTAAATTCACAAAGAGGAATAATGTTCATAAAAATTAATTCACAAAGAGGAATAATGTTCATAAAAATGATAGTCCAATTAACGTTATTTCTGGCGAGCTCCGCTAATGACGCTTTGTACCATTTTCCCTTTTTTTTTTTTTTTTTAACATTCTAGAAGTTTTCTTGCATAATAACCGCTGGCATTGAATACAGAATAGTCAGATATCAAAAGGCAACGGAAAAACAGATAAAGTTTGGTGAATAGATGTAAATCATTTCAGATTTGGGTATTCATGGGATTTTTTCAGCTTCGTTTATATTTTTTGTTGTTGTCTAAGGATATAACCATAGGGCACATATGGCATGGAGAAATATATTGTAATCTTTGAGCATGCATTAACATTTTTTCTGGCAGTTTTCTTCCCTTTAATGTTGGACAGTTCAAATTTACTCTATTTTCGATATTTTCACAAATTTGTAAGTGGGATATAGGAAACCATGTTTTTCATTAATCAGCCATACCATGTGCGCTCTAATACTACTGTTGGAAGGATAATATACTTTTATTTAGACCTGCAATAAAGAAATTCTATAATTACAAATTTATCGGGGAGCCGCGAACATTTCAATATATATACCCTTACAACTTTTCTATTGAAATTTGTTTATACACAACACACATGTATATACTGTATGTGTGTGTATATGTATGTATATGTATATATATATATATATATATATATATATATATATATATATATATATATATATATATATATATATATATATATACTGTATATGTTGTAATCTTAATGAGTGACACGCAGGGCTCTTGAGAAATTTTGCCACATGTCTTTCTCGTGCTATGTCTTCTACAAAGCTCTAATCATCTCTGGGTTCCCTTCTCCTAGTTCTCATTATAATGAGCCTGGTGCCTATTGGACTTCTTCATCCCCTGTTCCTCATTATCCCATCTAGGCCTACTTAGGCAACTGCCAGTTTCCCCTGTGGTATCATTTCTCACTCTCCCGTGACCTCTGACTCCTAGAATTCTTCTTAAACCTTTCTCTTTTTTTATTGAAAACCTCTTTTAGGTGTGGCTTCATTGCCAGTCCTTTATCCTTGTCCGTATGACATTACTGACTTCCAACTCCAGAGAACCTGTATGTGATATTGTTCCTTAATATTTGAGAGAGTCAGCATTTTACCATCTAATATCCTTTCGTTTGCTTGTGCATACTCTGTCCCTGTACTTCAGTTCCTTTTAGATTTCATTTTGAGTTCCATCTGTCTGAATATGTGATGAATTCTATTAAGCAGCCTTTGTAAACCTTGTGGAACTTTGCTGATTTAAAAAAACCTTATCCTCGTATTCTAAGTTTGCTGTCTTCCTATAGTTATTCCACTCCAAACCATCTCTTTCGGCTACGATGACTTCGTTATAAAATCTATGAAAAGTGCAAACAGCAAAAGTTATATAATCTTCCCTTATAGCACCCAAGGATTTAATGCAGTCCACTTGACAAGAACCCATCAACATAAACATTTACTTTGTTAAAAAAAAAAATAGCAGTTAACTTGACACATTTAAAGGGAATGCCACTGTAACCAAGAGAACGAAAACCGTCAGAAGGGGATTTACAAATTATGTACAGCCTCATAACATGTCTTAACACAAATTTTTGTTGGGTGCAGCTTCCTCCTTTTCTAAAATAAGCTTGTTCATTTCTAAGACTTTAATTAATTTTTCTTTATCTCGCCTACTGAGATTAAGCATACTAGATATTTCATCACATCTGGCGCACTTGCAATACTTCTCTAGTTACCACATTCAGTCAAATCACTTTTTTTTCTGTACACTTGTTGAGACTTCTAATCCCTATTCATCAGTTGTTACCTCAGTCTATATTCTGTACAACAGTTTGTTAAGTGTACGAGGCGTCATTTTAGTTTCAGCTAAAATCATGTCTGTAATGATTCCATTATAAGTAGTAAGTAGTAACAAGTCAAAGGCTGAGTTTTTAATCCTAGTGTTTGATGGGCCAGATTTTATTTATCGTCGTAACATACCACATGCGCGAGGTTTGGCTGTATACACTAAGTCCGGACGACCTAAATATCGTCTGAAAAACTTATAGTAGTTGCCTCGAAATTCTTTGCTTTTAAGACTTTCAGTAAGTTCTACAATGTATACGTATTTGATGTTTACCGCAATCCAAATATTGACGATTCTATAAATGACTGTCTCTTGGAGAGAGTTATTATGGCTCAGTCACAGGATTTAAAAGCTTCATTCGTTATTTGTAGAGACTGTAATGCAAAGCACAGCACATGGCTTAATTCAGATTCCACAGATCAACATGGCTGGTCTGCTCTTGAGTTCTGTGTACCCTCCGATTTTATCCAGCTAATTGAGGAACCCAAGCATACTTCTGGTAATAGATTAGACCTCATATTCACAGATGTTCCAGCTATTGTGAAGTCCAAGGTTTGTGAGTATATAGCCACTTCCGATCACTGCGTCAATGGGATAGACATTTCTGTCAATTAGTATATTCCTAATTCCACGATTAGTGATTCATTCATTAATTACACTCAAGTCTTTTTCAGCTTCCGGAATGTAAGTCAAATTATCCCCGTATGTTTTTCATTCATAACCTCAAAAATATTTTGCTCAGGGGTGCTTTCTTCTTCTTCTGATGCTATAAATGACCCATTCATCCTTTTGACAGCTGTTTTCTTCTTATTCCTGTTGCCCACAGATACCTTATTAATAATTCTGTCGGCTATTCCAACACCAATCCCGCTCCCTGAATGCATGGCTTGGTCAGCATTATCAGCCTGTTTATCCAAGTATTCTTTTTTTTCTCTCTCTCTCTTCCAGATCTTGGTTGGTTACTAAGTTACTATTTCATATTTCCATTATGTGCTGATGGCAATACATATGATAAATGTTTTATGCACCCTTACGACATCCTGTGATTTAGCAGTCCCCTGCTGTCCTTCGCATCTATTTTTTAAGTACTTAGATGTACTTAATAGAGTTGTAGTACGTGGAAGTCGGCCGTAAATAACTACCAGGCCTCAAATTCATATAAACGGGAAATGGTACATTTTAATATTATTGTTTTTTTTTTTATTCTGTTCTATTAACTATTAATTTTTTATTATTTTTTCGTTCGTTTTGATTTAGTTTTGTGTGTGTTTCCTCTTTATTTCTGTTAAGTTGAGGTATTTGATTTGCTTTTCTGTAATCATAGTTTCTGCTGTCTCTTTCTGTTCCCCTACGTTCCATTCTTTCGTGTGATGCGGACTTGGCCTAGCCTTGGTCTCGGAAATCGTAGACTCAACTACAATAGTATATATATATATATATATATATATATATATATATATATATATATATATATATATATATATATGTATATATATATATATATGTATATATATATATATAATATATAATATATATATATATATATATATATATATATATATATATATATATATATATATATATATATATATATATATATATATATATAATAGAGGAGGATACTCTGAAAAACAATATACAATAAAACACTTGAATTTATCATACAGAAATATATTAATGAAATATATCACAGAAGCTGTTCTCCGCTCATTCACAACGGGATCCCGTCACCTGAATGAAGAAAGTTGAGGAAAAATGGTCGTTTGGTGGTTTCTCAACCTTCCTATTCGCTACCTTGGTGGGTCTGGGTCTTCAGCTTTTGTGCCTTCAGGGCTGTTTAGTCATTACCGTTCGTTTGTCAGACAAAAATAACCTGAGACCGGGGACAGTTCAGCCATTGGGAATTGTTTATGATCTTGAATTGATTTAGACTGAATTTAGGAATGATATATATATATATATATATATATATATATATATATATATATATATATATATATATATATATATATATATATATATATATATAAAATATATCATTCCCTAAAATCAGTCTAAATCAATTCAAAATCACATATATATAATATATATATATATATATATATATATATATATATATATATATATATATATATATATGTAAATATATAATGTGTATGTATGTATATATGTATATCTATGTATATATAATATTTATATATACAGTATGTATATGTATATATATATATACATATATGTATATGTACTGCATACGTGTGCGTGTGTATCTTTATGTATTACACAACTGCCACCTTAAAAGCATACTGGTCATACGTGTATGAAACATACATTACACAGACACTACCGTGCATAACTCTGACAGACAATCAAGTTTATCTCTTTGAAAATATCTGCTTGGCAACAACGATGAATTCAGCCACTGCATCGAGAAGAAATCTTTTAGGCTAGATTTCCTTCACATCTCCTTATGCAAAGGCACACCATCAGTGCTCTCATCTCTTTAACCGCAAATGGCACTCAGTCAAGCTTTATTGAATTCTGGCTGAGCTCTTGATTACGGTTTATTTTATATTCTGTATAATGGATTCTCCCGTCAGTTATCATTTCCAAAATCTCCATCGTAAAAAAAAATAAGGAGTTGGAAAAAATCTTTCGGATTTTGCGTTGACGTCTTAGTGCACAGAAATGCTGGGAGTTCGGTATAATCAATATTGAGTCGTTTACATTTTTCTCCTTTACACGATCCCAAGTTCTTTTAAGAACATTTTCACTTGCTTCTACATCTGATTCTCCATCACTGTCAGTAGCTCCAAAGTCCTTTATCTGCTCGGAGAGGATAATCTTATCATCGGAACACCGGATCCTTTTCACTGAAATTCTTGGCCTACCACTGAAGAACATGACTGTTCTGGAAAGCGTGAAAACGATTGTAGATTCATGCAACCCATCCTAACATGTTCGTTCCTGCATGAACTTGACTTGTTTAAGTAAACAAAAACGGTAATTTTGAGCATAACAAGGAATGGCATAATCGATTGGGCTAACGAAACGCGATTAGCTTGTTAACAATCACTAAGGTAGCATATAACTTATAAGATATAAAAGCCAAGGATTAATCAGAAACACGCAAGACCCTTGTGCACTCGCAAGTTTTAATTCTTATTGAAACTAAATTATTATAAATTCTGGTAGATAACAACGACTAGTAAACCGGGAATAGTAAATCTTAGGTCGGCCAGACGTTCATATGAAATCGGTAGGTCTGTCAGTGGATGACTTCGTAGAGTATTCCTTTATTTATGTTTATGTTTTAGTATGAGGAAGTTTTAGGTTTGCAGAAAACATCACATTGACTTTGTATGTGTAGAATAACACAAACTGTTGCTGAAGTTGTTTCTTAACTATATGTCACCTTGACGTAAATTGTTTAACAGTAAAGGTTTCATTGTAAGTGATTTGCAATCTTATTGGTTCAGTATTACACTAGAAAGGAACAACTGATGTCAGCAAAAGAAACAGACGTGCAATAAAATAAGGGATTAGCAAAATAGAAATCCTTTTGAAATGTTAGATACAGACTTGCTAAAGATAATGCCAACTCGAAAAAGAACAAACTTAAGAGGATAAGGATGATATTCATACGAGGAAATGAAAGTACGAAATCTTGTCTGATAACAAACCATTGCCTGCGCTAGCACTCATCAATAACTTTTCTGCCTTAACACTGTGGAGCGTTGTGTTCGTAATCAAATCCATACGTTAAAAAATAATAATTAGTGCTCCAACATTATAGGTTATATGTGAACTATTGATATGATATAATTGCCATCTTACCAACTTTCTTCGGGACGTATTCGATCATTTGTGTCAATTTTATAAAATAAAATATGTTCAAAGCTCATTCTCACACACTTCATGCTACCACTATATTTTTTAGATAATTACTTAATAATGCAGACTCCCAGGAGAGCCTTCTTACCTACCATTATCCTTAGCCCAAATATTGCTTAATATGGTGCAAACGTTCACATTTAAAATATGAATTATTAGACACATAAGTTACCTATAAAATACGATTTCGTAACGACTGTCGCTTTGTTTTGTTGCAGCACTTGGACTGTGTAATCGTACTATAAATCAATATTCTGATGCCCGGGCATCCTTTGGGAATACCCCCAAACAGTAGTGTGGAACAGTAAATGTGCGAGACGCTGTAGATTCTGTAGTTCCCGATTGTCTTCATTAGCTCATTATGCTGCCAAGGAGACCTCTTTGTAGCATCTTGAACGTCGGATGAATGTCGCAACTTGTGCGATTAACCTCTGCAGAAAACCGCTACCAAAGTAATATCATATTCATAATTATGTTTATCGCGGAACTGTGATGCGTGAATGTGTGTCTATCATAACGACATTAAATAATCCAAGCTCTGGCATAACGTCAGTTCTTAAAACTGATGATGTAAATAAAAAACAACTCGTGATTCTTCCTTGTGTAAAGCACGAATTCTTTCATGTATTCTTTTATGCATTCTTGAATGCGTTCATAGTTGTGCTTTACTACGTATTCCTGTATGCGTTATAGTCTCAAAGAAATCAGAATTGGCCTCATTTATGCCTATGAATGCGTTAACAATGCAGGAGGCTGAGAAAGCTTCACTAAATAATGTACAGTAGTTCCCGAGCAGTTAAGACGGTAAATAAATGGACCATCAGTATTATGATAAAGCTTTATTATTATAAGGTAGTGAGACACAAGAGTCATCGTCTCTAGAAAAAATCTGTTATATTTGAATTTATGGTTGAAATTCAACAATCGGCTCGTCTAAGAATTCTATTTCCACGCGTATGGATTAAATTGTAGCGAACCTGAAGTTTTAAGAAACATAAAAGCATATAAGTACTCAAAGTAAGGTTCAAAATATCGTAGGTGTGACATCCATATTAAAAGTGGTCAATGCATGTTGAGTTATCTTAGAAAATGTATAAATTTACGGAAGAGAAGTAGATGCCCCATAATCTTACTCGCTTTGCATCCAGACATCATTTGATCAGTAAAGCCTCTTTCCTGAAAAGAATATGAAAGAAAGCTCTAAACGTTTTAATAATGATAATTACAGAGCATTTAACATTAATTTTTCTTGAAATGGAAGTATAAGTGCTGGGCATAGGTGCCACAAAGAAGTCAAAACTTCTGAAAGTATGTGAATGACTATTTTGATGACCGCTTATAAGAAATTGCAAAAATCACATCAGTTGTTAGTAATGCAATTAAGACAGTGGAACAGAATTAGGAAACCTTGGGTCTTAAAGCAAATCAAAGATGACTAGATAAAGCAGAAATCCATATAAGGTACTCGGTGTTTCTTAGGCATACTCAAAAGGCTATTTCACACCAGAGAAAAGGCTTAGTAAATATCCATCTAATATAAGTTTTTATTTTCCTGTCAACCCTTAGCTATATGTTCTACATTGAACGTATATAACACCAGTTCTTATAAGGAGATTAGCAGTGAAATCCCATACGATTAAGGAATAAAAGGAAACGTCAGTTTTCAGTTCTTTAGTAAACTTCGGTGCCTTAAGGACTGTGTACATAGGGGTGATAAAGGCTGAACTCTCTCCGCTAAACTTAGAGTCACACCTTGATAACCTTCAAAGTAAGTCTACTTAGTAATATGTTTAACACATTTCTTTTGGTGAGGAAACAATCAATGATATGAGATAGTGGGAATGAGCTTGCTTTTATTCTGGTGTTGTTTCTGTCTTGTGTTGTGTACAGAAATAGATCCAGCCATCAGGTTTCCCTGCAAGTACCCAGATGGGCTCATATTTAAAGGTCTGGACGGAATGATACCATTTTCCAACCTATATTCAGTCAGTTTGCCCAAGAGTTATTGTTATGCGGTCAGATTCGGTACGCACGCTGACGGATGGGTCTCGCTTCTGCCACATCCACGTTAATTTATTTTTTGTAATTTATTTAATTGATTTAATTTATTTTTTTCTTTTCTAGTAAGCGTGATCTCTTCTTCCTGTATTTCCGTTTACGTTCTTTTACTTTCTAATGAGCACCATATTCTTTGGAAGCTGGAATTTCAAGTCATTGACTCCTGTGGGCTTGTTCCATATGAGTAGGGTTCATCTTTTGAATAATAATGATAATAATCATGCATGATGGCATTATTCCATCATGGAACATACGGAAATAGACTCATGTGGGTTTACTTGGTCATGGACATCTTATCTATGCTTGCATGTTTAGTACTAGATTTTTTTTTTTTTTTGCAAAATTCCTTAAATACGTGGAATTTTTGTGGATATTCCTATTGTGGCATCTTGCTTAAACTAGATGTTGCTCTTTCTTTTCTGTTGTCACTCATATTTCGGGTCGTCCTCTCCACCTTTTTATAGTGGCCCTTTTCACTTCATTTTTATTCATTTTTTTCGTTTTTTCTACGACACCGTGTCTGTGTGAACTGGGCTGTGGTCATTTGCAAGGGAGCCATTTCAAAGGCAATTCCTGACTACTACTACTACTACTACTACTACTACTACTACTACTACTACTACTACTACTACTACTATCTTGCCTACCAAATAAGGGGACCCAGGTTCGACTGATGTCGAGGATACGTAGATGAGCATATTCTAGTAAGGATCCACCGTTGATCTAAGTAGTGATTGAGACAGAAACTCAGTAACGGGAAAACACACACAGCGAAAGATTCAGGAGTATAAAGACTTTAAGAATGTTGACAACAAAAATAAAAAAAAACAAAGCAATGAAAATAACTTATAAGCATAGTTGAAACATTTTATCTGGTTTTAAAAGACTGCTTAAGCTACTCTGAGTCAGGACTTGTTTAAAGGAAAACGTATTCATCTTTTTTTTCGTAGGGTGGAAATTGACGGTAATGAGTGTACTAGTAAGATGACTTAGCGTGAGTAGGATTATAATCTTTTTATTATTTCAAAGCCGGTATAAACAAATTAAGTACAAGAGGAGTGCAGCGCACAATTGAAATGATTATGTGTTTTGGTTGTTAATATTTTAGCTTTGTTTATGTAATCGTGTAACTGTTTTGCTCTGAAACATCGAAGTTAGTTTAATTACCAATTATTGCGGAGCAGTTGGCAACAACAACTAAGTTGGTTATTAATGGTTTACGGTTTTTTTTCTGTTTTAATGATGTATCACTGGAAGAGCTACAGGTAGTAATGATGTCAGACACATACACACACACACATTATATATATATAATATACATAAAAGTGAATGTTTGTATATTTGTTTGTCCACTATGGAAATCCAAACTGCTTGACAGACCCAGACAAAATTTTGCACACGGCCTCTTTGTCACCCGAGAAAGGTTTTTAACTCAAAATCAAACCCCTACCCCGTGACAGACATACAAACATAGACAAAACAAATGAAATTTTCGTTTTTACATCACCTTTTCCCTCGGTTTTCTGGGTTTTTTCTCATTTTTCACCGGATGCTTCACTTTTCTTCTGGCGCTACCAGAAGTATGATTAACCTACAACGATAAATTCCCTTAAATATCAGTTTTTGATCAGAATTTACGTGAATTTTGATCATAATTTATGATAATAATTAATATAATTGTTTATTACCTCGATAAAATCTACATTGAAAACCTAAATCGATAATTTCTTTCAGTAGTAAGTGAAGCTGAGTCCGCGCATGCCTAGTAGTGGCTTAACGCAACGGTTTCAGGCAGCAGAAACCACCATTTGCCCCACCCGTTCATACATATGGTTGAAGATGTTATATGATACAATTCCCTTCTTGCGCACAGTGTTAAAATTGTCCTACACACGACTCTGTGTCATTTATCACATGATCACCAACATCATTTAAGAAGAACAACACGTTGTTGGCTGTGCTGGAATAATCGAAATATCTCCTTGGACACTCCAGTGGTTGGAATTAATTATCGTGCTAATTGGCAAAAAATTTCACTGTATATGGAAGATAAGTTTATTTTCACGTTGCTTGGTACTGATTACCTGGAGGATAATGACTGAAAATTCTAGATTAAAACCTTACAGGAATGTAGATCATTACGTTTGGAAATCTTTTCCGAAAGGCACATGGAGGTTAAATGCATTAAATGCAAATAGGGGTTTAAGAAATGGCAACTACTGCACTTCGAGTAACTCGAAATGCTCACAGCCTACACGACACGTCAATTCATACCTTTTGCTGATGTAATAATACATAGTAAGGAATAGTATTCCCACCATTTAGGAAAATAAAACCGTTTGTGGTTATATATTAGAATGATATATATTCATTTTTATCTTTTATCATCGCATATTTTATAATCAAAACAGTAAATACCGATTGCCTAACATTCCTCCAAGAAGGGAAAGATTTTGTTTGATTCATGATGTCACAAATATCAGAATCAGAGCTTTTATTAGTCTTTTTTTTACTGTCATAACACTAAAATTGTGGAACAGCCTTTCAGGCAGCGTTAGTATAATATATTAGTTTTTACCTTTTACGTTTTTGTTTATTTTTGTATATTTCTATGGCAGTTGATCACCTGCCATTTATTTCATTTGACGGTCTTCTCACTGTTCTACATTTTTTGTTTTTTCGCAACAGTGAATCTTTTAGGTTTCTTCCATATGATTTTTTCCACATTTTCAGCTAATAAATAGCAGTGTCCATTAGTGGAATGTCCCCACCACCTCCTTTTTCCCAGCTTTAGGTCATGGGAATTTATATCCTGTCTGACTCCTCTGTCCTTAATTTATCTTTCTTTAATTTTTTTGAGAGCTTCATTCTCCCTCAGTCGTGTGTGATGCAGTTATCCCGTAATGCCAGGGAACTCACTCGAAAGTCGTAGCACAAGTCAGTTATCAGGCTTTCTTTTTTCAAGGACAGTTGCATCACTGTTCCTTAGGACCAGTGGTTGATAACTGTGTTGATAACTCCACATTGGGTAAAAGAACTCAGTAGATTTCTAAGGCTTCCAAACGTATTGCCTCGCCACGTAACACAGCTTCACATTCCCAAAATATATATGTAGAATTTGCAGTTTTGTTATCATCACATTTTTGTCTAGTGGAATATACTTTTTGAGATGTGGAAAGAGCCTTTTAAATGTACTTGTCATCACGGCAGCATTATTCTGAGGTATTTTGGAGTTGTTTACTTAGCGGAGAACTTTTTCAATATCTAAAAAGGCTCTACGCTTACAAAGTTGTCTCTAAAGTTATATTAAATTTGAATTGATAATTTCTTCAGTTCTCAAACTGGAGCGAGTCTGAATGAATGCCCCTTTGTTCCGGTTGAGTATTCTTGACATTTTCCCGATTTTCTTGTGGCGGATATAAATGCTTCACACTGGCTAAATGCTCCTATAAATGCTTCGCACTTGCTAAATGCTCCTATAAATGCTTCACACTTGCTAAATGCTCCTGTAAATGCTTCACACTTGCTAAATCTCCTATAAATGCTTCACACTTGCTAAATGCTCCTGTAAATGCTTCACACTTGCTAAATGCTCCTGTAAATGCTTCACACTTGCTAAATGCTCCTGTAAATGCTTCACACTTGCTAAATCTCCTATAAATGCTTCACACTTGCTAAATGCTCCTGTAAATGCTTCACACTTGCTAAATGCTCCTATAAATGCTTCACACTTGCTAAATGCTCCTATAAATGCTTCACACTTGCTAAATGTTCCTGTAAATTCTTCACACTTGCTAAATGCTCCTATAAATGCTTCACACTTGCTAAATGCTCCTATAAAACTATTTTCATCCCTAGCCTCTTTATCCTTCATCTATAAAAATTAGGGTTTGGAATGAGTAATTGCCCAAGAAACTATAAGAGTTCTTACCAACTTATTCTCAGGGCCATATTATATATATATATATATATATATATATATATATATATATATATATATATATATATATATATATATATATATATATATATATATATGTGTGTGTGTGTGTGTAATGGAACTAATCAACACATGAGCAAGTGTTTCACAGAAATAAGTTTTTGACTAACTTCGAGATCGAACCCCAGTCTCTCAGATGAAAGGCCAGGATGCTACCAGTAACCTGTGTGGGTCAGTTGGTAGCACCCTGGTCTTTCATTTGAGACTGGTGTTCGTTCCCGATGTGAGCAAAAAATTTATTATATATATATATATATATATATATATATATATATATATATATATATATATATATATATATATATATATATAATATATTTATGTGTTTGTGTGTATCTTGAATAAACAACTGTGCCGACTCTTTTATAAACACACCTTTATAGCGTGGCAAGGGACACAATGAATAAACTGGAATTTTTTTTTCTGTTAGACGGTACCTTTGTTTATCTAACCTTCCACGAAACATGCCGAGAGCTAATATCCAAACTCGCTGGAAAGGAGCCACACGAAACCCTTCTCTTTGTAATGCTGATAACGCATTTAAGGTTCTTGACTAATTGTTGCATGTTACAGATGAGAATTATTGTTCCGTTCACCAGAATTGTATGATATAGTGAATCGCTGATGAAATGATTGCTGCTAAAAGTGTTCTTGGAAATGATGTTATAGTCTCAACTTTTTGTTGTCTATGGTAATTTTTGTTTTATAATGTTATATATTGTTAATTATGACTTTTGAATGATTCTCGTTCTTTTACTGATGGCTCTTACTGTATGTTAAGCTGCTTATAAGCAGCATTTCCGCTATATACTGTAGGTATTACAGAATGGAAGACATAAGATGGGAATTGTTCATATTAGCCACATGCCCGATTTCCACCTATTATTGTAAGTTAGCCAACCTTCAAGAATTTTTTTTAGCGAGGCCTTACATTATTTCTGTTTTTTTTTTTTTTTGCCTCATAATCGCCTTACTGTGACTGAATCAACTTAATGGTGTGTTAACATCCACTGGATAAATGCGTAACCATTTCCAGAACAAAAATAAGTCATCATGAAGAGAAAAGCTATGTACAGAGGAAATATTTTTATCAAGTTAAACCTACTAGCAAAGTAAGATTAGCCTTTTTTTATATACTAAGATTTTTCTATATCTTTCCCTCCAGCTTTAATATATTCCTGTATTTCCCGCATTTGTTTAGTCTACATTGATTTTTACGTATCATAATGAATTCAGGTTGTTTTAATGAGTATTTTTCAAGAGAGGAAGGTGGTTAACGTTATTAGATACCATATTTACCTGATAGTTTTGGAGCACTGATGAAAAGCATGCGTATTTAAATATATCGGATTTGTTATGAGGAATTTTATGGTAGTTTCGTATTATGGTCTGCCTTCGGTACTCTAGTCTCTAGCCTCTTCTGATTCGTAATTGCAGTCTTCTTAATTAATTAAAACGCCAATATCATCCCTCAACTACTCTATAATACCCTCCTTATTATTGTCTGTGTTAAATGTCGTCAGTTACTCATGTTTCACTTTCCTGTACAAATATCAAAAGGAGAAGAGTATGGTACTTTTTTAATGCATTTTCATCGTTGAAATTTGTAGATCTAGAGGAATTGGTTCCAAAGATGAAAAGAGCATACGTTCTTTTTTTTTTCCTTCGCTCTTTTTGTTGAAATTCATTTGTTTTTAAGTTTTGATTAGGAAATGTTCGATAAGTTGGCTTTTTCCTTCTTTCTCTTTTATACCTATTGACATTTTTTAAATATTCCTTTTCTTTCGCATTTCAAGGCGTTACGCTTTTTGACCCTTGTTCGTAATAAAACATAGCTTGTTCAAGAACATTATTTTTTTCAAAGGTATTGCTGTTATCATTATTGTTACCCTTGCCAAAGAGGTTATGTTTTCGGTTAATTTCATTTCTTTGCTTTTTTTTTTATTCACGCGTTTTCCAGCAGAATTAGACAAAAATATGTGTGTGGGCTTTTACGATAATTTTACCAGAAAGTGGGCCCTGTGACTGACAGAACGACTTTACATTTTGACAAGGAAAAGTTAATTTTGTGAGGAGGGAACCTTTTTGGTTCATTGCCCAGGATTATTTCAAATGGCCCAGTCGCAAGAAACCGCGTACCTATATGCACTCTCCGGATGCCTCTGAATGATGCCATTATGTTTGGTAACATTGTTTTCTTTTCTGGCATAAAATTTCGTCTTGGATTCTATTTTCATAATAGATATTTTGGGATTATATCCATTTGTGTTGCATTTATTCTGTTGTCTCTAACAAGTTCATCATTCCTGAAAGTCTTCCCCCGGAGAGCTGGTTTTTCTTCATTGCCATGATTGTGTAACGTCCTCTCGTTTCCTCTTTAGAAACTTGACCAATCCCAATTACGTGCACTTCGTGGCACAGATCTGCAAAATATTAAAAAAGGAAGCTTATAAGCACTATTTTTTATAAGAGAAAGACTTAAAAAGGGAAGGCGGATTCAGGAAAGAGGTATTAGAAAAGAGAGGCACCCAGGACGACAGAAAGTGCCAGATAGAGGTGAGTGGCACAGTTTGTGTGGGGGTATTCTATTTTTTTCTGGTAAGCCTTCTGTTTAGATGAATGAAGGGGTTAAAGTTGTGGAAGTTTTCTGCACCGAATCCCATCCACGATTCAGTAGCTTAAGTGAAAAATGCAGTAGTTATTGACGTAAAGATATATCAGAAGAACTGGTAAGACATGCCCACACATCAACTAGCGCAAAGGGCGAGTTTATGCAACCTCGCATGTACTCGTATGCAGCTTAGTAAAATTGCATATGTAAATTTATAAATTCCTTAGTTTAGTTTGCATGATAAATTACGGAGTATTTTATGTAGTAGAATACTTTCCAGACCCAGAAGAACTTTATGATATAATATGATTTAATCATCTTGCGTCGATATTTTTGAATTTGCATCAAATATCCTTAAATTTATCATGTATAAAAAACATTAATTTCTTCAACACTAGTAATCTAAAAATCTCTATCACTATTCACAATCCTTCTATGATTATTCAGAATAATTCTCGCATTTTCTATGTTCCAGTTTTCTATGATCGTTGCCATTCTTAATTTTACCTTATTCCTGTGGAATATCCTTGTTTATCCAAATTACAGTAATACCTTTCGAGTATATTCCACACGGAAAGGTATCCAAATAAATGAACACCATATGCAAATTCCCTTATTCCAGTGATGCACTGACTACATTTCAAAACAATATCTTCATTCGATAGTCCAATAGCATTTTTTACTGACTCTAAGAAATAAGTCAGAATTAATCCAGTATCATTTTGAGACCACAATTACCAAGATTATTTTACTTTGCATTTAAATCACCTGAAAAAGTGCATCAAGATCTCTAAAAACTGTATGTAAATGTTAACAATATATATTTCTGCATCCTGCAACGTGACTTTGATAGACCAAAATTCCATGATATTCATTCTGCCAGCCAAATGAATGATAGAACATCAAGTATATCAGCCATTTTGAGAAATGTTCCTTTAAAAACTACGCACAGAAAAAAAGGGCGTTTTTTTGGATTTTCTGTGCTTTCTGTAACCGTATCTAAGACATTTGCAAGGACACCCACCAGTTTTTCTTAAAGTCTGTTCTAATGTCAGAAATGTCCACCTTTTTTTACACATATTATCATCCAGCAGCCTCTACTTCCACATTAATTACAGCATTCTTAATAGCTTTTTTATTAGCATATTCATTACTTAGTTAATATACATTACTTAGGATATTCTTGGCACTTTGTAAAGCCTCTTGAAGTTCATCAGTGTCTTTAACTAATTCCTATTAAAATAATTAAATGGGGCGAGTGTGTTCTCCCGTGATATACAGATAATTGTTTTTTTTTTTATTCTACAGTTCCATCGCTTTTTCCAGATGTTAGTACAGATTACTCTTACCTCATCATTTCTAATGTTATTAAAACCATTCACTTGTTTTCAGAACAGACTTTATTGCACAGATCTAACCTTTTTGACCTTCGGGAGAATACCCACGAGAATCACCACAGTTACATCTAGTTCAATTTTACTGTTTATATCCCCTAATTTCACCACCGCACACATTTTGGACTCGTATAATTTTTCCATAGCAGCAGCAACGATGCTCATCAAGACACTTCCAGGCTATATGACCCCACTTACAGCGTTTATAACATATTTCAGGATTTTGCGTATAACTAAGACATTCTAATAAATACTTTTTCAATTAACTGAAGCTCAGGCAATTACCAGTAGTCTTCGTCTCTCGGCGTTTTGACCAAATAATTTGTACATTTGCAAATACATCCTCAGGGTCCAGGAATATTGGCTGGTAAAAAGTAATTAGTATTGGCCATTCACCGTATGATTCCACCGGCCCTTCCTTAGCAAGTCCTATCGTCGTTGGAATACCAACTGCTAACTTTTCCTTTACCGTTAATATAGGGGAGGTTGCTCGTTCCTTAAAGAACCTTAAATTCAGAATGAAAGTTAAAGAGGCGAACCATGATGAGGAAACCCATTTAATTTCTGGAATGGTAAAGACAGGGCTTCTTTCGGGTTCACAGATAAAAGGGAGTAAATCAAAGGCTTTTGCCTTTCATTTTCCTTCTCTTTAACTGCAGCTGCTGAAACTACGGCCGCGTTCCTTGTACCATAAAGAGCGTTCCTAACTTTCTTGTTTTCAACCGTTATGAAAGGTCTTTTTTTCTCCTCTGCTGCTAGACATTTTTAAATTCTTTCTTAATTCGGCTGCATCACAGAGATCAGAACAGGGCCTCCAGTATTTTCGTCCGTAACCCTTGAGTAATTCAATAAGGGATGACTCGAATATTTGTTTGGAAACAGACCAATTTGTCCGTACTCTCCATCGTCCTTCTTTCTTTGGGAGCCACTTTTTGTTATACACATACGCACACATACATACTTATATATATATATATATATATATATATATATATATATATATATATATATATATATATATATATCGTGATGTGATAAATAGTAATAGTAATAGTCATATATATATATATATATATATATATATATATATATATATATACATACACGTATATACATTTTATATATATACACATGTATATACGTATATATATATATTGTATATATATATACATACATACATACATACAATACATACATACATACATATATATATGTATGAGAGAGAAAGAGAGAGAGATAAACTAAGCTGCTAAGATTTGATATTTCATTAAAATTCTGTTGTAAAAATCTGATTCTCCTATATGAATGATTTTCTCCGGAGGGGTTCATAGAGTCTGTTTTATTTATATTTTCTGAATTTTAGAGGTTGTCCCTTGCCATATAGACATCGGAACGCCGAATTAGAAACTAAACTGATACGGTCACAGAAGACGGGAACGTGAGGCAACTGTCACGACTCGCAATATTCTCCGCGTTTTCAGTCAAGCAGTGGCTGTGAGTCACCTATTTATTTACCTCGGTGCTTTTAAGGTAACGTCTCAAGGCTACCAAATGCTGGGTTTCTGTTGTTGAATGGAAGCTGTGTGTTACGTGGAAGTGAGTGTGAGCAACAAAAATAAAACGCTCAACTTGTGAAACAGCATATAATGCTGTATGAAACTCTCGATGTGCTGCAGTATGAAACTCTCAGCCACGACCGGGCAGCGCTCAGCTGCTCCCCAGATGCGGTTAAGTGAAGATGCGTCGGTGGCTGGCACATCTAGCGGTGCCAGACACACGATCCATGGCTAACCTTAACCTTAAATAAAATAAAAACTGCTGAGGCTAGAGGGCTGCAATTTGGTAAGTTTCATGATGGGAGGGTGGATGATGAACATACCAATTTGCAGCCCTCTAGCCTTAGTAGTCCTTAAGATCTGAGGGCGGACAGAAAAGTGCGGACGGACAGACAAAGCCATCTCAATAGTTTTCTTTCACAGAAAGCTAAAAAGAGGAAGCAAATCGTTATTTGTAACTAAGATCATTGGAAGTTTCGACTGGTGATGTTCTTGGAAGCTAATAAAGGGTAGACATCTCATAATGAAAGGAAAATGCTGTATTTTAATCCTGACTCTCTTGTTGTTAAGACATGCATCCAGACTGTACATTGTCATTGACGATGCTGCAGCTGCCTTTTGTGCTGAAGGAACTAAGATTTCGTAAGGATTGCCAGACCAGACTCTGCTGGCTCGAAGAAACTTTTATATTGGAGTTAATGACCTTCCTTTCTTAGGTGACATATGGTTTCTTAAATTAAGTTAATTTCCGGACATCAGAAGTTGGGAAATTACTGCCCAACTATGCATGCGACGAAGAGGCAATCCTGACCCCAGCCGGAGGAAAGCATTCATAGGAAATTCCCTAAGTTTTTAGTTTTCTGTAAAAGAAAACTATTGTGCTGGCTTTGTCTGTCTGTCCGTCCCCATATCTTAAAAACTACTGAGTCTAGAGGGCTGCAAATTGGTATGTTGATCATTCACCCTCCAGTCATCAAACATACCACATTGCAGGTAGTTTTTATTTGATTAAAGTTAAAGTTAGCCATAATCGTGCATCTGGCAACGATATAGGACAAGCCGCCTTCGGCCCTTGGTTAAACTTTCATGGGCTGCGGCTCATACAACATTATACCGAGACCACCGAAGGATAGATCTATTTTCATTGGTCTTGATTATACGATGTACAGAAAACTCGATTACGCCGAAGAAACTACGGCGCATATTTTACTTGTTTATTCTTAACTTCACGAAGTTTTCGGACTCTCTCTCTCTCTCTCTCTCTCTCTCTCTCTCTCTCTCTCTCTCTCTCTCTCTCTCTCTCTCTCTCTCTCTCTCTCTCTCTCATACACACGCGCGCGCGCACACACACATACTGCGCATAGGTTTACCATTTATTTGTGTAATAAAGTTCATGATCATGCTACTGAAACAAAAAAGTCCATAAAGTTTAAGCAAGGGTGAATAAGTAATAAGTATTAAAATAAGTTATGTACCGAAGAATAAAAGACTGCATTCATTCATCTGTGAGTGTTTTTCTCTTTTTCTTGGGGCTTGAATATTTCATGTATGCCATGGAAATAGTAACACCTTATTTTTTCTGATTTAAGGTTATATTTATTATTTACTTTGCTGAAAATAAATTTTAAAGAATCAGGTAAATCTGTTTTGGTAGGGTCAAGTTAAAATTTAAAAGATTTAAAGGAAAATATGGAATGGCTATATTAGAGAGTGATTTGAAATCCTATTGATTTGTTCTTCCTTTATTTTTATTATTATAACGATTCAAATTTAATGAAATTCGCTCTGCTGGATATTGGAAGATGTCCTCATTAACTTTGACGTCAGTGTCTAACTCACTGTTTCTAGGTTGTAAGCTGTCTTTTATTTCAGTAATTCCGACAGTGAAATAAAATTTTTATCAGATTTATCTTTTTGTTATTGCTTTACTCAGTCTTCCGTCGATGGCAGTTTGAACATTTTGCATCCAAAAGATTTCTTCCGTATGCCCTAAAACTATTTTCATATCCATTATTAAAAAAAAAAAAGTGTAATCATATATTTTTTCGACGTCACAGTTACTTTCACTTACAAATATTTATTCCCCATCACCACCATCTATTCACGTGCTTTTCGAAGAATAGAAGTTATGATTTCAGTGACTAGACCATTTAGTCTTGTGACAAGGTCTTTCAGTTCGAATGAAAAATGGACTTAGGATCGGATTTTGTTAAGGGAATTATCAAACACCCCAAATATCTGTGATTGATAAGTCCGGAATTGAACCGAAAGTCAAATACAGAGCGAAGGATAAAGCCTTTTTCTATGTAAATACCAATAAGACAGACTTCGAATGTTCTTGTTTAGCCCATTACTGAAGAAACGGGAGAAAGGAAGACGAATGATGCTCCGTGGGGCTTAAACTCAGAGGAAGTAATCGACTTCTTCTAAAAGGTGAAAGTTTGTAGGAACTACGAATTTCAAAGAAATGTTGTGAAAGGTAATGACTTTAGAGAAAGGAAGGGAAATAGAGAGAAATATAGATCTGCATATGGAGATGACGTTTTACAGGTTAATGATAGATCTGAATGAATGTAAGAGCTGTTGACTAGACGTTTCAAAACAAAAGTCTCTGAGAACATGCATGTTTCGTGTAGCTAGTAGCTATTCGCACGTGACCCTATGTATCACCAAACAGTTGCTGAGGACCAGTGATGAAACCAGGGTAAATAAAAAAAAAAAAAAAAAAACGTTCAGTGTAAGTGTCTTTGCTTCTATAAGATGATAGCATGTTAAAATTCAAACTATGTGCGAAAAATACAATACAAATTGTTTCATAAGCTGTCCTTGCAACACAGATCACAACTGATAACGAATTAGGAAGGTTCCTGGATATCGAGAAATCTCGACGACTCTCTCTCTCTCTCTCTCTCTCTCTCTCTCTCTCTCTCTCTCTCTCTCTCTCTCTCTCTCTCTCTCTCTCTCTCTCTCTCTTGTGCGAGACTACGACTACAGGCCAGAACCTTATGGGATATCGCAAACAACACAGATCTGCCTCCATATCAAATACATCCGAATAC
>JANJGK010000021.1:12903805-12928805 GCA_039081455.1 Macrobrachium rosenbergii | reverse complement strand
TTTTTAAGCTTTCCCTGGGCGTCATTTTATATCAGAAATCTCCGGTACCAGCCTCATATAAATAAGCTCGAAGTAAGGAAAATAATTAAACTTATTAACTGTTTTGTTAATGGGGAATTCGTGGAAATTTACCAGCATTGTCTTATTAGCGAAGGAAGTTTTTAAAAAGCCTTATCTTGTTTAATCTGTATACAAAGAATATATTCGTGAAATATGCTCATGATGTGATTGCTTTACAATAAGTTGATAAGGGCACACTGACTGCTTAATAATTAATTTAAAATGTATATTTACCTCCCACATTTTCCATAAAAGAATTGAAACAATTAAATAATGCGCCGAAGTTTCTTCGGTGCAATCGAGTTTTCTGCACAGCGTATAATCAAGGCTACCCAAAATAGATCTATTTTTCGGCGGTCTCAGTATAATGCTGTGTGAGCCGCGGCCCATGAAACTTCAACCACGACCCGGTAATGGCATATCCTACATCGTTGACTAAAGCACGATTATGGCTAACTTTAACCTTAAATAAAATAAAAACTACTGAGGCTAGAGGGCTACAATTTGGTATGCTTGATGATTGGAGGGTGGATGGTCAATATACCAATTTGCAGCCCTCTAGCCTCGGTAGTTTTTAAGATCTGAGGGCGGACAGAAACAAGTGCGGACGGACAGGGACAAAGCCATCTCAATATTTTTCTTTTTACAGAAAACTAAAACTATCTAAATATTCAACTTGCTGACATCCTCCAATTATGCAGCTTAATAATTCAGTGCTATCGACTTTTGCATGGGCGGTAGACCAAAAAATGTGCAGTGTGGTCTGAGCTAGGATAAAAGCAGCCACGGTAAATATATGACAGAAAAATTTAGTGAATAATTGTAATATTAAGAACAAAACTCCACGTTTCAGTTACCCATTACTACAAAAGACTGGCAGAGACCTAATAACGTAATGAACATTTTCGGGCCATCCCATAGCCTATTTCTATAAAGACATCTGCAAGGAACGTGAATGAATCTGGAGCGAGAATGTTTCAATACTCTATGATGTCCTCACAACACCCATTTATCCAAATACATCATTCTAATCAGAGTAATTATTTTTTTTGACAAATCACCGTCTGAACGTAGTCGGTGTTTAAGAAAACTACAGGGCCGACCAACCAGATTTATTGAATGCTATAAATTTCTTCTTTACTAAAGACTGCTAGCGGTAACATCTTTCCCATTTTCATTGTGGGAATTTCCTCAAGAAAAGAAAATCGAGATTGAAGAATTCCTTCCCATATTTTGCCCCCCGCATGGCCATTCGTAGTATGATTTACGTCTTATGAATGGGTATTGCACACAGGAAGGCTCTGTTGTATAGAGAACGTATGGGCAAAGGCTTTTAATACAAAGAAAGTAAGGCTGCCGCAGTTAGCAATACCTAAACATGTATAAATTTCCCAAAGCCATTGAAAAAGGAATAAAAAAGAAAAGGAAAGGCTGTTCCACTGTAAGTATTATATGAAAAAAAGATTCTCTTTTATTCTCTTAATACCAATATGATGCTGAATTTCCATTATCTTTCAAGCACATCAGCCAACGATTAATTTCTTTGCATTCAAAACAGCTCTGACTATTTTTGTCAGCCTGTCTATATCTTCCACCGTTTTTAGGGTTTAAGTAAGCCGTGAAAAAGGGGAAGACATACAGACAGACTCAAAAATACTAATTGGAACTGTATCATAACCAGAGATCATAAATGTTCAGTGTGCAGTTGGAGCTAAGAAGGAAGCAGCCGTGACAAACCTGTTACATAGAAAAATTTCGTAAAGTACTGTAGTTCCAACATTAGGAACGTGTATATAATTTTGTTACCATAAATTGCACATTCAGTTACTCATTACTACAAAAGAGTGACAAAGGCCTAATATCAATGATTATTTTCTGGCGTTCCATATACTATTTATTGCTTGAAAGCATCAGAAGGAATAGAATGAATCTGAAGCAACAATATTTCAAAATTCTGTGATTTGTTCTCAACTTACCCATTATCTAAATATATCGCTCATTTACGATTACTCACTTTTTTGTGACAATATTAGTCTGACCAAACTAACAAGCTGACCAAACAGATTTAATGAATGATATAAATCTTTTTATCCCCAAAATACTGCTATTGGTAACATCTTTCATATTTTCACTCTGGAATTTCTAAAAAAAAAAATAAATAAATAGATAAATGTACAAAAAATCCTTCCTCTTGGCTGTCTCATAAATTGCCCTCGCATGGCCATTCTTTGCAAGATTTATGTCTTTATGAAGGAGTGTCGCATTTCAGAATGCTCTGTTGCATAGAGAGAGAGAATATGGGCAACAAGCTTTCAGTTGAAGAAAATAAGCCTATCGCAGTTGGGGAATACCTGACTATATAGAAAAATCATATAAACATCAAATTACCAAAGCGATTAAAAAAAGGTGATAAAGAAAAGAGAAACGAGTATAATCATCCGAAAATTGAATGGCTGTTACGCAAGAAGTATTACAAGAAAAAAGACCTTCCCTTTCATTCCTTTTAATACGAATCTGCTTCTGAATTTCCATTATCTTTCAGGCATATCAGTCGCCGCTTAACTTCATTACGTTCCATTAAAACTTACACATTAAACTTATACATCGACCTTCGTAAAAAATATTTATTCTCATTATTTTCTCTCTCTCTCTCTCTCTCTCTCTCTTGCCGTCAGAAGTATTTCTTCTCTCTCTCTCTCTCTCTCTCTCTCTCTCTTCAGACTCATCCAAGTGGACCCCTATCATCGTACCCGCATCACCATTCCACCCAAGTACTGCCCAACATATGTTTCATACATCTCCTCTGTCCTACCTACTTTTGATAAACACTCTCCAGAACACCTGTATAATTCTTTGGTAAAAGCTACCCATGACTTCTATCAACTATATATTGTCAGACCTCACATTAAAAGTCATCTTGTTGCCCATGCGTGGACCTTGGATCAACGCATTAAGCAAGCAGAGAGAGTTGCGGCCGATGCTGGCCTTGCCTTTCAGACACAACCGACACCCAATCATCTACTTCAATATCAGCAGGCGAGGGATGATTTAGGTTGCTCTCCAGAAGTGTGTCTACACTGAGTCATGGTATAAATACACTGACCTAATTAACCACCAGACTAGCGTTGGGACCATGTGGCATCTCATCGAAAGGACTGTCAAGAAAAAAACCACATGTGCACTTCATCACAGTCCACAAGCATATGCCCAGGATCTCATCACTACTTGGGTCAACCCAGTCACGGTCCAGTAATCTCCCTGTAACAAATCCAGGAAGCACTTTCTTCCCAGAGCAACTTATGCAACCTTCGACTGATGGCTGCGTTGTTGGAATCAGACGAGGAGGACAAAGAGCTGATCACCGAGGATGAGCTGCGACGCGCTGTTATGGGAAATAAGAATTCTGCTCCTGGAGATGATGGCCTTACTTATCAAGTGCTTCGTCTCCTCCAGAAGGTTCCTGGAAATCCTCTTCTACAATTGTATAATCTTTGCTACCAACATGGATATGTACCTGCTGCCTGGATCATTAGCACAATTATTCCCTATCCCAAAGCCTGGAACTGATAAATACCGGCCTATCTCCCTCACCTCATGTTTTAGTAAAGTATTTGAGCGTATATTACTAACCAGGCTAATGCACCGGTTACAAGGAAAACTCTCTCCCCATTTGTATGGCTTTCTTCCACAGAGAGTACTCATCACTGTTTAGCTGAACTCTACTCCCGATTGTCCCCCAACAGTGTAGTTGCCTTCCTTGACCTCAAAAGTGCTTTTGATATAGCCAACAGGGATATAATTCTTGATCAGCTTGTCGAATTTGGTGTCAGAGGAAACCTTCTGAAGTGGATAAACGGTTATCTCAGTAACAGAAAATCACGTGTTTTCTTTAAGGGTGCGTGTAGCTCCTATGAAAATTTTGAGCGTGGCACACTCAGGGCGGTGTATTGAGCCCTTTTCTTTTAGTATTCTTATGCACCGTGTACTGTCTCTCCTCCCTGCTATCCCTGGAACCACTGTAACCTGCTATGCTGATGATGTCTGCATCCACTCCACTACCCCTCAAGACCTTCAGCGTGTCCTTCAAGAATTCTACAGGTCCTGTACCTCCTGTGGCTTCATACTCTCCCAGAAAAAAAGCAGAATCTTCTCTGCCCGGAATCTCCGAGACCTGCCAGTGTTCATTATGGGTGGGAATATTATACCTCACTGCACACAGTATACATATCTAGGTGCACCAGTCAGGGTCACCCCTGCTATACCTGCACGCCAACGAATCCACCCCATGGTGAAAAACCTTCTTGATCGACTGGAGCCTCGCTTCACTCCCATCAAGTGGCTTGCCACCAGGGCCACAGGTATATCTATCCCCGTGGCTAGAACCCTCTATATCCTCTTCCTAAGGTCAGTTGTTGACTATTTATCTCCTGCTTTAATTCAATTACCCCAGACAGGCGTTACAACCTCTAGAACAGTTCCAAAATAGAGTAATGAGGTTTATCCTAGGATGCCCTCCTTCCACTCGGATAGTCAACATGCAGACCGAACTCATGTTACCTCTATATAATAGAGAGAATTTATGCCAGTGTAACTTTGTTTTCTGTTAAATGTCTACACTCTCCACAATTTACTCCAAACTTCTCTGCTGTACTCAGAGCATCACTTGACGAAGAGGCACCAAGACCTCAACTCCGGCCAGGGGGCCATAACCTAGTTAGGGCAGTATGTGAAAATCTTCAACACCTTGATATCGGTGTACCTGAGCAAAGCAGTCATCCAAGATTTGCCACCATGGCGGGTTCCCTATTCCCTGCTGTCACTTTCACACCAACCTCTAAAGATGCCCATCCCAGTCTACAGAAGCAGTTGGTTTTGGAAACAATAGCCAAAGTGTCAATTTCAGTTCCTGCAGGACACCACATCTACGTGGACGGCTCAGTACAGGCAGATGGAAGTGCAGCATGTGCTATGTTCTCCCCCACTTTAGAATCTCCTGAGGGTGGGTGGCATGGTCGCAGGTTGCCAAACTCATCCAGTTCCGCTTATTGCGAACTTCAAGGTATATGGGATGCAGTAACCCTACTTGTTAGAAGAAATGTGAATGGATTGGTGATCTGTGACTCCAAATCTGCTCTCCAGGCACTGACATCTTCTAGGCCCAGCTGTGGCCGTGTTGTGCGAGACATATTGTGTCAACTCGCTGCTGCTTACAATGCCTCGCTTGTCTTGTCCTTCATGTGGATGCCCTCCCATATTGGGCTTGCTGGGAATGACATGGTGGACAGTCCTTGCTAAAGCTGCCTGCACGCTTGCACTTGATGACAGAAATGTTGAGCCCTCACTTCGCTGCCTAAACATAGAATATATTCAGCAGCTTTTGCCAGTACAGTACAGCATAGGGATGCAGAGAGGGGCACTAGTGTTTCCATACAACATCATGATAACTTTCTGCAGAGCCGTCACAAGTACCGCGACGTGGACTCATGGTGCGTATGCATAATGTCGTAAGTGCCAGGATAAGGTTGGGATATCGTCCTGTGTGGCAGGTTGGACAGACACTAGATATACCACATTACACCTCATGTAAACTGTGTAACCGTGCTAATGCCAATAACCTTGAACACTACTGCCTTCATTGCCACCACTGTCAGGAATCTGTTACCTCAAGAACAAAATTTACTTCAAACCTGCCAATATTTACTCAAAGATGACCACCTAGACTTAATTTTGACTCGTCATCCACACTTTTGGTGGCTGCTAAACTGTCTGTTTGCAGTTGTTGTGATAATGGAATACGATCTCATATATGTTATTTTTGTAACTGATATACTGATAATTCAATGCTGTAATTTTTTCTGTTGATTTCTGATGTACTGTAAGTAACTGCTAATATGTAACTTTGTTTGACGTCCTTTGGGCGTAATAAATTTATTAAATAATAATCTCTCTCTCTCTCTCTCTCTCTCTCTCTCTCTCTCTCCTTCTTCTTCTTTCTGGCCATCTTGATTATCTGACAGCATGTCTGCCTTTCCTCTTCTTAAGATCTGACAATTCTTGCACAGGACCGCGATTGTGGTGATCATACGGATTGTTTTTCATGGCTTCCACTCTCCGAGAATGTGTTCTACACACGCTGCTTTCTGGGAATTTAATGGTGAAGTTTATATCCGTCTTAACAGGGTTTGGAGTTAATGAAAAACAGCTTGGTGTTAATATTGTATTATCCGTGAGCTTCAGCAATTGTAAACAGAGTTATGGAAGAAGTTATTATCATCACCTTCATATTATTATTATTATTATTATTATTATTATTATTATTATTATTATTATTATTAAAACATAAGTAGCACTTATTATTATTATTATTGTTATTATTACTATTAATAATAATAATAATAATAATAATAATAATAATAATTAATAATAATAATAATAAAAACAAATTAGCTTAAGTATGGATTCGATGTTGAAATACATTTGGCATTACCGTTAACATGAGGCAACAACTATAATTAATTAATAACATTGTTTCCCCTCGGAGCAACCCACTACCAATATTTACTGTTTATTACTATTGGCTAATGAAAACAGTCTTAGAGACGAGAAATGAGCCATGTGACCAAGATTGGTTCCTCCCCTTTGGGGTAGACAGTCCTGCGCGGTCACTGATCTCACTTCGGAAGATGTAGGTTTACGGACTGAGCACAAACACCTTTTCAGAGCTGAGAGAGAGAGAGAGAGAGAGAGAGAATGAATTTAATGTGTCCTGAGTGTTGTATGAACATGCCGTTTTGCAATGAACAACTTATACCGAAATACGGAGCAATTTTAAGAAGGTATTACATGGTCGTTTGAAACAAGATCTAGGTTTGAAATTTAGCACTAAGGCAGTCGACGATAACGAGAACTAGAACAGGTTGTTAGGACAGACATTGTTTACCTCCTCTCTCTCTCTCTCTCTCTCTCTCTCTCACACACACAAGAAGTTCAAACTTTACACAAGATAAAAACTTTTTCCCCATAGTGTAGACTCTTACGGGTCTTTCGGTCTTGGATTTAGGGATATGGGTACCCTAGGAACTGCTGGTGTATTTAGTTGCTGTTTTATTTGACTACTGATAAAATATATGTATATTACATACATACATACATATATATATATATATATATATATATAGAAATCATCAACACACAATCACGTGTGGAATAGAAATAAATTTCTGACTCACGTCGGGATCGAACCCAGGTCTCTCAGGTGGAAAGCAAGGGCGCTACCCACTGGGCCATACTTGTATGGCCCAGTGGGTAGCGCCCTTGCTTTCCACCTGAGAGACCTGGGTTCGATCCCGACGTGAGTCAGAAATATATATATATATATATATATGTGTGTGTGTGTGTGGTGTGTAAATGTATATATATATACACATAGATATACATATATATGTATATGTATGTATGGGTGTGTGTGTGTGTATGGAGGAATTGCTAACGGCCCCGGATTCACACTTAAAAGGCCGGGTTTCGGTCTCCATGTGGGCCAGAAAGTTAGCAAATCGTTCGCAGCTGGGTCGGGAAGTTGGATAAAATTCGCCGGTATGTTAGCACCTGCCCGGGAAAAAGCCTCAGGTAAGCCGTACTTAGGTTCCAACTTCTTTTATGATTTGTGTGGAGGAAATGCTAACGGACTCGATTCACTCTTGAAAGACCGGGGTTCTGTCCCGATTTGAGGCAGAAATTTACTTTTGTGAAGCACGTTTTCATATGTTTCATTTTCCATATATATATAATATATATATTGTGTGTGTGTGTGTGTGTGTGTGCAAATATATATATATATATATATATGTGTGTGTGTGTGTGTGTGTGTGTGTATTATATTCAATTTATTTATTTATTCACTTTCAACTTGGAATGTATGAGGACTACTACATTATAAGTTAGATATCATTCTATTTATTATTCCATTATTTCTGAATATTGAGATTGACTGAAGACCATTATTTATCTTCATTTTTCATATTTAATTCTCTTGTTTTAAAATTGATCTATCCGTTTTTATATTTTAATTTCAGTTTCGAGAATTGCCACGCTCGTATGGAAACAATGGTTTGTTCTTTTGAAAAAATAACAAAAGGGCAAGCGAAACTGGATAAAAAAAATTCATTGTGTCCCTGCAATAAGACGAAGTCACTTCACTCTGCTACCAGTTATTTGTATCGATTCGTTATTTAGTTTTTACCATGTTATTGAGAACAAGAATTATGAGAGGAAAGCACTCGCCGAGTGACAAAATAAAAAATATCAGGATTAAAACAAAGGAGGCATCCAATATTGCAAGGAAAACGTTATTTCTTAGCCATTACGCTTTTGCAGTAAGCATTTACCATCTTATTTTCGATTATTTTCCATTTTCATATGAAGAGCTACACACACACACACATACACGCATAAGTTATAAATATATATATATATATATATATATATATATAATATATATATATATATATATATTATAACATATACATATTTACATATAAATAATATATATATTATATATATACATATACATATATATTATATATATATATATATCGTTATGTATTGAAATACTTTAATGAAAAGTATCACAGAGGAAAAGTGTATGGGAGTTATATGTCCTGACCGGTTTCGTCTAATTTAAAATCTCTTCAGCAGAATTTACGTTATAAATGCTACGGTGAATGCACAGTACAAATGAAGATAATGATAAAATCTGTCTAGAGCAGAAAGCGAAACAGGAATTATTCCTTTTAAGATGCTGCCTATAGACATTAATATTCTAAGGAGAGCTGTTTTTCACACTGCTATTTTTTAAAAAGGTGATAGAGCATATAGTTTCCTTGTGATCTGGACCACGCAAACGACATTCCTCTATAAACAGTAAACATTACATAATCCTTTTGGAATGAAATGATGAACCTCCTTGCAGTGTTTAACTTTAGGCGGCTGAGGTTGACGTTCCATACTACTAGTGTTGACTTCAGTGATTCCTGTCGCGATAATCTTTTTTGGGCTTGTTGGCAGCGCGACCGTGTCTCACCTAATGATTAGGCAGCGTATTTGATCCTGATATGGGGCAGAGAATAATTCCAGACGGTGGATTATATTATGTGTATTTCATCACAAGACAACATCCCAGCAAGAATTGATTCAGGTGAAACTTAATAATTTTTAAGGAATATTCGGGCGGGGACGAATTAATATTCAACAAATTGATTGAGATATCCTGATAAGCCTTCGTTTTTCCGGGTATGAAATTTTTTGGCCTTGAATTGTTTATGGATGGTGCACTGTTTTCGAATAATAAGGGATATTCTTGTGAATGGAGGCACATAGGCTTTGACACAGATAATGGTTATGTCCTCAGGCGATTCCTACGTCCACTGATGCCACTGATATGTCGAAGAAGACGTGGTAGTATATACTTTTCCAAACTTTTTCTGGAGACTGGACTCGATATGTTTTCCACCCTTTAGTCCTGGTTTATAAAGGAGCTTCGTACAATTTATGTCGTGTTGTAAGAACTCATCATTGGTTCTCAACAGTTAATTAGGATGATATCAGTTTCAAATTTGATAAACATTTCATATTCCATGTCTTCTGTGATAAAGAGAAAAATGTTGAAATGGAAAAATGAGGGCACATTCTGAACTTTGGTAGACAGTACCAATTCGTTAACCAAGATGGATGAAGATCAGGTTACATGAGACTTGGAGGGGACGTAGGGCAGAAATTGAAACAGGATAGTTGGGACAGACGTAAGTCAAGGGAAGTGCTAACAAGAGAGATAGAATTAGCTGATTAGCGAGTTTTTGATTGAATTGAGTGTGCAAACAAAAATGTAGCGACGAAGACACACGCAGCCCGGTAGAATCAAGAAGAATCGGCCACGGGAAGGAGTGGAATACTTTAGACTACGTCGAAATTATATAACATCGAAACAAAGGAAGCGACGGAGGAATATTTAGAGATGCAGGACGATAGTGACATAAATACAGGAGGTTTTTCTCAGTTAAGCGCGTATGAGTAAGTATAATAATGTGTAGAGCGTTAGGTAATGTTTCGTAAGTGGAAAAGCATGAGGATGAGTAGATAATTGAAATAAATGAAGATAAACGAACACGGAAAACGTTGCAACACTGATAGTGGAAATGATGATGCAAAGATCCATGAAGATGTAATTCAGGGACAAAAAGAAGAACGACAGATGGCAAAAGTAAAGAGAAGGTGATCTCAGAATGGAAAAGAGTAAAGATAAGAAACATTGTTCAAGTAAAGAGACGGAAGTTGTCAGTGCTATTACTATTTTATTTCATCCGTCCACCATTCTTCTCTCGTACTTATAGATAATAATCATGATATAATTGTTTCACTGGTAAGTGTAAATGGAACTGAATGACGAGAAAAAGTAAATAAAAATGAACCTCAGTAGATAAATGCTATAAATTAGCACAATACGGTTGCAAAAATATTACACTAGAATACAAATCAATTAGCTCTTATAAACACATTTCACGAAGTGTTTGCAGGGATGTCTCGAGACATTTAGCAAATGAGTGTTACCTGTAGCTGTCATAAAATAAGAGATGGGCTATAAAGGAAACATCCTAAATTAAGGATAGTAATGGGCTAAGATAATTCAGCTGCTCTGTGTTTAAGCCTCCTGTGTGCCGAACAAGAAAAATTAAAGAAAAATGTGGGCTCAACTTAGGCAGTGTAATTTTAAGCAGTAGGCAGTGTAATTTTAGCAGGAGATTTTAATTTTGCCAGCGTCAGTTTCTTAATCACTGAAGTATGTAAAGGAAAATTTAAATATAAGCATTTTGACAACAAAAGATGTAGAAGACAATTTTGGAGTGATATGATGATTTTCAAAAGAGGCGCAATTAAATTTCAGTGACGGGTTTAAGTGGTGGAATCATTAGAAGGAAAAAACAGAAATTTGTTTGTTTGTTTGTTAAAATATCAAAGAGAAGCGTAGCTTTAATGCAGTTCATGTTTAACGGCATATAAAATAAATGAAATGGCGCCGAAGTTCCCTTGGCGCAATCGAGTTTTCTGTACACCGTATAATCAAGGCCCCCGAAAATAGATTTATCTTTAGGTGGTCACGGTATAATGCTGTATGAGCCGCGGCCCATGAATCTTTGACCATGGGCCGGTGGTGGCCTGCCGTATATCGTTGCCAGATACACGATTATGGCTAACTTTAACCTTAAATAAAATAAAAACTACTGAAGCTACAGGGCTACAATTTGGTAAGTTTGATGATGGGAGTGTGGATGATTACCATACCAATTTGCAGCCCTCTAGCCTCAGTAGCTTTTGAGATAGGGCGGACGAACAGACAATCTCGGCACAATAGTTTTCTTTTACAGATAACTAAAAATCCGCGTTTCTGATCACAGCATTATAGGAATACCTTAAAAAATCGAAAGCATACAAAATGAAAGATATGAGCGTGCTAAAGTAAGGAGTTGAGAGACACTATAATCACTTGATGAAGGATATCAAAGAACCTAGCCACCGCAGAGTAGGAGGGATAAGCCAGAAAACTCAGTGCCAGTCCCAAGCCCGGATAAATAGGGAGGGTTGGGGGTCAGGAGGGGCATCCTTCCATAATACATCTTCCAAAACTAATTAGAAAATGAGCCGTTCAGTTACAAACATCTGGAGAAAGCTCATTAAAAACGGCGACCCCGATCAGGGATTAAACTGAGGAGAAGGAGAAGGAGAATGCGGAATGTCAAAGGACAAAATGGAAATGAATGAAAAAATACTGTTATTAAAGTAATGTCGTAGTAGACTAAATAAAATAGACTGAAAAAATGTATTTGGCGATGTAAGTAGACTACATTAGGAAATATGGTTAGATATCTAGACACAGGAAGGGTACCATGGAGAGATGCGTCACTATCAGAATTTTGCAGTGACTTTTAAGATGCATTAGAGATAAGTCACTGAAGTAGTGATTAAGTTTTTTGGACAGACAAGAACTTTCTTTTATACAAAATGTGGATAAATAGATTGGTTGAGTAAATAATACGATAGCCAAAAGCTGTGTGGATGCTGGCCAGTCGAGCTTTTGAATATGGTTGACAAAATTGGATCTATTTTAAGCCAATAGGACCAAGACGGTAAAGTGTGAGTAAATATAGGAGGAACAGCTTCATAGTGTTACGGGAAGTTCAGCAACGAATTGTGATAACAACATTAGTTATTATTCACTATTAATGAGATAGTGGTTCTGAAATTACGCTGAAGAAAACATTTAACATTATTTAGCGGGAACTTCCGTGTAAAATTGTTTTTGCATAAATAGGAAACTGAGTGATACTTTTCCAATGGTCTGCAAATGTCGCTTCCCGTAATTTATCAAGAACCCTGATATTTAAAACATTAAAATCGGTACAAGGATTTGCGAACGATTTTTTTTTTTTTTTTTTTTTTTTTTTTTTTTTTTTTTTTTTCACCGCGAGCAACTTATTCCCGACGCTCTTATATAAATAAATATTTTTGAGAGACCAAGTGCTACACTTCTGAATAAGGTTAAGGTGTTAAAAGTGATGTTAGGAAATAGCACATTAAAATGACCAGCCTGTTAAGTGGCTATAAACAGAATGTAATATCAGAATTTCGGAGAATTTATGTTGTGAAAACGAGAAGAAAATATTGGAAGTAAGTTGAAATGAAATTATACAGAAACTAGAGGGGACAGCTGATTTGTTTTCAAACCGGTGTACGAGTATGTCAACCTTTCAGAAAGCCTGGTACTTAAGACAACTCTTCCACTGAGTAACCGCTATTCACAGAAAACATCTCCCTTAATATCCAGATATCTGTGGAGAAGTAACTACCATCCCATCTGCAAAAGAATTCTGCGTTTGCAAGGACATGATAGTTTAGCTATAGTTTACATTTTTCATAAACTAGTTCTTGCAGCCGTGAGTCCTAAAGGAGAAAACGTTTATTTTTATGACTGCTGTTCAAGTCTAAACTATTTAATGGCCAGACAGTATTATAATGAATCATAAGATACGTAACTCCTTTGTTCTACTCTGGTGGGTGAAAACTCCAAGGAAAACTTATAAAAAGTAGAATTTCCCAGTCTGAAAAGCAAAGATGCACACGGTGTCATATGTCATAGTCACAACCCTGCAGGCTTTAGAGAGATGGGAATTTTTGTTTTAAAATATGCGAGAAAGATTATCAGCAAATAAGAGATTAGTCTTACAGAGCTTATGAGATAATGGTAATTGCGACATTTGTGATGAACCTGATTATGAAATGAATAATTCTTTTGCAGAAACAATTTCATATAGTTTAAAGGTATATTGAATTTCGAAGGTAAACAATGGCTTAAGTTATCAATGTTAAATATTATGAGTAAAAGTAAAAAAGATCGAAACACTACTTACTAGTAATTATTTATATCAGAAATAAAGTAAATACGTACAGACACTTGCCGATAATAAAACTTTATGCTGGTTCAAGAGTACTCTAATTATTTAGGATGGCTATTAAACAATGTCTACGAAAAGAAGTTATGGAGCATTTTTAAATTTTTAGTGTAGTATTGCAGTTTTTTGATGAACGCAAATTTTGCACACTAGACATTGTACGATTAGATACAAAAAAGTAGTAAGAGTACTCAAATTTCCTTCCGGACTCCGATTTAAAGGTTTTCAGAGGGAAAACACGTATACCAAAGTAACAGGACGTTTATAAAGCGATGAAAATATTTCTCCGGCTCTTGTAATTTCTCAGACAACTGGTGAACTTGATCAGCATATTCACACACTCACACACAGAAGGCATTCGCGTCTATTGAAGACAGCCCTCAAACACTTCACCTACGAAACCAGATTGATTTTCGGAGTATAAACAACTTATTTATTTCGATGTTGTATATAAAATCATCCATAGCGGTAGAAAAAACTAAACCAGCAATGTGTCTAAAACGCTATCTTGTAAAGAAGTAAACATCACAGTGTCAGCCTCGTTCATATCATATAACGTTATTATGCAAGGTGATTCTTAAATGACTTCGAAGGTCTGGTTTATATCCCCCGGCAAGAATTAGAAAATAGCTAATATGATTACGAACTTGTCAGAGGAAACTAAAAAGATTTATTTCATTTTCTTTACAGTATTAAGGTTTTCTCGGATAATACCGGGAGGGGAAGGAAATTATAATTACTCAATTTCTTCTTTCATGGACAGGGAACATTAGGAAATGTATATCCACATGGATAGTTAAATATTTAAATATAGAACACAAAATTGCAAAAGATTCAAAATTCAATATTTTCATATCATACAATTTTTTTTTTTTGGGGGGGCGGGTCCAATAAATACCAAAAATTCCATACAAAATGCCAGAGTATTAGGAAGTTGTTGCGCATCGCAAAGACAATTCATGATAGTCCTCTGTTGTCATAGGTGCCTGTATAGTTGAAATATTAACTATGTCATTAAATGTTGCCAATTTATTTTTTTGGAATGCTTCCCAGATTTACCAAGTCGTTTTGTATGGAATATTTGGCATTTGTTGGACCCCCAAAAATTGTATATGAAAATATTGTAATTTTGAACCTTTTATTTAGTGTGGGAGTATTGTACTTTTGTGTTCTATAAATCATCTAAAATTTAACTATCCATGTGGATATACGTTTCCTAACGTTCTCTGTCCATGAAAGAAGAAATTAAGTAATTATAATTTCCTCCCCCTCCAGGTATTATCCGAGAAGACCTTGATACTATACAGAAATGTGAAATGAATCCTCGTAGAGTTTCCTTTGAAAAGTTCGTAATTATATTAGCCATTTTCCATTTCTTGCCGGGGGATATAAACCTGATCTTCGAAGTTATTTAAGAATCACCTTGCATAACAACGTTATATGATATGAACGAGCCTGACACCGTGATGTTTACTTCTTTACAAGGTAGCGTTGTTAAGTTCTTCAGTGGAGGGGTGGGTAGAGCTCTCGGCTAGCACGCGTTCGGCTCTACGACCGGCCAGTGAAGAATTAGAGGAATTTATTTTTGGTGATAGAAATTCATTTCTCGTCATAATGTGGTTCGGATTCCACAATAAGCTGTAGGTCCCGGTGCTAGGTAACCAGTTGGTTCTTAGCCACGTAAAATAAATCTAATCCTTCGGGCCAGCCCTAGGAGAGCTGTTAATCAGCTCAGTGGTCTGGTTAAACTAAGATATACTTAACTTAGACACATTGTTAGCTTAGTCATGATAGTCGAACTTAATAATAATAATAATAATAATAATAATAATAATAATAATAATAATAATAATAATAATAATAATGTTAGTGCCTCCTTGTTCATCATGGAGCCCCAGATTTTACTGAATTGGTCGCTGCCATATCTTATCATACCATTTCACCATTCATCATGAAATGGAAACTCTCAGTTATTTCAGATTTTTAGTGTTCTGTCAAAGAAAATTATTGAGATGGCTTTGTCTGTCCGTCCGCACTTTTTCTGTCCGGCCTCATATTTTGAAAACTAATGAGGCTAGAGACCTGCAAATTGGTCTGTTGGTCATCCACCCTCCAATCATCAAACATACCAAATTTCAGCCCTATAGCCTCAGTAGTTTTTATTTTATTTTAGGTAAAGGTTAGCCATGGATCGTGCGTCTGTCACCGCTAGAGGTGTCAGCCGCCGACGTATCTTCACTTGACCGCATCTTGGGAGCAACTGAGCGCTGCACGGTCGTGGCTGAGAGTTTCATACTGCAGCACATCGAGGGTTTCTTACAGCGTTATACGCTGTACAGAAAACTCGATTGCGCCGAAAATCTTTGGCGTATTTTTTACTTGTTTATATTTGGCATTGGTTACGACTCAGTTTTCTACTATACAAGAATTTTTTTCGAAATGCCATCAGAAGGCTAGGTATTATTAACAAGGTCTTCTGTATTTGTCGAAATAATCTGAAACATGAAACAGATATCAGTTTCATATTTCAGACGGTTTTATTTATATATGTACTTATTCTGAGTCGTGTTGTCCTGATTCATAGTCAACAACATTTCGGAACATTCGTTTCCTGGAAAGCAAAACTTGAAACGAGGATTTTTATTTTTCTGACATCGACCTAAGAGCTTCTCGGTTGTCACATATATTGATTCTTATTACCGTAAGGAGCTTCCATTGCCTGAATCTCGCTTTCCAGCTCTCTCTCTCTCTCTCTCTCTCTCTCTCTCTCTCTCTCTCTCTCTCTCTCTCTCCCATCGCGTTTCGGATAGGAATATTCTCAAGCTGGAGAATGGATGGAATTGAATCGGAAAGTACCGTAATCCAATTTTGCAGAAATATCTTCAATTCTCAATTAAACCATTGTTTTTGGGTTTATTTAGATTTCCGTGTGCTTTGATTTTTTCTCACATCATTTCACAAACTGCCATCTTATGGGAATGAAAATTCAATTAATATCTTTCATTTTGGTAATCTAACAGTGTGAGACTAATTCATGACGATGATCTTTTCATAGGCCTACTCAGCTGTGCATAAGAATTTTCACATATTAATGCATACGTGGTGATAGTAGACACAAAGATCACCTAAAGTCAGCTGAATAGATCTCCTGAAAATTTTAAGGCATCAATTAACCTAAAAGATAAAAACTCGGGTACCATGAGAGTTTTAAAAATCCACGGGGATGGATCAATACTTTTGGAGTATTATTGAACAGCCACTGCAATGAAATGATTTTATATTTCATTGTGAAAATTATATTAAAACTAGCAGTGTAATCATCCGTTAACGTTATGGCAATTCTCTCGTACCATACCTGAGCGGTATAGATTACGAAAGAACCACATTTCACGGGTTTAACACGTCGAAATTGCCAATGATTATAATTAGCATTGAAATTTGGTTTTCCGATCGTACGCCGGTGGGTTTAAAATAATTGTAACATTAATTTTTTGGGGGGAATAACTGTTAATTCATTACCGCCATTCCTTTCATGTGAAACTGCGGCAAATACTGGCCTTGTCGAGTAAAAGCTATTGCTATACAATGCCATCATATTCAACAGGGAATGTATCCTTGTAAATATCATTTACATATTTATCACAGCGCTCTTAGTCAGATTAGTTGTGTTTGTGTTGGGGGGTGGGGACGGGCAGCGACTTGGGGTTGCAGGGGACTAGGCCCACCCTGTCAAGGAAGATTTGGTGTCCTGTGTTAGGTCAGAGGGCAGTTTAGTTTGGGATATGTCCCTGTGTTTCGCTGTAATCTACGGCACTCCAGGTCATGTTCCCTGGTAAAGGAGGACTTGACGCCCTAGGTTATATTATCAGATTAGTGGCGATTAGGTTATGATGTGTTTACGTGATACCCGTTACCATATTTTCCCCAACTAATAATTTCAGTTTCACATTGAGGTCCCAGGATTATTAAATGGATGAGATTGAGGTGGTTGGCATTGGGGATAGAGGGGCCGTGCTAGAAATGAACGTCAAAACGGCACGAAACACATCAAAACATCATTATTATTATTATTATTATTATTATTATTATTATTATTATTATTAAGAGGGGCCGTGCTAGAAATGAACGCCAAAACGGCACGAAACACATCAAAACATCATTATTATTATTATTATTATTATTATTATTATTATTATTAAGAGGGGCCGTGCTAGAAATGAACGTCAAAACGGCACGAAACACATCAAAACATCATTATTATTATTATTATTATTATTATTAAGAGGGGCCGTGTTAGAAGTGAACGTCAAAACGGCACGAAACACATCAAAACATTATTATTATTATTATTATTATTATTATTATTATTATTATTATTATTATTATTATTATTATAGTTATTATTATTATTATTATTATTATTATTATTATTATTATTAGAGGGGCAGTGTTAGAAATGAACGCCAAACTCTTTCGAAACACATCCAAACATTATTATTATTATTATTATTATTATTATTATTATTATTATTATTATTATTATTATTATTATTCACAAAACGAATAAATATCTGGAGAGCTGGTCAGGAAGTGTTTGAAAATTAAATGAAGACTGAATATTATTTTTCGCACTATTGAGGAAAGAAATGCAGGCGTAAACCATAAGAAATATGTACAAAATAAACTTGGGAAAGATTATCAGTTTCAGTATAAAAAAAAGAAATCCCGAAGACCATTTCCCCTATCCCCAATCAAAACGAGGGAGGTCATCGCAATTAAGAACAAATTACCAGGTTGGGTGAAGGGTTGTATACATCACAGATATCAGATATCTCAGTAATGGAAAGACGTAGAGACACAGAAGAAAAGTAATTAAAAAGTAGATCATGAGTTATTGCAAAAGAGATGGTGGTGAGTGTATAGTTTGTGTAGTGGAGGATGTTGCGTAACAATAATTGTGTACATGAGGAAAAGTTTCCGAAGATATGAATGAGAAAAAAAAAATGTGGTAGCTGTTTAAGCGAGAAGCAGTGGACTGGAAAATCAGAATCTATGGGCATATATATATTTTCTTTTATTTACCTGGAAGAAATGATTTCAAGTGAGATAATGAAACAGATCAGGAAGACTAAGGGATGCAAATTATTATGCATCTGAAATATTTGTTGCTGCTTCTTCATGAGGTGTTCTGCTTTGCAAGATCTATCTGAGAACTATGGCTGGATATGTATTGGTGTTCTATAGCTAGGAGCCAGGCCCAGCCTACCTGAATCAATTAGTGACCTGAATTTGATTTGGCTGGCAGGCCTAAGTATGATCCTGCAAGGTGATAGTATGCTCTTGCCTCCTGTCTGCTCCGGCCTCTGGTGCAGAAGGCTGAAGGGCTAGCTAAGAGGTGACTAGATCTTGGTGATAGGTGGCTGGCTCACAGCGGCGTGGCTGACGGAAAAGCTGCTCCTGAAGGGGGACCTCCATCTGAAGGGCAAGTTGCTTCTGAAGAGATGTCTGTGCTTGAGAGATGGGTTGCTCCCAGGGACTTTTTGCTCCTGATGGGGAGGTGCTGAGATGTCTGTACCTGAGAGGTGGGTTGCTCCCAGGGACTTGTTGCTCCTGATGGGGGGGTGCTGAGATGTCTGTACCTGAGGGATGGGTTGCTCCCAGCGACTTGTTGCTCCTGATGGGGAGGTGCTGATCTAGTGGGTGTGAGAAAGCCAATACGGAGTCTGCTAGTTGCTAAATGTTGCTAGGATACTGATAGGCGATAAACACCACTTACAGTATGCTATCTTCAGCTTCGTCAAGATACTCTCTTTATGAATTATACACTTCACTGGATGATTTCAATCAATCGCTCTCTGATTCCAGTTAAAAATAAAATAAAAAAAAGCATTTTTCAGAGTAAAGAATGCCTTCCTCAGGACTGGGAAAGCGACTAGCACAGTTGACCTCAATAGGAATGTATATACATTCATACACACACACGCGCGTGCGCGCACATATTTAATATATATGTATATACAGTAATATATATATATATATATATATATATATATATATATATATATATATATATATATATATATATATATATATATATATATATATATATAAACGCAAGCATATATATATATACAGTACGAGTATATATATAAATTTACATATATATATATATATATATATATATATAATTATATATATATATATATATATATATATGTATGTATGTATGTATGTATGTATGTATGTATGTATGTATGTATGACATTATTGTCTACATTCACCCCAGCTCAGATATCTAGATATATTGACCCTCATGTTAAGATACATTTAATCCGGGGCCTTCGATCCTCATCCTCTTCTTCAGATAGTGGTTGCTTTGTCTCTTTGCTGTAAGTTCTGTTCTGGTCATTTCTCTGACACAAAGTTTTGGAATTTTTCTCCTGCTGCTGGTTTTATCCTGACTCGTACAACTTCTCGCTTCAAGAGGCAGGGATATCTCCAACATCTGGACGAGTTCCTACTTTTTTTCCTTTCACCTTTTAGTTTTCTGTGAAAGAAAGCTATTGTGACGGCAATGTCTGTCCGTCCGTCCGCACTTTTCTGTCCGTGCCTTTTCTGTCCGCACTTTTTTTACCCGCCCTCAGATCTTAAAAACTACTAAGGCTAGAGGGCTGCCAATTGGTATGTTGATCATCCACCCTCCAATCATCAAACATACCAAATTACGACCCTCTAGCCTCAGTAGTTTTTATTTTATTTAAGGTCAAATTTAGTCATCATCGTGTTTGTGGCAACGATATAGGATAGGCCACCACCGGGTCTTGGTTAAAGTTTCATGGGCCGCGGCTCATACAGCGTTATACCGAGACCACCGAAAGATAGATCTGTTTTCGGTGGCGTCGATTATACGCTGTAGTGGCTGTACAGAAAACTCGATGGCGTCGAAGAAACTTCTGCGCATTTTTCACTTGTTTTTATTTGAGCTTGGATTTAACAAAAAAGGACATTTGTTTGCCTTCCCCGTGTGCTTAAATGAAAGCAATTTCAAGCGCTCCTAGCAGTAAAGCTTTAGAAAAAAAAAACCTGACTCGTACAACCTCTCACTCTTCTTGAAGAGTTCTTACCTTTTTCTTTCGCCTTTTTTTTATTTGAGCTTGATTTGAATAAAAAGGACATTTGTTTGCCTTTTCCTTGTACTTGAATGAAAGTCATTTCAAGGAGTCTTATCAGTATGCAGTAGCTTTTACAGTAAATATCTGGTCCCTTGATGTTAAGAGATAGCTCAGATTTCCCTTACTATATAATCGGAAAAAGGTGTGTAATTGTGCAGTTTTGCAAAGTTGAAGCAGTTTAAGAATAAAATCGACATTTCTGTCTGCCTAGTCATAACAAGTTTCCTATAATCAATATGTTTTGTTCAGCAAGATTATATGAGTTACTGTTTTCAAGAAAAGGCTCTTCTCTCATACAACCTAACAGGGGACGGATCTAGCGATAAGAGAGGGTTACTAACTGATGAATTTATCCTGAATTGTTGATTAAAGAACAAACACAAACACATACACGCACACACACACACATATATATATACAGTATATATATATATATATATATATATATATATATATATATATATATATATATATATATATATATATATATATATATATATATATATATATATATATACGTGTGTATGTGTGTGCATATACGTGTGTGTGTGTACGTATGTAAATATGATTGTAATTACACTGACACACCATGCACACACACACACACACACACACACACACACACACACACGTGTTCCCTATGCTGTATCATTCTCAAATCTCCACTCACCTTAAGCCTCTCTTCTCAAAGTTCTCATCCAAGTGTGTGTCTTCCAACTCTTTTGGTGCCCTTAGGGTTGGTCGAAGACATGTCTAAGTCATCTCCATCTCCATTTCTGTGTGATTTCATCTACATAAGGAACTACTGTAATCTTCCTTATCGTTTCTAGCTATCTTGTCATCTGACGCCTAATATTTTGCTTAAAGCTTTCTACCCATGTCGACAAAATCTTTTAGATAAAGTGTCATCGTCATACCAAAATTCATATCCATATAGAAACAGAGATTCTACTAGACTTATGTATGTTTTTGCTTTCCTAAACAGTGTCAGTATTTTTGTTTCCGAAATCTCATTTAACTTGCCCATGGTCTGAATGGATATTTTTTTGTCTTGCCCTAAATTCCATCTCAAGAGAAGCATTACTGGATACCATCATTGGTAAATATCTGAAAGATTCAGTCTCACTGATCCTTTTGCTATCTAGTGCTATTTCATCCCTTCGTGCATGCTATGTCCCAGTTATTATTATTATTATTATTATTATTATTATTATTATTATTATTATTATTATTATTATTATTATTATTCAGAAGATGAAACCTATTCATATGGAACAAGCCCGCACAGGCCATTGACTTGAAATTCAAGCGTCCTAAGAATATGGTGTTCAGAAGTAAGAGGAGGTAAATGAAAATACATAAAGAAGAGACCTCGCTTATAAAAAAAAGAAAAAAAATGAATTAGTAAAATATTAAATAATAAATTAATAAATAGATAAAATGTATTTAATGCCAGAATAGTATTAGGGTAGAAATGCATTGAATCTTTGCTTGAACTTCTGAAGTTCCAATTGCACGACATCCTCTGGGAGGCTGTTCCACAGTCCAACGATAGGAGGAATAAATGACCTGTGGAACTGAGAAGTTCGACAGCGAGGCTAAACATTTACTGCATATTGGTGCTGCTGTTCAGTGAACCTGGTTGTTCTCGGCAGGTAAAGGAGATCGGAGATCAAAGTTCTTAGATTTATTTTGAGTCCCATCTCTCTAGATACCTGATCCATTCTGTTAAGCAAGCTTTGTAAATCTTGTGGTGTTTTAGTATTTAAAATATTACCATCTTCACATTCTAAGTCTGTCAACTTGCTGTCACACACCGATCTAAACCTTCTTTCCATATTCAGCCCTTTTTCATTATTAAGTGTATGAGAAGGCCCGGCAGCATGTGTGAAATAGTTTTCCCTCGTGACATCTCACTGTCCACTTACAAATTTACTTGACAAGACCTCATCAACATTAACATTGCATGTACTTTATAAATGGATAATCTCAATTAGCTTTGCATATCTAACAAGAATGCCATATTGATACATAACATGCCATAAATTTCGTATATGGATGCTGTCATATGCCTCTTCATAATCAGCAAAGCCATGAGAAAGGAATTTTCAAATTCTGTTAACTACTGCACAGTATGTCTTGACGCAGATATTTGAGCTGTACAACTGTCTTTTCTAAAAACACCCTGTTCATTTCAAAGCTTTTTATAAATTTCTTTTTTCAGCTTGTTGGGAGTATGAAGTCTGAGTGCATTACCTTAGCTGTGAGATTTAGTTTCCAGTCTTCAGGCTTTGTCGCCTTTGGTAAATCAGTTAAAGTATCATCTATTCACCACCTCACAAAAGCATTCTGCCCAGCCTTATGTTTCTTCCTCTGCTGATGTTATTGACCCATCCCTCCTTTGGACTGGAGTTTTCTATTTTTTTTATCCGTGGATATTTCATTAACAGTTCCTTCAATTCATGGATTTGTTAATATCATTAGCCTAGTTTCCAAATATATTTTCTTATCTCTTCTTGATCTTCATCTTAATTTTGCTATCTAGATTTGAGTACTTGGATGTTCTACTTTGCGTGCTTTATCTTTAACCGGTCTTCGTCCATTGTCTGCTACTTCTCAGCTTAAGAAGCCTCTTGATGTTCAACTTCAAGAAACCTTGCTATGTCAAACTGAGATACTATGTCAACTTCTTGTTGGTTGCTTTGAATATTAGCTATAGTAAATATCATACTGTAAACCACATCTGCTACTCAGTGTCTTTTAACATTCTTCAGTGCCTCTTTTCTATGTTAGTTAAGAGAATTTCTGTGATTGTCATCTGGAAATATCCAGGAGTCCACTCCTGCCATTACCTGTTGGTTTTTAACCAAGGTCACTTACCTGGCGTCTAGGGTTGAAATGTCTTGGTCTTATCCATCATCTTACTGCCAATGGTTTCTGATCCTCCCGAAAAAGGCCACAGTCTTCATAGTGGATTTAGCCTTTGGTTAAAGAGGCATAAACCTAAGGGCAGCAGACGCTCATCTCCTGAGATCGGGGCTCTGGTCCAGGTTCTGCCAACTGAGCTAGTTGAACCAGGTGTACACTAAAGGGCTGGGAAGCATCTCCCTAAAGGTGTATACAAACCTGTTCCAATACCCTCCCCATTGTAATTTCTTTCGTATAAAAATCTTTCCAGGCTGTATTACTAAAATTTGGACCTTGAAAAATACTCCCTTTTTTATTTGGATATATTCGTGCAGGTAGCATTTAGGAAGAATTGATGATGATATGATGTGTTTAGTTAAATAATATTTCTATGCACACCTGAGACTTGCTGACTAGTTATTTTTAAATGATGAAATAATTAAATACGACACAATTATGGATTGAAGTTGAATATAAGAATCCGAATAACCTTCTAACACAAATGCAGTCAGAAGGCATTTGCTGCAAATTGTTTCAACGAAAAGTAGTTTTTCTGTAAGGGAAAAAAATTAGCAATATGAGCTCCTACTTAAATTTCACTGTGGCGTAATATGACAGAGGCAAGGCGCATTGACCTTCGACTCGAGAAGTAACAAAGGTAATCAGATAAAAAATGTGATTTGTTTCTGTTACGTATACCTACATTCTCCTTCTCTGGTCACCTACTGTAACATGAAACCTCACCTACAGATCAGAGAGGAAATACGTGGCTTCGAGCACGCACTGTCTACAGAATGCTTTATGCATAGTTATGAACTGAGAGAAATAGTTTTTCTCGGAAAGTAAAACAGGCTTTAGCGTTCACAGCGTAATTAACTTGAGCACACTTTCACACACGCACGCACGCACGCACACACACACACTCACACACACAACACACACACACACGCACACACACACACACACACACACATATATATATATATATATATATATATATATATATATATATATATATATATATATATATGTGTGTGTGTGTGTGTGTGTGTGTGTGTGTGCGTGTATGTCGTTTTTTGTGTCTGTGTCTTATGGTAGGGTCTAATCAGGTATAACTGAAGTTTCTGCCTTGAAAGCTTGTCTCTTATCGCTAGAAACTGAGAACCTATTGGTAGAAATTCCGATATTGTTAAGAGATTTAATTATCAAAGTTATTCAGTGTTAAAATGAAACAAAACAATGATTAAATTTTTTTATCAGTAATTTTAAAGCTATGCTCAGAATTTAATATTAAAAACAATCTGAGTAATACTGCAATATGAAAGGATTTATCCGGGACATTAAGTTATTTTAACTTCAGTT
>JANJGK010000021.1:12866305-12898805 GCA_039081455.1 Macrobrachium rosenbergii | reverse complement strand
CATTTCTGTAAATTTCCAGGAAGGAGAACAATTAACAAAATAACCTCGGGACATTCTAAACTTCAACCACTTTTGTCACAGGTTCTTCAAGTAAACGTAAGCCTTTTACTGCTTTGATTTATTATTAATGTTTTACAAAGGCATGGCGCAGTAGATTAAAACCTGAAGGACAATTGGGAATGAAGTTCTAATTTTTTGTAATATATATATATATATATATATATATATATATATATATATATATATATATATATATATATATATATATATTATACTATATTTATATATGTATATAATCAGAAAGCTACAAACGTCCTTTAATATCCAATTCACTCTACCTCGGAAATAATATATTTTCATATATGTTACCGAAGGGGAATTTTTTAGTTGATAATAAGTCCACCGTCCCGTGGGGTCGAACCAACGACGGACGAGGAATCAGGACTACAGTGACGCACTAACGCAGTCGGCCACAAGAGAGGTATAAGTGAATAACATCTCCCATCAACTCACCCGTCGAACTCAGGTGTTTTGCGTTTGGAGACGATATCCACCCACCTCTGCCATGTTGACCGTGTAGTGCGTTTGTCGCACGTAGCCATATTATGACTATTTATCACATCACCGTGATTCATATACAATCAGAAAGCTACAAACGTCCTTTAATATCCAATTCACTCTACCTCGGAAATAATATATTTTCATATATGTTACCGAAGGGGAATTTTTTAGTTGATAATAAGTCCACCGTCCCGTGGGGTCGAACCAGCGACGGACGAGGAATCAGGACTACAGTGACGCACTAACGCAGTCGGCCACAAGAGAGGTATAAGTGAATAACATCTCCCATCAACTCACCCGTCGAACTCAGGTGTATTGCGTTTGGAGACGATATCCACCCACCTCTTCCATGTTGACCGTGTAGTGCGTTTGTCGCACGTAGCCACGGGACGGTGGACTTATTATCAACTAAAAAATTCCCCTTCGGTAACATATATGAAAATATATTATTTCCGAGGTAGAGTGAATTGGATATTAAAGGACGTTTGTAGCTTTCTGATTGTATATGAATCACGGTGATGTGATAAATAGTCATAATATGGCTACGTGCGACAAACGCACTACACGGTCAACATGGCAGAGGTGGGTGGATATCGTCTCCAAACGCAAAACACCTGAGTTCGACGGGTGAGTTGATGGGAGATGTTATTCACTTATACCTCTCTTGTGGCCGACTGCATTAGTGCGTCACTGTAGTCCTGATTCCTCGTCCGTCGCTGGTTCGACCCCACGGGACGGTGGACTTATTATCAACTAAAAAATTCCCCTTCGGTAACATATATGAAAATATATTATGTCCGAGGTAGAGTGAATTGGATATTAAAGGACGTTTGTAGCTTTCTGATTGTATATGAATCACGGTGATGTGATAAATAGTCATATATGTATATATGTATTATATATATATTTATATATATATATATATATATATATATATATATATATATATATATATATATATATATATATATAAAATAAGAGAGTGTGTTTGTTTGCATACGAAGTTGTATCCTTTAAATCGGAGTTAACCTAAACATAAAATCCTTAGCATTACAAATATTAGTCAAAAGGATGTTTTATACAAGTACCCAGACAAAGGTAACATGAATTTACAAATGCTACCACTGACTAACTCTGAAGACTAGACAAAAGTATTGCTATGCAAAGTTTGTAGGTTTATGCAAAAGCATGAAAAACCTGTGGGGCCAGAGTGTATGAATTCGGGAGTAACCCACCCAGGAATAAAAGTCATAATCGTAAATTTGTTTCCCGATTGAGTCATAACGAAGCACTGCAATCGCTAGACGCCTGCCAGATTCGTAGGAATGTTTCAGAATCTTGCTAGAATCTGAAACATTTCTGTGAATCCATGGTGTCTCTTTCTTTTTCTGAGGAGGAAACAAAATTTTCATCTTCACTTAACATCTTGAGATACGGAAACATATCAGTTCTATTTGTTCCCTTATTTCTTTAATTAACTGCTACAGTTTTCGGTATGTGTAGTTCATTATAGTGTAATTTATCCAAAACAACGGTTATTACATCGTTTTGCTTTCGGATAATGACATAGAACACCTACAAGCGATCATATAATGACCTTGAAGCCCTACTATTCTGTCGTTAGAGATTCTCTAATTTGTACATGAGAGGTGCAAATTAAAAGATGATTTAGTGGTATTACTTCTGACAAAAGAATTTTAAAATAAAATTTATTACGTTTGTCCAGAGTATTTGGTGATGAAAATTTCAGTTGGTAGCCTCATATATATATATATATATATATATATATATATATATATATATATATATATATATATATAACAAGAAATTGGCAGCCCCTTATATATATATATATATATATATATATATATATATATATGTATATGTATATATACATACATATATATATATATATAATATATATATATATATATATATATATATATATATATATATATATATATATATAATATATATATATATATATATATATATATATATATATATATATATATATAAAACAAGGAATTTACGACGAAAGGATAATTGAAAAAGCTGACATAATCGAATTGAGTTGTAGACATTGAATACAAATTGAAGTACAACGGTTAAAACTATTAACCTGGACTGTTTTCAAGGATGGAAAATGTAAAGATTCATAGAAAGAGTTATTAGTCTGAAATGTTTTGGTTATGTGGACTGATAAAATGAGTGTAAAATTTACGAGTGATTGGAGGGAAGTCGATATAAGACCCAGAATGAACTGGATTAATGTAGTGAGAGATGTTGTGGTACTGAAAAATCTTAAAATTAGGAAGTGTGAGTGTGTTCGCGGTAGAGATGGGTGGTACAATGTGTCTCACGGGTTTAAACATACTGCTGAAGAGACCTCTGCGTAGGTATCCAAAAGGTATGAAGAAATCAAGACATTTAAACTGCAGAGAAAGGATTATTGAGTCACAGTAACCATGGAAAGTTTGTGGCAGGATGGTAAAAGTAATGATTCGGTGATTAAAAAAGAAAACTATTTGATCTTGTACTGGTATAAAGGAAATAATAAAATAAGAGTTGTCAAAGACAAGTGAGAGAAAAAGAACTGCAGAATGCAGCAGCAAAACAATCTTTGACGAGGGAAAACAAATTGAACTGAAAGGGAGTAATTGTAACAAGGATCATGAAAAAATGATACAACTGGGAAGATATGGTCCGGAAAGTATGTGCTCTGATTCATTATTTTGAAGATGTGAAAGAATGAATAAGGAACAAGCGAGAGAGGCTTATCTGAATAATGGAAGAATGTTTAAGATTAATGAGCTAAATTAAAAGGTACAGGAATGAAAGTTTCGTTAATTAGTGGTAGTACATGTAAGATGGAATGGTATAGTGATGATGCTGACTGGTGAAAGTAAGCTATCTGGATTAGAGAATTTTTACATCGGAATGGGTGTGACTTCTATGTCCCTTTGCTTAAGAAATGAGGCCGAAGTGTACCTTAGTTTAACCAGACCACTGAGCTGATTAACAGCTCACCTAGGGCTGGCCCGAAGGATTAGATTTATTTTACGTGGCTAAGAACCAGTTGGTTACCTAGCAACGGGACCTACAGCTTATTGTGGAATCCGAACCACTTTATAACGAGAAATGAATTTCTATCACCAGAAATAAATTCCTCTAATTCTTCATTGGGCGGTCGGATAATCGAACGGGGGACCAGCAGAGTGCTAGCTGAGAACGATACCCACCCTTCCAGTGAGGAACTTAAGAAATGAGGTGATTGAGGTGGCAGGGCATAACATTACTTAGCGTACCAAGTTAGGCTTGTAGTGGAATTCAACTGATAAAAAAAGCTGATAATGGATGGACAAGGAAAAAAATGTGTAGGTCACTCGTTTAAAATGGAATAGTTATATCAGATGTCTTAGAATAGCATGAAAATGTTGAATGTGCTCTGCGGGAATTTAGAAAGATCTAACAGTAGTATTAATAGCAATGCAATGTAATATTTAGATGTGACGTATTGATTATGAGTATGTACGATGATAATGAAGTTCTGTTTGAATAGTAGATGTGGCGCGGGTGTGAGGATGGAAGTCATTTGAATCATGTAGGTATCTGGTAGTAAATGTTTGATGGTAGGATAACAGAATAGGTAAAACCCAAAGTGGGTGAGGCAAAGTAGGCAGCAGGTCTTGTGGAAAGAATTCTGGAAGAGACGGGAACAGGGGAGTTGACGGAAGGAAAATTGTGGGGTGGGTGAGAGAGCCGCTGAGTAAATAAACGCTTGTTCATTGACTCGTAAGAAAGTAATGAATGCGAACGAGAAAAAATGTTGCATCCATTCGGATGGATCGTTAAAATGACACCGAATGGATAGATAAGGCAGAAATATGATTAGAAGGTCAGCGCCATTGAAAGGATGAATGAGATTTTTACAAGTGGGATGAACGGAGGATGGATGGTGTGCTGCTGAAGAGTATAAAATCAGAAAAGCAATGGAGGAGGGAGAGCAGCCAACACGAGAAAATGGTGGCTGGATGGGGAGAGGTAGGTCTTAATGAACTGAGTTCCTCATTGGACAGGTCGATATGGAACTCGGCTAACACTTTGCTGGGCCCGCGTTCGACTCTCCGGCCGGCCAATGAAGCATTAGAGGAATTTATCTCTGGTGATGGAAATTCATTTCTCACTATAATGTGAATCGGATTTCACAATAAGCTGTAGGTCCCGTTGCTAGGTAACCAATTGGTTCTTAGCCACGTAAAATAAGTCTAATCCTTCGGGCCAGCCCTAGGAGAGCTGTTAATCAGCTCAGTGGTCTGGTTAAACTAAGGTATACTTAACTTAACTTGATGAACTGAGGATGAATCTTCTTATTGGGTAAATAAAGCAAGCGACGTTTTGGAAAACTACGGGAAGAGGTTTTACCCATTATTTTTACATTTATTTGGAAACTAGGCTTATTGATAACATATATATATATATATATATATATATATATATATATATATAATGTTATATACATATATGTGTATATGTATATATATATATATATATATATATATATATATATATATATATATATATATATATATATATATCGAACATCAAGTGATGTTCCATAGCAAAGTTCGGCCTCAAAGGAAAAACCAGGAAAGCTCACCAGAAACACATCAAACGATCCCTCAAAAGCTAAACCTCAATCTGTTACCCACATTCTTTTCTAGTGGACATTCAGTCTCTTCTGTTCCAATACCTCATCCTCCCCGTCCACCTGCAACTTTCCTGTTTCGAAATTCTTACTCTTTTCACGAACCTGTTATTCCCTCGTGTAATCCTATCTCTTGTCAAGCTCCAAAAGAGCACATAAATCAATATTCTCTATTATGCAGCAAAAAAATTCCTCTGCCCTTCCCATTCATCAGTATTTATCATTGATTCGGTTCAGGTTCACGTTTTGGCATTCCTTCTTCAGTCAGCTTTCCTCTTGCTATACTTGACATGTCCGTGCAAATACTACTACTTCTGCTACTATCCCCTATATAATCGTCTTGCATAGCACTAGATATTCCTAGCTGGGAATACACAAATCTCATTCTTAAAGTTAGCGCCGAGCTTATTCCGGAATGCTTGTTTCTTCATATGTACAGACTAATACTTTCCTCCCCACCTTCCATTAAGGCGCTGGATAATGACCAACAGTCAAAAGGATATGTGGTTTACACTGACCCCCTAGGATTGGTCCATTAAAGGATTTGTTGTCATTGTTCTCCATTATATGACTGCTTAACCTCTTTTTCTTTAGTGTGGAATTCCTTATAAATGACAGCTGATTTATAAAAGGACTTTATTTCAGAGACGGCAGGGTTTCTGTCCACCATAGCACCTACAACTGGTCTTCGAATTTTCACTTCATTAAATGTGTTTAATGTCTGTATTTTGAAAGTTTTCGGTTGTATTTTTGCCGACATTGCGCTAAGAACCCCAATCCTCTTCGACATTTCGCGTGATGGCGTCTTTGAATTCTCCTAATCTAGTTTCCAAATCTCTTCCCGTTTCCCAGACAAAGACTCACTGCACTTGTTGCAAGGCATAATATATACTCCTCGTGTACGTTTTTCATTTGTAGCGGAAAGTTCCAATTCATTTGCACAAAAGGTTTCTCCTTCGGGTATGATTATAGCGATATAAATCTTACAGCTGGCATTATTCAAACTTTGGCAGACCTCCCTCTTCCTTGCTGAGTGGTGAGCGGGGCTGAGAATCAGAAGGAATGTGTAAGTTTTGTAACTAGACAGTCTTGTCAGAAGTTCTTTATCATCTAAGAACTAGTTATCGATGCTTTTAGTATTTCAGATACCTGAATATTCCGAAACTGATGATTTTGTACCGAGGAATTTTTATAATGAAAGGGTGAGAAATCTTAAAGTGAAAGGTGTATTGCTTATAATGCAAAAAGTTATGATATAGATTCCGATGTGAGTTAGAAATTTACTCAATCCTAAATAACGTTCGTACATACATAAAGACGGATTAGTTTAATATAATCACTTCTACCGAGTACAACCACAATTATTAAATAGCAATACAAGTTTCGATGGACATGCGCACTCGCCTAAACTTCATTCAATCCGTCACATATTTCTCATTACAACAGTTCAGTTCGAAAATAAATTGTTTCCTTGCCCAACACTTTTTCCTGAAAAACGTGAGGCAGCGAAAGAAAGTCACTATCTGAATTAAAACTATTTGCACTTTCCACGCTTTGTCAGCTCCTTTACTAGCTTTTAGAATGTCTTTCTCCTTATACAATCTATATATATTTTCCATATTTTTTATGTTTCGAAGTCTGATGACTTCATTAATTTGCCATCACCTCCATTAATCGATCGTAGTCTTGTGGATTCATATGATCAGGGATGTGTATTTTGGAAACTAATAAGCAATAAAGTCAGAAATAATCTGACTCGCTTTTCTCTATGGCATCTACCGGCATTTCACAATTATCTTTTCGTATACTTGCAATGAAATAATTTCCCTTTTCTTCAACGTCTCATCCGTCTAGGAAGCAAAACAATATCTCACGAGTGATTTCAGGTCACTTCATAGTGACTCTATCCTTATAGTGAGAGGGAATTTAATTATTATGGATGGAACAAAAGCCACCACCTATTATATCCCTCGCATTGACAGTTCAGTACTATATTTGGATCTATATAGTATAAGATCTAAAACATTACTATTATTAATTGCCGATGGGTGCTGACAGCTTGCTCTCATGTGCAGTTGACCAGCGGGGAAAAGCATGAGTCATCTTGATTTCCCGATATGTTGAAGTACCTACATGGTATATTGAATTTTTCTTCTACTAGCTTTATATCAATTCAAGCAAAGAATCTACAGGAGTTACCAGCCCGCAGAGATGCGCAAAGCTTTTACTACTTATTCAGACCTGTGATCAAGGAAACTATTCCATATGAGCTTCATGAGATATGGAGCATCGGCAACATCAACACTGTTGCGATCAGAATCAGCTGGATTTTCAACTGCTGATTTATCAATACACAAATGCCTAAGACATTCCACAACCAAACTTTTCTAAGACTCAAGTCACCAAATATAGCCTATTTGGAAATCCTTCTTTCTCTATCTCAGTTAATTTATACAAAATAAGCTGACATATCTCAACCTTATCAGAATCCTAAAGATAAGTTGCCTTCCATGAAATCACAAGACCTCTCATAATAACACACAGCAATGAACTTTTTGGAGCACGGAATATCTGAATGTTTATCGTACTTCATTCTTTTGCGAACACACTGAAAAGCAGTCCTTAACGTTCACTTCATATTTCAAGAACCTGATGAGGTCCTTCTAAGTTCGTGGTGCGATGTCTATTTTATTAATCCTTCCAATAATTGTGGAACAGAGGGATAAGAGAAATTAAATCTTGTCTTAAACATGTATGATTGTTTTGACGTAATCTACTCAACGTTAGATCTTGACTAGCATCGCCCCCTCCCCCCCGCCCCAGTAGTAATAGGCATTCGTTTTAGGAAAGGTCCATCTGTGATTCAGCAAATTTTCGTTCAGGAGGAGTCCTTTGCAAAAGCTGACACTGAGGAGTTGGCATTCTGAACGTTCCTCTTACTCTCCCTCATTTTTGTTTCACATTGCCCTTTGTTGCTCAAACTGTGACTTTTTATTTTCGGACGTTACCAATTTTATTTCCAATTTGGACTGCACTCCATGTTTCCTTCCCTCAGTGCCTCTCCTCTTTCTGACATTCTAAGATGATATGACTTCTGCTGATCTGAAAAAGTCGCAGTTTAGTTTAATGTTATGAGATCTAAGACGTGTAATTAATGCGTATGACATTTGTCTTTATTTATGATTAAAGAATGACGTTGTAATTTAAAACATTGTATATTTTCAGAAAATAATGGGAACTGAGTGAAGGGCATTTAACTATTTCAAGTTTCGTTCGAAGCTGTTGCTACTAGGAATTTCAAGTGTTACTAAGTATACAAGCATCCCTGAGCATTCGGAATAATTATTTTTCTAAACTGAGTTATACAGTGTGTTCCTGATTTTGAAACTGCAAGAGTAAAGTTCACCGTTTATTCAAAGGAAAAAAATACATGACGACGAAATTTTTTGTTACAAAAAATTCTCTGGGACTCAAAGTCCCAGATCCTATGATGATATGCTTACTATTCAAGTGATTAAAATAAGCGTTTAAATTGAGAAGGCTTCGAAAACAAAAGTGGATTCATCTGATATGGTCTTGCTGGACTTTACGCGACGTTTTTATTTCACAGGTGACTCCAATAATCCTGCAGTTCACAAAATATGGAGAAAAATTGTCACAGGCTAAACGTGTGTTTTTCTCCCTAGGATCTCGCTTTTACTCCGGAATAAAACCTTAGATCGGAAGCCTTTAATGCGCTTTCATTTCGATGAGCCATATCCTGTGAATTTTTTTTTTATTCTTGTTTATAATTTGGAAGCCGTTCGCTACTTGATATTTATATTCAGACATTGATTTTTATCTGATTGGTAAATTATGTCGTCCATGTTATTCTTGCCTACTCTGGTGAAGCTCTTTTGTGACTCAACATTATCTTTCTTACTGCCCTGTGATTGCTGGAAGAAAAAGCAGAGAAATGGTTAAATCTCTGGACCTTGGAATAAAGGGCAGACCTGGGAATTTGTTTAGCTCCAGAGATTATAAATGCAAATCCATCTCCAGAAACAGCACGCAATGAATCTTGTGGATAAAAACAAACCCAGTTGGAACGCCTTTAACTTGTTCAGTCTGTACACTATCTGACAGCAAAAAATATTGCCTCCGTAGTGCCTCCCGAGGATTTCCACCGAGACGAGGTTCCGATGTGCATTGGCCGAAATATCGTGGCTTATTAAAATTTCTTCATTTCTTTTATCGCCTTTAAAAGAGGCATTGAACTTTTAGTAGTGTAAGCAGTAATACACACCACTATTACAGTCACACACACATCATATATATATATATATATATATATATATATATATATATATATATATATATATATATATATATATATATATATATATATATTATAAGTTTGTTAGCACATGATTTACATTGTAACTTTATCCTGATTTCGAAAATATTTTGTAAACCTGAATTTCTTATGAAAAAGAGTGCGGTAACAGAAGGAAAGCAAAGAAAAGTAAAATAAAGAATAATATCGGAGAACCAAAGAAAGACCTGTAGGAGAGTAAAAAGCAAACGAAAAAAAGGAAAACAAAACAAAAAAGAAAATCGGGGAAAACGACCGGAAAGAGGGAAACGAATCGGTGCTAAACTTTATTCTTTGTCGGATTCCTTTCTGTAGGCGATCCAGACACGTACCCATAATTTGGGGGATTTTGTGCGAGTTTTTATCTCTCTGTATTAAAGTATTTTCTGTGAGGCCCGTTGATGACCAATTCCTCTGTCAGCCTTCCTTTTATGTTCCTTTTATTGCTGACTCTTCTCTTCCCAGCTCTCGATATCTTTCCTTCGCTTTTTCCTCTTCTTCATTAAACAGTTATCGTCTCAGACGTTTCCAATCAGTAGGAGAAAAATTAACATCATAAGTTTCCGCGAGCTCTTCAGTGTCGTTAAACTGCCATTGGCTACACAAGTTCAGCACTTACTCTCAGAGATCCAAATTTATATATTTTTGGTGATTTCCTTATACCTTCATATGTTTCTTTTATATTAGTTACGCATCGTATCCTTAAGATGTCTATACAAATTAAACAAGTAAAAAATGCGCCGAAGTTTCTTCGGCGCCATCAAGTTTTCTGTACAGCGTATAATGCTGTATGAAACTTTCAGCCATGGCCCGGTGGTGGCAGGTGTTGTTGGCACCTATAGCGGTGCCAGACGAACGGTCAGGGCTGACTTTAACCTTAAATAAAATGAAAACTACTGAGTCTGTAGGGCTGCAATTTGGTATGTTTGATGATTGAAGGGTGGATGATCAACACACCAATTTGCAGCCTCTAGCCTCAGTAGTTTTTAAGATCTGAGGGCGGACAGAAAAATAGTTTTCTTTTACAGAAAACTAAAAAACGAGGCCATAGTTATGTTCTACTGAGATACAAAAAAAAAAAAAATCTGATAAGCTGATACATAATATTTTTGCATTCTGAAAATGTACATGCTTCACTGTTGTTTTTCTTAATTGACTTTACATGAATAAGATATCTCCTTTATGTAGTTATTTGACTTTGTATCTAACATTGTCTCACGCTTTTTCTTATGAAAGTATTCGGACGATACTACCTTGACGTCGCATAGAATATTAGATGGCTCTTATCTCTATGAGAATAATTATTTTGGAGAATTTGTATGCTGATATCCTTAAAACGATTATTGCAGGCTTAAAAGTTTTATCAGTACTCGATATTTAGTCACCCTTGTTGGACAAAATGATTTTTCTTGAAATTTGTTCAGCTAAAGCGAATTTCCCTCTATATAAAAAAACTGTTCAGTCTATTTGTTTTCTTGCAAAATTTATCTTTAGTCAGGGTTGGAAAAAGGAAGAGTAAAATGTCAGTCGTTTATCACAGTCGGGTTTTTGAAGAAATAAAAATACACGGTAGCTCTAGATGTGTGTGTGTGTGTTATGTACATACTGTATATATATATATATATATATATATATATATATATATATATATATATATATATATATATATTATATATATACATACAAATATTAATTTATATATATATATATATATATATATATATATATATATATATATATATATATATATATATAATGTGTGTGTGTGTGCGTGTGTGTGAAACACCGTGCATAGATAGTTTTATGGAGAAATGGTTGTTTTCAGAATGATTACGTGTGCATGTATAGTATCGTGCTTCGTGTATAAGTAAGTAAGAGAGAAGGAAAGATCGCGAGAGAAGGTATCTATTATCCAATTACTAATCCCAGCAGGTCAGGAGAGGGAACCGAAAGGTTATCCTAAAAAATGAAAATATAAAAGCCAGTCAGGAGAGTAAAATATGAGCACCGTGGGAAATTACTATAAAACTCTCCCCTTACACCCTATTACTTTTAATTGACACAACAGCGGGGATGGAGATCGAATAACTCTCCCAGGAGGTAATGCCGTAATTGAGTATGGTAATTAATGTTCTTTGCTATAAATAGTCGTGAGTTTGTCACTTTCAGTGCGTTGTTGACGATAACAAATAAATATAACTGTGTTCAATTTAATCCACCAATGTGAACAACTGATTTCCAATTAAAAAGAGCTCTTCCGGGATAAATGGCTATTAGGCTTTTTAATAGTTCTGGTAATTGCGTATCTAATTTGACGTGGTTCGTGTGCCACAGAGAAAAAGAAATCATTAACTTTCTTTCGTATGTTGTAACAGGAAGACCTTTTGAGCTCTCTTGCTTTGTCGATTTCATCAGACATATTGGTTGCGGTTTTTTGTTCAACTTCTCTAGCTTCAGCTTCATAAAACTAAATATCCTGTGCTGTTTTTATGTCAGAACGTTTAGCCTTGTTGCTTTGATAATTAGTGCCGTGATTATTCTTTAAATTCTTTATACATTTTTATTTATTATTAACCTTCGTCGATACTAAATGCCAACTTGAAGGGAAAACTCCATAATAATGTGAATGAAATAAATCAAAATACAAAAATTTTTATCACATCAAGATATGCAAAATGTCTACCAGAACTGCTGTGAAACTCTTGTGGACATATTCTTCATTGTGTCACATAATTAAAATACCAACATAATGTGATCAATTATAAAATTTTAAATTGATCATTACTGTGTCAACGATGTTTTTTTATTTATTCAAAATGACGGCCGAACGTTATTTTCTTAATTAGTTCAAATATAAGCACCATTCTCTGTCATAATTCGTGTGTTACTTCATTATTCGTCCCTCCTTTGTATCACTAATGGTACTTTAATGAAAAAGTGCGCAGCTTAAATCGGTAGCTCAGTGGAATATAGGTTTTGCAAAGAATTATTTACTTCATGTGCCAAATATGAGTTGGAGCATCTTTTCAATATACTCTTTTACAAGCCTTAGTAAATGGTTTGTTTCTAGCTAAGCTATCTTAATAATTTGTTTTAATAACTATAAATATTTTATCATCATAGCCATATAGATCACTTGTCAGTTTTTCCGCCTTTTCTGAAAACTTTAATTTTTCTCTACCTTTGATGCTCTACAACATATATCGTAATTTTTATTCATCCAGGATGTGGTAATGATTGAAGGTGTCACAGTACCTATTGATGTTTTAACCAAGCGAGTATTATTATTGTCGAGTCTTCACTTCGTTACAAACTTTTCTCAATGTTTCATTTCGGTTTCATATCCATGTGAGCGTTTTCAAGATCACTCTATAATAAGCCTACTTTTGTTTTGAGCAACAATGATCTTAGCAGTAGCAGTTAGTTTTGCTAATTGTAGCTGCATTACTCTAGATCTGCCGGTCACTTTAACCAGAGCTACACGTGAACAATAATAACTAACAAGAGAACTTCATATTTCACCTGTTTTGGTGGACTGTTGTCATTTGAGACACTTGATATTCGAACTTGGTAGTGATATGGCCAAAGTAACCGAATACCAAGCATTTGAACGGACTTTTGTGAAGTAAGTTCGGCAACATAACAACTGAGGTGCAACAAAGATTAAATTATTTTTGCTCATATTAGCATATGTATGTCAAATTTTGGTAGACATAAAGAACTGAAACAGACATATCTTTACAAAAGCATTATAGCATGAAACGTTTTTTTTTTCTCTGTGGCATCTATGAAGTCTTAACGTTTTCTGGATATATGTAAAGACTTGTAACGGTGACTTGCAAAAGTAATTAAGAAACTTAGGAACTGGACTTTAGTCTGTGGGAGAGCAAGCACCATAGGCTATCACAGTAAAAAAAGTGAAGAAATAGCGAAAGGGGTAGTATAGTAAAGCCCAGCCACAAGAGACAGATATGGAGGTCAGGGGATACAAAGGAATGGGTAGGGCGTAGGGCTTTACTCCGCAACCTGATAAATTATGATGAAAGCCAAAAGTAGAAGTAGGAGTCTTTTCTCAATCAGCATAGAAAGTTAGTGCCTTTATAATATGCATATTGAAAAGGCTTCGCTTTGGACGAACCACCGCTGACGATGTGAAAATTAAGCAAGAGCGCTTGATTCCAGTACCACCTAACACTGACCCTGCTCAGGTTTTCGTTGAACATTAGTCTCCGCAACAACAACAACAACAATTGGGATGAATTCACCGGATTATTCTCGACGATAAAGAAGAAAAACAATTGTTACCCACAAAGAAGAGTTGCGTTTATATGATCGCGCGCTTCTGAGTGGATACATTTGCTACAGGTCTTCCAACCGTATTGCTTGAAGAAGTGCCAGTGTCTATCTCTTCAGGTATGGTTAGAGTTGTGCGTATTATAATGGCACTCGCTAAGCTGTAGGTCCCGTTGCTAAGTAACCAATTGGTTCTTAGCCACGTAAAATAAGTCTAATCCTTCGGGCCAGCCCTAGGAGAGCTGTTAATCAGCTCAAAACTAAGGTATACTTAACTTTTTCTATTCTTATTGAGAAAAGACTCCTACTTCTACTTTTCGCTTTCACCACAGTTATCAGGTTGCTGAGTAAAGGCCTACGCCATACCCCATCCTCTGTATCCCCAGACCTCCATATCTGTCTCTTGTGACTGGGCTTTACTTCCCCTTTTGTGATTTCATCGCTTTTTTGCCTGTGATTTCAGTCCCTTTTTGCAATGGCAACGCCTTAGATGGGAAAAAATGCGGGAACAAAGGAATGGGGTTGTTTAGGTTTTAGATATAGTTTTACTAGACCTATGTGGCTTCTCCGTGATAATGGTCAGCTCAGCTCGGTTGTTGCATAATTATAAGTGATATATATATATATATATATATATATATATATATATATATATATATATATATATATATATATATATATATATATATATATACACAGAGTATGTGTGTGTGTGTAGGGTAGGTCAACGATAGCAAAACCCAAAACCGCGTAGGCAGATTCAACGTGTGTGATAATTTTTAATTAAGACTAGACCACCCATGATGGTGAGGGGAGGGAAGATGGAAGTAGAGGGGGAGGGAGAGGAGGAAGGGGAGGAGAGGGGGAAGGTAAAGGAAAGGGGAGGGGGAAGGGTAGGAGGAAGAGAAGGGGAGGGGGAGTTTTATTATTATATAGATAGATTGATAGATAATTGAGAGTAGGTCAGGCAGCTTCTCCTAACACCACTTGCTGTTCACACACAATAAGAAAATGACCTCTCTTCAGTGTTGTGAGCAGTCCGTACCGGAGCATCAGGAAATTTGAATTTTGGGGGCTACTTTGAATGGCCCACTGTACCTTTAAAATTCATTATTTCAAAAAACAAACCCAGAAAGGCACCCTTCCAGAATACCGTTATTACTCTGCAGGTATGTAAGGACCCCCACCCACCCACCCCCTACCATATCCCCTGAACGCCAAAAATCGATATCCAGATCTCCGGAACGGCTTAACGGATTTCGATGAAATTTGGCATGATCAGAGATCTTTGTGGGAAACCTCTAAAGCCAGAGTTTCATCCCGGTCCGTTGAATATTTCCAGAGTTATAGAAGGCCAAAGTCGGGCTTTTTGTGTACTCCGAGTTGCTGGGCATGGCAGTTGGTACACAAAATCTGTCGAACTCATATATGCTAGAATTGAAATATAAACATACACAGTTTTGGTATATACTAAAATGTATATAATTACAATAGCCAACGCGGTGAACTCCTCATCTCTTAATTTCGCAAGGTTCCTTGAAGAAGTTTCACATGGGAAACAATGAAATCCAAACTTGAATTGAAATGAAGAAATTATCCATACTTCTCAGAAACTGTTATCAGATACCTATAGATTTCAGATATATTGTGCCAGAACTGAAATCAACTAGTTCCTATACTGAGAATTTAAGGGTTTTCACATATTCTTACGAAACTCTGCAGTGTATATTTATCACAGCCATAACCATAAACACTAAGAATTCTTGACTTACAGAATTCCTCGAATTTTAATGAAGATTTTCCATTGAAAACCTTGAATATAAATCTCGTGAAATAATGAATAAAACCTCCAACCCAGGAGCTAAACTTTCCAAAGAGCCCTTGATTATAAACAACTTTGTTGGCTATGACGGAGGTATTATAATGACAGTGTGCCACCTATACATTGAATTCAATATTTTTTTTCTTTTTTTTTACAAGCTTGGTGTTACGGTTCGCGTGCATTTTTTAAGTTCCAACTATTCGATAATTTAATTTATATAATTGCTTAACGTTAAATGGTAAACAGTTGTAAAGATATGCAAAAAAATGCTTGGTTTTCCTTAGGATAATATCTTTTTTATCGTTTTATCAAAAAGAACTTGTATTCATATGGATAGAATTAAATAATCTATTGGCGGAAGAGGTAACCATTCACAGCACAGAGGTGTAAAAAGAAAAGCATAAAAGAGCCGGGGAAAAAGATAATAAGTAAATAGTAATAAATTATAAGCATTTAAATATTTACGAATACAACTGTAATACAGTAATTCATAATATTTACAGTCTAGTGCAAGATGCATTAAACTAGTATTAGAGTTCTCCTTAATTTAGCACTAACTGCCAGGAAAATATATCCTAATTTCACAGCATAAGCAATGAAAGTCACCTGGTACTGCGCCGCTCGGCTGTGTGGACCCTCGACAAAGCGTGGATTCTGAAACATGCAAAAGAAATATACCCCTTATGTAACCTATTCGAATTACTTCAGTCGCCTAAGAATATTACGTCTTTATGTCCTTCCATACTGCTATGCTGTAAATGACAGAATAATTAGAATTACTGGTAAAGAAGGAAACACGATCGAACAAAAAATCCCTTCCGCTAGGGATACAGATGAGAACCTCCCCTAGTACTCAGTACCTCTCAATGGGGAAATTAGTCTATAAACTTCGTTGGCATTTTTATGCCTCGGATACACGGGGAACGAGGAAACTCAATCCATTTATGGGTTGCTGGAGAGACGTCTAGTGGCTTTGCCTGAGATAAGAGTGATGAAGCTACTTAGGACAAGGATTTTTTTTTTCCTGTTTTTCACTGGTAAAAGGCTGGTGGCTTCCGCTGCCTAGAGGAGGTTGCAACACGAATTTATACCTTTTAAGGAGGTTTAATGCCATTAGCCATGACTTTATTGTTCAGACACACCAATGTATACAGTATTTATTTTCCGTTGCATTATTGTCTTTTATCCTAGGTCGTAACGAAAATATGCATTTTGTAGATAATTTGATGTAAGAAATGGCACGTATTCTAGCCGAATTATTCTGTGCCTTTGCAATCAAACACTTTAAAATACATGGTAAGTTATAATTCTGATTTTATTGGAAACAGATAATAATATTTTAGTAGGACTTCAAACCTATTTCCAGACTGATATTACATTAACCTCCATACAAGAGTCTGGAAAGATTATGCTCTATTAGTCTGTGAATTCCCGAGGCCACACAATCTTAAAGCCTTTAGTACCTTACTTTTAGGTATGGGCCCTTTCTGGTATAAGAACGACACAGCCTCAACCGAACAACGCAGAATACACTTTCTTTGCTAGTCTGCTACCTATATATATATATATATATATATATATATATATATATATATATATATATATATATATATATATATATATATATATATATATATATATATATATATATAATATTAAAACTCTGAAACGTTTGTTTGTTTGCTCGCCGAAAGTTAAACGGGGTTGGTGCTAGCCGTACACTTCCCCTTCCCCCTCGCCTTCCCCTCCCTTCCCCCTCGCCTCCCCTCCCCTTCCACTTCCCCTCTTCCTCCCCATCCCCTCCCCTACCACTTCCCCTCTTCCTCCCCATCCCCTCCCCCTCCCATTAACCCATCCCCCACCCTTCCACCCTCCCCACCCCTTCCCCACCCCTCCCCTACCTACACAGCCACCTACCCCTCCCCTCCCCTCCCACCCCTCTCCCCTCCCACCTCCCCTCCTCCCCTCCCCTCCCCTCCCCTCCCCTCCCCTTCCCTTCCCCTCCCTTCCCTTCCTCCTCCCCCTCCAACATTGAGTGACCCAACGGGTCGCGGGTGGTCTAGTATGATAAAGAGATAGGAAAATATTTTTGCAAACCTAAGTTCTGGCGCAGGTAGTTTGATCGCTTTGGAAAGCTATCTGTGATACAATATTTACACAGCTTTCTGGAGGTTGAAAAAATCTTTTCTTTAAACACACGTATGATGTAGACTTCAGTTGTTTGAAAAGTTGTTCATGAAAATGTATAAAATGTATCCATGAAATCCAGGTTTAAATTAATCTCTACGCGGTAAGTGCAGTTACAATGAGTCAGCTTTTAAACAGACTTATATTATTCAAACAGAATGATAAGAACTTTCTTGAAAAAAAATTTGCCTTGATGTACGACAAGTAGAGTCAGTTATACTGAGAGAGAAAAGGTAGCACTTCCTGCGAAGGAAATTCGGTCTGTTATCAGTCTGACATTTCCATTTCAGTAACTTCATACATCTGTACAGAAGGTTCATTGCGCCTGCGTCTTTTGTCTCTGGATACTAGGGCCACGCATATCCTTATTTCCTTTCATACCGTCTCTTTGTCAGTTCGTTGTCAGGGTTTCCTCTCCTTTCTCTTATAACAGCTGAATGTTACACTTTTCGCCAATCTGTCATCCTTTTTTATGGTTAAAATTTCGTAATACACCCTGTGTCATCCTTTCACTTTCAATAAGGGTTCAACCACTAATACCTGTCTCCACATATTTGGCGTTTTCAGTCCCAGTGAAACGAATACCGAACACACTGTTTATCTCATTAGCTTCAAAATTTTATTTTCTAATTAACATCCAGCAGCAAAGCTTCCGCACTGTAAATGAGAACTTCCTCAACAACCTCTTCAAGCATTCCATTTTTGGTTACCATAATTGCTCCAATCTCTTCCTGAGCGCGTGCACAAGCCCTTCTAATCCCTTGCTCTCTATTCTCTGTGATTCAAGTTTTTTCTTATCTTACTAGCATACACTATACCCAATTCATCTGCTTCTATTTTACTGCCATGCATAATAACTCGCATTGCTCTGCGTTCCCAGTAAATTTACAAGGGCCACTTACTAACTCATTTCCCACATTAGCCTGAAACAAAGGACTCAACAGCGTTGATAATATCACAAGAAGTTAGCTTCCGTTGAGTCAGCCCAACCATCCGGTCAAAAGATTAGGCCGCGTAGCACAGCATAGGTACCACGAGAGAAGGATTATTGGAAATCCCCAGATGGAAAGAAAACAAATGGTCAGCTAGGACTCTTGAAAGTTATATTACAAAGAAACTCTAAGGATGAAAGTTGGGGTGTTCGAACGCTAAGAGCGCTGTTGTGTAAATAGTTCACATGTAAAGGTTTGTTGATGACAAGTAATAAAAAGCAACACAAATGTAAGTTAATGAGTATTTTCCTATTATCAACTGGAACGTGACTTTTCGTTGGTTTTTTGTCAATAATAATAATAATAATAAATACAATGCGCAACTGGAATACAATACTTACAGGCTCTGGGATGAGACTAGCAGAGATTAACATCAGGAGAGAGATCTTTCAAGGCGACTTACTGTCCCCACTACTCTATCGTAGTAGCCATGATTCCCATGACAAAAGTACTGCAGAAGATGGGTGCTGGGTACCAACTCAAGAAAGGAGGCAACAATTAACAATCTGATGTTCATGGACGACATCAAGCTGTATGGTAAGAGCATCAAGGAAATAGTTTCGAATAGAAAAATGCGCCTAGGTCAACATACAAAAAGGCAAAGTGACAAGGACCGAAGGGATAAAGCTACCAGACGGGAATAGCATCAAAAACATGAATGAGACAGGATACAAATACCTGGGAATAATAAAAGAAGAGCATATAAAACACCAAGAAATGAAGGGCTCGATCAGGAAAGAATATATGCAGAGACTTAAGGCGATACTCAATTCAAATGGAGTGGGCGAAGGCTGATCTCTGCAGCATAGACCAGAAAACTAGGAAACACTTGACTTTACACAAGGCACTACAGCCAAGAGCAAATACAGACATACTATACATAATGCGAAAGGAAGGAGGAAGAGGTCTACTAAGCATAGAGGACTGCGTCAACATCGAGAGCAGAGCACTGGGGCAATATCTGAAAACCAGTGAAGACGAGTGGCTAAGGAGTTCATGGGAAGAACGACTGATAAAAGTAGATGACGACCTAGAAATATACAGAGACAGGAGAATGAAAAACAGAACCGAGGAATGTCACAGCAAACCAATGCACGGACAGTACATGAGACAGACTAAAGAACTGGCCAGCAATGAAACATGGCAATAGCTACAGAGGGGAGACCTCAAGAAGGAAACAGAAGGAATGGTAACAGCGGCACAAGATCAGGCCCTAAGAACCAGATATGTCCAAAGAACAATAGATGGAAATAACATCTCACCTTTATGCAGGAAGTGCAATATGAAAGACGAGACTATCAACCACATAGCAAGCGAATGTCCAGCGCTTGCACAGAACCAGTACAAAAATAGGCATGATTCAGTAGTAAAAGCCCTCCACTGGAGCCTGCAAAAAACACCAGCTAGCTAGCTGTAATAAGTAGTACGAACACCAACCTGAGGGAGTGATAGAAAGCGATCAGGCAAAGATCCTCTAGGACTATGGTATCAGAACAGATAGGCTGATAAGTGCCAATAGACCAGACTTGACGGTATTGACAAAATCAAGAAGAAAGTATCACTCATTGATGTCGCAAGACCGTGGGACACCAAAGTAGATGAAAAAGAAAGAGAAAAAATTGATAAGTATCAAGACCTGATAATAGAAATAAGAATGATATGGGATATGCCAGTGGAAATTGTACCCATAATCATAGGAAAACTAGTCACGATCGCAAGATCCCTTAAAAGCAACCTGGAAAAACTAGATGCCGAAGTAGCTCCAGGACTCATGCAAAAGAGTGTGCTACTAGAAACAGCGCACATAGTGAGAAAAGTGTTGGACTCCTAAGGCGGCAGGATGCAACCCGGAACCCCACACTGTAAAAGCCACCCAGTCGAATAGGATGACTGAGATAGAAAAAAAATATAATAGTAATAATCTTAACGAAAAGAATGAAAGAATGGTGTGCCGTGAAGCTCTAATATAAGCACTCCCATATCTGATAAATTCAAGCCACTAGAAGGTATATGTATATATATATATATATATGTATATATATATATATATATATATATATATATATATATATATATATATATATATATATATATATATATATATATATATATATATATATATATGAATGGATACTCAGGGAATAGTTTACGTTCCTGAAATCGTAATAATGATTGCACGAGAACGCAATCTTCAGAATAATTAAATGACATACATACATACATATCGTTATTTTCAGTAGCAGTGGCTGCATTTTTCATCCCATTAAATGAATATTCCGCCCTATTTAACCATGAAATAGCTCTTGACTGATGATAATGGAGGTTTAATCAATCGCAGGAATGTATAAATGATGAACTAATTAAGTTGGTATAAACATTTAATTTGCATCAAACTATTACCAAACCTTTATGACATAAATTTATTACTAAATCGTAATTTCTGTATGGCAATGGCATTTTTAATGGTGTGGCATTGCGTAAGCATGCCAACCGGTAAGTTGAAATCGTTACACTTTGTACTTGCCAGTATACACATCTTTTAATGAGGAAACAAAAAAGATATGGGCCCACTGCGCGGATCTTTTCAAGGACAGATCTCGACACGAAAAGGAAGCCGGGATGGAGAAACAATCCAAAAATAAATAAGAGAACAGCCTACTAAAAGGTGGAATGTTCTCTTAACACGAGGGAGTTAATTCCAGAGCTTGAATATCATAGGAAGAGGAACGATCGACGAAACTGGTAATTCAAGAAGACTTCGCAGGGGTCAGAGGTCACCAGAAAGACATAGGGAAGCTGTATGAGAGGAAGACGATTTACATCAACTTAGCTCGACATTCTCGAAGGTGATGACCAAAGAGAAAGAGAGTAGTAACCAATCTTAACTCACAGGAAATGCTGCGTATACATGTAGTGTAAGGAAGTGAGGTTTGTATGTAACATAAAACAAGTAAAAAATGCGCCGACTTTCTTCAGCGCAACCGAGTTTTCTGTAAAGTGTATAATGCTCTACGAAACTCTCAGCCACGGCCCATGAAACTCTCAGACACGGCCCATGAAACTTTCAGCCACGGCCTGGTAATGGGTCTGTGTTGTTGGTACCTATAGCAGTGCCAGAAGGGCGATTATGGCTAACTTTAACCTTAAATAAAATCAAAACTACTGAGGCTAGAGGGTTGTAATTTGGTATGTTTGATGATTGGAGGGTGGATGACCAACATACCAATTCACAGACCTTTAGCCTCAGTAGTTTTTAAGGTCTGAGGGCTGACACAAAAAGTGAGGAGAGAAAAAGTGCGGACGGGCAGACAAAGACATGTCACTAGTTTTCTTTTACAGAAAGCTAAAAATCGTTACTGTTATATGCTTACGACATACAACGGATAGTTGGTCGAAAGAGGACATTTAATTCTTTTTACTTTTAAGGGGATTCTTCAAAGTTTCTCAAGATGGTCTATTCGACTCTGTAGATTCAAATGTTGAAATGGACCAGTTTGAAAGGAGATTCATTAATTTCCTTATCGTGTACACATTAGCAAGGCTTCGGACATCTTTCCTTGTTCCGCATTCATGTTCGAAGTGCGACCTCGAGGAGCGGTAATTCTTGGAAGAGAGAGAGAAGGAATTTCTAGATAATGAAAGACGGCAGTGAATAATGAAAGTCCCATAAAGTTTAAAAAAAAAAATGTGACACTGTTACCTTCTTCCAGTTCTCAGTGTGATGCTTTGAATGATCCATTTCAAGTTTTATGTGATTTACCATCTGTAACTCTATATTCTTTATATATATGGCTTTGTATATATACCGATATGTATATATATATATATACATATATATATATATATATATATATATATATATATATATATATATATAATATATATATATATATATATATATATATATATATATATATATATATATATATATATATATATATATATATATATATATATATATATATATACGCACACACATGTGCATGGTGTGTTTATGTGTCTGTACACACACATATATATATATACTGTATATATTCCTTCATATATGGATGTTTGTCAATTGCATACTTAAAGTTTTTTATGCATTTCAAAATTAAGCCAGAATGACCGATGAATATTGAATTCATTTAGCTGCAAGCAACTTGCACCCAAAGGAAATAAAAAAAAAAAGATACGTATAATGTGTTGTATGGTTTTCTTACGAAGGCATCACTCGAATTTTAAAAGCAACTTCCTGCCTCCTTTTCTGCTGGATATCTGAGGCCTGAGGCATTCTCAATCCCCCTTTTATTCAGTGACGCACACCGCAGTGCCCACTCGTCTAGAAAAATACTCACTCAAGTATACTGAATCCAGAATTCTTTACAAATCGAAATATGGCTATAACTCGACCTCCTAAGACTCAGAGCATAAATTCTGTAAATCACGTAATCCTGTAATTAAATCTTATTTTGTAATTATAGTTTCAAAGACCACTACTGTTTTCGTTTGCATTGTTATTACCATTGTTATTCTTACTAATACCTTGCTGCTCTGATTTCGCGGCACTTTAAGAGGAAATATGGCTGCGCAAAACTTAAGATATCGTTACGAGTAATTCAGTTACATGTGAAATCCCCCATAGCGGGGTATTGGCGTCAGTGCGCCTCACGTTGTGCACTCTAGGTATTACTTAAGGTTCTTTGCGGCTTCCCTTCGGCCCCTGGTTACATTCCCTTTCATTCCTATTACTGAGCGTCCATTCATATTCCTCCTTCCATCTTACTTTCTTTCCTCTCCTAAAAAGCGGTTCATAGTACATCTGCGAGGTTTTCATCCCGTTACACCTATAAAACCTGTTACTCTCAATATCCCTTTCAGCGCTGGATGACCTCATAATTCTCAGCCCTGGGCCTTTGGCCTAAATTTTATATCTTTTACATTCCTAAAGCTGAAATTCATTCTATGAAAATTTGAATTAAAAAGGTCCTGTTACAAGGGGACCATGTTAGAGTTTGCTGAAAACTAAAATGATCTTCAGAGGGAATGGAAATTCTTCCTACTTCTCATCTATTAACTACAAAAAGTCGATTGAAGAGAAGTGTTGAATCTAAACTATCCTTGTATAAACGTTATGTAGATGATACCTTCCTTATCACCAGATCAGCTGAAGTTATTCAGCAGTTTTTAGATCGTCCTAATGTCGAATAAGTATGATAGTTTTACATCACGAAGTGAAGCAAGTAATGAAACTGAATGCTTTACATCAGCAGCTACAGAAATAAGACATTCCTTTAAGTGTGTCATTGTACAAGAGGATTTACTGGGAAAAAGAAAGAAATCATTATGTCAGGAAAACAACATATAAACTGTCTTGGATAACATGTGAAAATACGCAAAACGCTCATGATGTTGCTTTGTGTTTTAAGTTTTACTGCTAGTTAACTAATATTGATCATTTAGCACCAGAGTATCTAAGCTGTTGATAGTTGCAACGAAAGTGTCATTAATTACAAGCACATCAATGAGAGCAGATTTAAAAAGTATCGTATGTGATATCAGTGACGTAAATGTATGGAAAGCAAATGGTTTTATTAGGACTTTGAAAGTATCTTTATGAAGACTGCTGATCGTCAATTTGTTCATTGCAAACTAATATTAATCCTGAATTAACTTTCAAAGCACATTAGGTCGCCATAAGCAGGTTTTGGAAACCGTCCAACCAGGATGTTTAAATATCCTAAGATGATTAAAAAAGCTAATTTTATAAGTTGAATCATATATGAAGAGAAAGTCCATCTTTGACACCTCAGCGCCATGGAAGTTATTTGTTGAAGTTTCATGCACGTTTGTGCTTTCATAAGTAACCAAGTGGTCCTTGTCAGCATTTTTGTTTATGGTTCTAGTTCTTCGTGAATTAAATTTTAAATTACAAGACGCAATTAGCCTCGTATCAAAAATTAATTGTTACTTTGTTCATTCAGAATATTCGTGTATTTGCTTTTGGTAATGAAGATAAGAATATTTAAAAAAAAAAAAAGGCTTTGAACAAATAGTTCAGTCACACGAAATACGAGGCAGAATAAGAGAAATGTGAGTTGATAAACCTCCACTTCTCGGCTTCATCTTACATGGGTAGGATAACCTGGAATTTAATTTGGCTCACAGTCCTTTCAGTGCCCGAAGGGCTTTTCAACAACAAGATGCACATCTAAAGGACATCATATTGCGGTATGTTGTTATAACTCTTAAAAAGGAGAGTGCAAAGTTGAGGAGATTTCATCTGAAAGCGTAATTCTTGTTAATCCCGAAGGTTGCCACAGAATAGTCCCTCTTTCCAAGAAAACTCATATTGTAAATCGTAAATTTTTAAGAAAACTCATATTGGAAATCGTCAATTTTTTGTATAAAATGAACGCTCAGATGATTCTAAAATAACATGTTTAACATAATGGTAGAATTTTTATCCCCAGAAACTAAGTGACCTGAGGAAAAATAAAATAAATATTTCATTTGTTTTACTATTTACATATATTCCAAAGTTTTAAGATAAAATCTGAATGCAGTTGCACAAAAAATTTCTTCAGCTATACATTAACTGGGCATACTTTCAAAACATTTATCATCTAAGTCTAAAATTCAAATATTTTCGCCACGGTATAATTCTTTATTCCTGAGCTTTTTGCGGATTTATTATTACTTTTTCTCCTGAGGAATGTATGAGTACTGATGCTTCATTTAATTACTTATTTCTTGCCGACTGTTACTTCCATTTGAAATTATTCTATCAGTATATGAGACTATTCCAAACATCGTTGCAGAATGTTGCGTGCACCCTCCATATGAACACGGGAATTGAAGGTAATAAAACATAAATTTTCCTCGATAGCTGTCATGTCATTCTCTGCTATATATATAACATGAGCTAATATCACGAAACTTTTCATTTAGGATTTCATTACTGAACTTAGTTGTATCTTTAGTGCCATCCACATTTAAGAGTCGTTGGTACTCGAATAATGTATCTTCACGAAGCAACGCAATATGTAAAGACACAACTTTAAATTTCTTATTTTAATTTACTAGGCTAGCCTCCAAATCCTGAAAGTAAACTGTTAAACAAGTTTTGAAGACGTTAAAACGTTTTTAACATCGATTTCCTTATAGGAATGTACAAAGACATTTGTGAATGACTGGAGATGTCTGACATGATCAAATAAAACCTTGGACTGATGATCATGGATGTGATTTTTTATATGAAGATATTAATAAATAAACTCACCAATGCACACGTTAAAAGTCCGTCTTCTAGTTGGAGAAAAAAAGAGAGGCAAATCGTAGATAATCTCGTGTAATTCTATTACGACACATGTGAACGCTTTATATATATATATATATATATATATATATATATATATATATATATATATATATATATATATATATATATATATATATATGTGTGTGTGTGTGTGTGTGTGTGTGTGTGTGTGTGTGTGTGTGTGTGTGTGTGTACATAGAGACAGACGTAAAATTCCTATCATATCATTCATCGTATATTCATTTCCATATCCCGTCAGCCTTGAACGTCCGTTGTTTCGTACAGCAGTAAAACAAAATTATTGACTGCGTATGAGGTATTAGCATAGTTAGTATTAAGAATTAAATCTCAAAATCGACATTTTTCAAATGGGTTAAACCTCTCAGGGCTCATGTTAAGCATACTTATTATCTTTAATCGGTCACCCAGTTTATCTGTTTAACAGATGGGGAAGCGTTCACGTGTGGCGTGACAGAATTACGTGAGATTCTTATCTACGCGCTGGCTCTTTTTTTTTTCTCCAACTCAAAGACGGACTTTCAACATGTGCACTGATGCTTTCGTGTATTAATACCTTTATATAAATAGCGCATCCATGTTCGTCAGTTCAAGGTTTTATTTGATCACGTTAGAATATCTCCAGTACATTCCTATAAGCTGATCGATGTTAGAAATGTTTTAACATCTTTAAAACGCTTTTAGCGGTTTACCTTCAGGATTAGTAGGCTAGCCTGGTATATTAAAAAAGGAAATTTAACGTTGTTTATTTATATATTGCGTTGCTTCGTGAAGGTACAACTAAGTACCGCAATATAATCCTGAATGAAAGCTGTTGTGATATTGGCTAACACACACACTAACACACACACACACACACACACACACACACACACACACACACACACACACACACACACACATATATATATATATATATATATATATATATATATATATATGTATATATACGTATATACAGTATATACATATACATATACAAATATTATTTGTAGTTCAGCAGAACTGATGAAAAGGATGTTGCTTAATTTGGGATATATATATATATATATATATATATATATATATATATATATATATATGTATATATATATATATATATATATATATATATATATATATATATATATATATATATATATACATACATATATATTCCAAATTAAGCAATATCCTTTTCAGTTCTGCTGACCGACAAATAAAATTTTGTAACAACTCAAACGTGTCTTGATCAAATGCTACATTTTTTGTATTTGTGTTTCTTCTCTTGTGAGGGTGTTGGCTGGGATGATGTTGGGATTATGGCAGAGTTAGCGACATAAATATTACAGTGGAAAAAGAGAACATACTAAAATAAAGATTTTCCAACGAGAAACCTGACACTAAGAACAAGAATAGCCATTGTATTCATTTCTGCACCCAGATCTTTTCAGTATTAAGACATATGAATTGCTAAGGTTTTCCACCAAAGAAATAGAAAGATATAAAAAGTTTCTCTCTGAGGTAGGCGTATATATTCTGCAAGAGCAGAGAATAATTCATACATAAAATCTTTCGGAAATCTGAATTTTTAGTAGATCTTTAAGAGAGTTCTAAGAGAAGAGATGTAGCCTGAAAATGTTGCCGTGTTATAAATGGCCGTTTAAGATGAGCTTATTATTTAAAGTGATGCAGTTATATTTTTAATTAAGAAATACCATGAAGCTTAATTTTATGTAGTAGAAAGTGTATTATCTCTACATTTTTATTTAGCGTATGAAATCTCAATATAGAACAATATGTCCTTATTCCTTTTATAATCATGCTGCCTATTCAGGAGGCAGACAAACTGAGATTGAAATATATTACAAAGGGAACATTATAAGGGGACAATAAAAAACAATACACGCAGTTAAATTTACGGTCATGTCGTTCCAAGGGTTTAGAGAAATAAGAAATGTGAAAGTTTCTCTATTGGGCTCAAAGAATGTAACAACTGTTATTGGAAACGACATGATAAGAAGGGCACCTCAGCTCAGTGTAACAATGGTAAAAATGAGTAATATGAAAAGGAGGAGGGGATTATCTCTGAGGGAAATATAAAAAGGAGGAGGGGATTCTCTCTGAGGGAAATATAAAAAGGAGGAGGGGATTATCTCTGAGGGAAATATAAAAAGGAGGAGGGGATTATCTCTGAGGGAAATATAAAAAGGAGGAGGGGATTATCTCATAGGGTAATGTAAAAAGAGGATGGGATTATCTCATAGAGTGATGTAAAAAGAAGGACGGGATTATCTCATAGGAAAGTGTACAAAGGAGAAGGGGATTATCTCATAGGTAGTGTACTGTAAAAAGGAGGGTATTATATCACGTAAAAAGGAGGATTGTCTCATAGGGTAAAGAAGCATTCCACGTGAATTTGGCAGAGCAGCTCTTGTTTGCTCCATTGAATCTGATCTCAGTGGAAAGCCGTAATGCCATAAATGGAACAGTGACTTTGTGATATCGGAACAAAGCATACTGACTTATCTAGAAAATAAAGCAATATTGTTAAGATTGCTAATAGATTCACAATTCCGTGAAAAACAATCTGTGTAATAAAAATCCACAATTATATAGTAAATATATTACTATGTAAAATATGTAAAATAAACGAAGGACTTTCGAACACTTGAACGGTGTTCCTCATCACGTTAGCACTGATGAGGAACACCGTTCAAGTGTTCGAAAGTCTTTGCTTTATTTTACATATTTTACATAGTAATATATTTACTATATAATTGTGGATTTTTATTACACACATTGATCAGATTTTAAAGAAAACAAGCTAATTAAACGCGAAAGTGTCGATAAGGCTGAAGGGGAAAACCCCACGCATCAGATTATCGGACTTTTTTATGTATCATAGATTTCTCTTCTTAATCAGTGACACACTTAAGGGCAAAACGCCTAAAGTAAAAAATCCCAGGAAGTCCTTTATAACGTGACACAAAGGTGGGTAAAAGAAAAGATCAGAAAGAGGCGGGGGAGGGGGGGAGTTGTTGTGTCGGGGATAGCGGGACGAGACTTGTTGTGATGTAAATCAAACTAAATATAATGCATTCAGACGAACACCTGGTGAACTCACAATGTGGAAATGAGGCCGTAAGTTAGGTGTCTGTCCAGCCAGTTCTTGAGCCAGGTAATGGAAGACGCCCATAATGGAAAGCGCTAGAGGAAAAGATTGTCCAGACTCCAGGTGGATTTGTTCAATTAGGGATGGAAAGTGGTTTCTTTCTAAACTGAGTTTTGTTTGGACTAAACCGAATTGCATGAGGACAAAATTTTAAGGCATTGCAAGAGCGTGTCAGTTAACGAGAGCAGACAAGTATAAAATGCGCCGAAGATTCTTCGGCGCGAGCGAGTTTTCTGTACAGTTTATTACACTATGAAACTCTCAGCCACGGCCCATGAAACTCTCAGCCGCGGCCTATGAAACTTTCAGCCACGGTCTGGTGGTGGCCTGTGTTGTTGGCAACTATAGCTGTGCCAGATGCACGGTCATGGCTATCTTTAGCCGTAAATGAAATAAAAACCATTGAGGCTAGAGGGCTGCAATTTGGTATGTTTGATGATTGGAGGGTGGATGATCAACATACCAATTTGCAGCCCTATAGCCTCAGTTAGGTTTTAAGATCTGAGGGCGGACAGAAAACTTGTGGACGGACAGACAAATAGCCATCTCAATAGTTTTCTTTTACAGAAAACTAAAAAGCAGCGTGAAAACAATTAAATTTTTAGTTTAAAATAATTTCTTCTCGAATTTACGTTAATGAAAAAAGAAAGTAAACAGTAGAAAATTAAAATGAACTGAGAAACAAAGTAATTCTATACATATATACTATCTTTCTGTTTCTTATAATATATCCTATCGATTTAAACCAGATTGTATGATGACAAAATAGTAAGGCAATGCAAAAACAATTACATTTTCAGTTTAAAATTATTCCATAATTTTACCCGTAAATCTAACCTTTCAAAAATATTCGCTCAACTTGCGGGAATGGTAACATTAAATGTTTAAAAAGTAATTTTTAGGATTTTATTTATGTTTTCTCAGTTAATTACTTTGTTAAAAAAAATGAATAGCTTTATGCGAGAGTGAAGCTCATCGACCACATAATGAGATGTATATTTTCATTTTCTGTAGAAAAATTCATGTAAGAAAGACAGACAGATTTCCCTCGAAAAGAATTTCTTTAAAAATCGGTTCAGACAGGATTCATTTCCATTCTCTACGTTTTTCAAATGACCGAGAGAACAGAAGTCGTAATGGTTTTTGAATGATGTTATTGTCTAAAGATTCCGTAAAAAGAGGCAGATTTTCATTCTCATGCATACCATTTCCTGAAAAGTCCAAGGAAACCTTGTCAAGTTTACAGTTAAATCAACAAACACAAATAAATAAATAAATGACATACATAAATAAATAAACAAATAAAAATATTTCAGCGTTGTGAGAAAAGTGTAATATAGAAAATTCAATTATAGTTATTATGAAATGCAGTCAGTGAACGTCAACCATCACAGGAAAAAAAATTCATTTCCCGCATCTAAATTACATTGTTATTACAAATATTTTTCTCGGGATTTTAGGAGTACATTTTCAGTAACTTTCATTTCTTGGTGATCTGCATAACGGGAATTATGATTCGTGTAGAAACATGAGTAGAATACTAGAAGTCCCACTGGAAAAATTATTGTCTCTAGAGATCGGTTGTCAGTCATTTTGTGATTGGTGCTTATGACTACAGAGTACATTTCGACGTAAGATTCTAGACCCATGATCTGGTCCGCTGGTATAGTGGTTAGTGTCGGGGATGCCACTCAGATGTCGCGGGTTCGCGTCTCCCCTAGGGCGATGAAAAATCACGGCCTTTTTATCGTGATCAGTTATTGCTGCAGTGTGGGGTCTGCGGTGGGAGGTTGAAACCAACATTCTTTGCAAGTTTGAATTTCAAGTTAGTGGCCCGTGAGTCCTTGTTTCATGTGAATAGGCTTCGCCTACTGAAAGAATAATAATAATAATAACTTAAAAACAGTAAAGCATCGAAAATGATGTATAAGCGAAGCATGCACGTGTTTGGAGTGTTCGTTTTATGAAATAGTTTTTCTCCACTGGTATTTCTGTTCATATTCTCCCGATGTTTGCTCACATTTCCCGTATATTTCAATCGTCTTGTATATACCGTCCACCAAAGGAAGTACGGACTTGTTCGGTAGGTTCCTTAGAGGTTAATAGTGTTCCATTTCTTTAATTATCCTCCTTAATATCCTGAATCATGTTGGGAAATATAATACTCATATTTTGGCGTCTTCTTAGAATAAGCATTTTATTTTAATTTCTTGTCACGCTTCTAATCCGATTGATGCTCATCTGTACTGTCTCAGTTGGTGATAAATCCCTGGGGCTGAGGAAACTCTCATGTTCTCTCCATTTCTATGGCTTTTTCCCAATCTGGCCATGACGCTAGAAAAGATGAGAAATCCAGACCATTCTACTCATTTTGAGATGTGTGATAAGTTTAGTTAGGTCATTAAAACTATGACCAAGCTAGGATCGGAATTATTTGAAATTGAGGATCATGGGACTGCGTTGGAGAGAGTACTTTTTTGTTTTTACCCCTTATGAATTCGACTATTTTTACATGTCAATTTATACAGTTTACAATATTGTAAAAATCGTTATTTCTTTATCATGTCTTTGATAAAAAAAAAATATTTACCATTCAAGTCTAGGGTAACATATTGCAGCTGTATCTCATCTTTTGAAACTTTTTACTGTTTATTCAACGAATTTTTATCTAACATCACGTGTTCCTTACCGGTATTCACTTCATATATGTTGAGAGAGCTTTTACTATGAATCTTTCCACAAAACGTTTTCTCAACAACTTATTATAGATGTTTTCTTAACATCTTAGTATTCAGCTGTAACTAGTAGAAAATCAATTCAGTCTGCGCATATTGACACACACATAGTAATTGAAACTAAACTGTTTCTTACGCAAATTGTTATTAAAATGGATTTTGTGTGCGCGCGCACGTGTGTGTGTGTGTGTGATAAAGAGAGAGAGAGAGAGAAGGGAGGTTGAAGTTTTCTGAATAAAGAAACTTTTGGGGCCTAAGAGAGAGCGCTAAACCATGAGAACAGCGCTAATTCGCGTGAAATATTGAAAATTGCCAAGGCTGTACAAATTTTTTCTTTACTTATTTTATTTATATAGTAATTTTTGGACTTAGTGTG